>CM074741.1:46493019-46897462 GCA_037367245.1 Phrynocephalus guinanensis | reverse complement strand
CTCTTATCTTATGGGCTAAACTGAGCACTCCACTCTACCTGGTAATTTTAACCAAATATCGATTTTTTTCTCACTCAAAACAGTGTCAGCAGCGGAGGGCTCAACACTGGGTGAGCAAAAATATAACCACACCCCTCTCTATCTTGCCTTGTCCTTTTCTGCAGGCAGGGTCTTTCTGAACCCTAAACAGAATTACAGGCATGGAAAACGAGCGACCTTTTCATTAACCCAGTATGTCTACTTGTTGCACTTTAATACAGTATCTTCTTCTCATTTTCTTTTTCTTTAAACCAGTGCCAAAGTATTTACTGTCTGCCTAATCTGACTCAGGTTGACTTTCTCCTTTGTTTCAGAAAGCCGTAGCTATTTTACACAGCAGTCCTATCAAGAACTGGTGTGTGTGTGTGTGTGTGTGTGTGTGTGTGTGTGTGTTTCTGATGTCTGGGTATCGCTGTGTGCCCTCCCCCAAATATCACTGCTTTCCACATCACTTCTATGCGATGATGTTTTATAGGTGAAATGGTTAAGGTAGCAAATACCTCTTTGGGAGCATGGGCCAATCTAGATCCCAGCAAAGAGTTGAGAGTTACAGGGCTGGACGTTTCTTCAGACTGGCACAAATATTTGGATTCACGGGAAAGGAGGCAGAAGCGGCTTCAAGGCTTCAACGTAAGCAAAGAGGCTGCCATAGGTCTTGATTCCAGATGTCTCCAGCAGCAAACCAACAAAAGCAGACACTGCAGGGGGAAGCGAAAGCAAGTCAAATCCACAATCAGAATCCTCCACCATCACCCTATTGCCTGGTATACACCCCGTTCAAGCTGTCCTTTAAATCAGGCTCCCTTCACTTCCTAAGAAATAGTTGAAATAGAAATAATTTTAACCTTTCCGTTCAATGACTAAATCAATACTTTTGAGAACAGGGAGGTGGTGGCTCTGGCTGAAAAGGAGAAGGCCCGTCTGCTGTGGTGCAATTAACAGATTTTAGAGACCAAGCCCACTCCCAACCACCGCTTATTGCCTGAGAGGAGATCCCGTCTGCAACCAACAAGCTTTATGCACGCAAGCTTACAGCCGCTGATTTCCAAGACAGGCGCTCTTGTTGCACAAGTACATCATGGCTGTCTGTGAATGGGGGGGGGGGGCAGGAGGGATGCTGGCCCCACTGATGTTTTATTTCAATATCCACAAAGAGTCACACGGTGTTGTGGTAGCACTTCTACGCTTACGAATAATGCTAACCTGGCTCAGTGTGGTGTCCTCTATCCATCTCCATGGCTCTACAGATGCTCCTGCAAGTTAAAATCATGGACACCATGGATGAAAACAACAACTCTTGGAGGTCACTGCAGGAACTTTGCATTACCTAAGGTGGGGACCCATACCTTTCTAAACTTAGGGATACCAGGAACTTTGTTAGCTACTCTGGCTGAAATGTAATGCCGTCCCATCAATTAAGCAGCCCTCTCTGATTGTCTTCCTAGCTGCCCTCCTTCAAGATACCAGACGAAGATCAAGCATTTAAGATCAATCCTTATCCACCCCCTCCTTCCTTTCCTAACACTTTGCTTGATGAAAAAGACACTAGTAGCGATCTCAAAAGCTTAGAGGCATTGTTGGCCTGATTGGGTTTTCCTAAGAAAGGTATCACCACTACCACCCTCAAACCCCCCCCCCGGATTTTGCTATAGCCTTGATTCTAGGGTTCTATGCTCCTGGGAAGTAAGAACCCTAGGATTGAAATCTTACTGTACTCAACTCATCTTTCTCATCTTTCTTTCACTGAAGTTGTAAATAAGTACACATCTCGTCGGGGTGGGGGTGGGGGTTAAGTATTGTTTGCATAATCGGTAAAATGAGTACCCAGCTTGCTTGGCGGGGAGATGTGTAGCCTGCCTACTGTAATTAAACCTGTAAACCGCCCAGAGACTACTTGAAGTCTTTTATGTCGCAAACTGTTCAGATAATCCTTTAGCACAATGGGAATGGGATGTAAGTCGAAAGAACAACATTGTTTTCACATTGTTGACTTGAACTGCAGAACATTAGTTTTCTACTCAGGATCGCCCGTTCTGCTGAAATGTAGTACTGGCACTTTGAAAGTAACACCCCCCCCAATTATATTCTCTTCAACCATTTTTAGGGCCCTAATTATAATCAAACAAACACCTGCGTGATGGAGATGGATCTAGGGTGCCAGTTGTCTGGCTTTGGAAGAGTACTTTGAAAGGCATTCTGGAAGTTGAGTCATGGCTACTGGACTTCTTTTCTTGAGAGATAGAAACGTTTCGCTGTTCATCCAAATAGCTTCATCGGTCTGGATGAACAGCGAAACGTTTCTATCTCTCAAGAAAAGAAGTCCAGTAGCCATGACTCAACTTCCAGATAAACTCACCTGGATGACTGAGAATCTTCACAGACATTTTTAAAGGCATTATTTCAACTTTCCTATGACTCTACCTCTCCCGGGTATCTTGGCTTCGTGGCAAATACTTGGAAGTTGCAGGATGGACATCAAAAGGAACTTCATTCCCAGGAGAAAAATGTTCTCCAGTTTGTCTGACCTTGATTAGTAAGAAGTTCCTCTCCCTATTTGATCTTCTGGATCGGTCGCCTTCCTCGAGAGGGAGGCGCCAGAAACAGAACTGGTGCCTTCCAGAGGGCTTTTATACCGTTCATCCAACCAATTGAATTCTGCAGCAGAACCACGGACTGTTCTGCTCTTCTCTTCCGCAGCGGAACAGTTGGCGGGCTACGGTTTTGTGCCGATTTCCACACACACACACACACCTCCTCCGAATGGTTTCACAGAAAGAGGAGAGTGGTTGTGTTAAAAGCGGCAGAGGTGAGAGATGAGGCTTTTTCTCTCTCTCCCAAAGATCGACCCCGCCCACAGTGTACAGGGATTCGCTTAAACGTCCGTTGTTGGTGCTGCATCATTCTTGCCGACCAGAATTTCACAGGACCACCAACTCTCTAGACCGCGACCCTTTGCAGGCTTGGGGTGGGAGCGGGCTACCAACCCGGTGTGTGTGTGTTGTGTCGTTACAGTCGTGACCGACTCTTCCTGACTCCCTGTACATGGAGTTTTCTTGGCAGGAATACTGGAGTGGCTCGCGGCTGGTATTCCCTGGTGGTCTCCCATCCAAGTACTAACCAGGGCCGACCCTGCTTAGCTTCCGAAATGAGGCGAGATCGGATGTGCTTAGGGCATCTAGGCAGCTTCCCTACCAACCCGGTACTGAACTGTATGTGATGCACTGGCCGCTGTTCTCGTTGCCAGCGTGACCCTAGCTGCGTGGAAGCTGTACCAGCACATGGTTCAGTTTGTTTAAATCTGGCCCCACAAGAGCATAAAAGGGAGGGGATCTCCGCCCCGACCGGCTCACAGGCATTGTTGTCGGGTGATATCTGTCCCCTCCCCTTAACGCCCAAGGAAAAAGTACCTTTTCTCATTAAAGAGGTCCCGGCGACGTAGGGCCCTCCTGCGTAACACGGAGCGTGCCTGGGGCTCCTTGGATTAATTTAAAGCCAGACATTCGAGGGGTGTGGGGGAGGGAGAAGGGGAATATGTACTGGATTGGGATGAACGCGGCGTTTTAGGGGCGTTTCTGACACCATTTACAATGGGGACCCAAAGAGTAAGCGCTAATCAGAAGGTCCTGACAGGGTAACAGATTACAGTAGTTTTCTACCTAACTGAGACGAGTTAGGGAAAGGCAGGGAAACAGTTACCTCGTACTTAAGGCGCACTCGGTGAGTGGTTCCCTCCAAAGGCACACTGGACACCGGTCTTTTGCGACATTGCTTTCCACACCAGCTCTCCAGCGTTCTTTGGTTTTGGGTGCGCGCACGTACACGTGCAGAACCGAGCAGTTGGTGTAAACTTGGAACGGAAACAGGCTCAGCCTCTGTTAGTTAGCCCAGAAACCGATAGGGCAGCAAGAATCGCTGGCCTTTTAGACAAAGTCTAAACGTTTCAATATACCAACCCTCCACGTCCATCAAAATTAAAATGATTTTTTAAAAAAAGCTTGAAGTTACCCTGTGGAGAGCCAGGTTCTAATCTGCAATTCAACAGTGAAGGCCAATGTGCCGACTTGGGGCAGTCACGATTTTGCCGATAGATCCACCTCAGGTCCTGCAGATGAACGGGCGCGGACAACTTTTCTGCCACTTGGAGCCCCTCGGAGGAAAGGAAAGGCGGCGGTGGTGGTGGTAGTGGTGGTGGTGGTGGTGGTGGTGATGATGATGATGATGATGATGATGATGATGATGATGATGATGATGATGATGATGATTTGACAAGATTCCGCCAAATCATAAGTCCGTTTACACACCTTGACCCCAAACTGGATGACTTGAACCTTCACTGGACATATTTCAGGGACACACGCCCTCATTAAGTCCTGCTTCACTTCCCCCCACCACCCACCCCCACCCCCAGGACAGGGAAGCTTGACTGAGCTTGCCTCTTTTCCACTCCTCCCCCTGGCCCTGCCTGCCGCCATCCCTTGGAGATTTTTTTTAAGGGAATAATTAATGTGTTGATCTCTCTAGAGTCTAGACTCTAGAGCATATCCTTAGAGGGAGACGGTGGAGCCGTGTTAGAATTTAAATAGCCGTAATTATTAAAACACAATGGGCTTAAAATAGCTCTTAATTCTGGATGTTTGATTTGGAAACAGCAGGGCCGAGGTCTCTGGCAGAGGGACGTTTGCTGGGAAGAAACAGGCACGTGGGGGAGGCGAGGAAGCAGTTTCTTAAGTTTACACACACGCGCACTTTAGGGGAAGGGCTTTGGGGATTCCTCTGTCCCGGTGGTGGAGCTGCCCTTTCCCGTATCTGGGGCGGGGGGGGTTGCTGTGGTTTCGAGGGGGCCAGTTTTGCTGCGATTCCTTCCGAGGCCGTCCCCCCCCCCTTTTCCCCTTCTCCTGTTCGCCTCCCACCCGCCTCCCACGCGTGAGCTCCAGTCCCCGCGGCTGCCTCGCCTCTTTCTACCTTCGCGCGAACAGGCGTCTCGTCAAAGGAAACACAAACAGAACTGACAATCTTACTCACCCAAAGCTTTGGGAATGTTTGAAAACGAGATTACACCGCAAGGAGAGAGGTTGTCTTTTGCTCTCTTCTCATCCCCAGCCATCATCGATTTGCTCCTGGAAAAAAACCCTGCGAATTCTTATAACAGCCGCCGCCGATTAATATTGCATTGGCTCCATTTAAAAAAAGACAAAAACCAAAAGCGCCAGAATTCCGTACCCTGTCAAAGCCATGTATTATTAAAGCAAACGTAATTGGAGAAGTAGGCGCGTGTGTGTTTGTTTGTTTGTGTGTGTGTGTGTGTGTATTACTAGTGGGCAGTAAAGGGGAACGCCTTGGTGACACGACGTTGGGAAAGAAAAGGAACCGAAAAGGGCCTCTAATATTTAATTTCATGTCTGTGGTTTTTCTAATTCGGGATTAAAAGCAGTCACGTCTTTGAAGCCAGACACTTGGTGTAAATGTACAGTTAAAATATTCTCTTCTAGAGTCCCCAGACAGGGCTGCCTCTCGTCCCAGGCTTCATTAAATTTTAATTATCATCCCAGGCTCCAGAGGGGAAAGGGGAGAAAGACTGTCCACCTAATTACAACTGATAAAAAAAAAGCCTTCGGATTTTAATTCTTCTCCAATATGTGATTAACAGTTTCTTTTATATGCTGAAGGATTTTAACAGAGAAAAACAGAGAAGGGAGGGAAGGGCCCAACGTACCCTTCGCACATGCTGCTCTGCCAAAGAGACACGGACATAAAACAAAACAGGATGGAATTAAACGATATTTTTTAAAAAAAAGGAGGTCGGGCCAAAATAATGGGGCGGAGGGAAGGAAGAAATCCCGACATTAGCTCTGGGCGAGATTCAGCAAAAGATCCACAGAGGAGGCGAGGCTGCTGTCTAATTAGGACCCTGCAGTTAAGAGATGAAGGCGTGTATTGTCTCCAAAACAAAGCACGCGCGGGACCTCTGAACCTTCCCAGTTCCCTGCGCCCTTTCGCAGTGTGACAGGTGAAAGACCGGATGCCTTCAAAAGGGGATTGGACAGATTCCTGGAGGAAAAGTCCATCACAGGTTACAAACTATGATGGAGATGTGTAATCTCCAGTCTTAAAACCGGGGTACTTCAAGGGCCAGATGCAGGGGAGTGGTATCAGGAGACAGACATCAAGTCTCGTGCGCTCCCAGACGCATCTGGTGGGGCCGCTGTGAGATACAGGAAGCTGGACTAGATGGGCCTTTAGCCTGATCCAGCATGGCTTTTCGTATGTTCTTATGTCCTTAGGCCTGGGGTCTTGGCTTCCCGATTCCGAACCATCCCTCTTTCAACTTGGGGAGTAAAGATCTGACCAACCAGATGCCTTCTCTCCAAGAGTTCGCTTAGGTACCTAAGGGGAGATGTAGAATTATGAAGGCCAGTCCAGAAAACTTTCATGTCTCTGGGTTGCCGCGCTTTTTCACAGGCTGGCTGGCTGGCTGCCTTGCTCCTCTCCTTTTTGACTTTCTAAGCAGCTTCCTATTACCACCACTTAATTTTATTTCCATTCCCTCCAAGTTAAATAGAAAGCCCCGGTTCACCGGGGAGCGGCTGCGCGCCTACAGACTCAAGATGTCAAGCAACGCCTCGCTGTGCAAAGTTAATTTCATTTCCCGAGGAGGGTTTCACATTCCAGCTTCACGGTGACCCGTGGTAATTAGCTGAGATAACGAATGATTACTTACTTATTCCTGGTAATTATCTGGATTTAATAATTCGCTGTGTAATTTATTAATTCGCCGGTAATAGCCTTTAAGGGAATGGCTCGCTTAAGTGAATGGGCAACGAGTAGGAAACGCGAGGAAGAACAGGCGTCTGTTGTTTCACGCGGGCCCTCTTGAGAAAATCGGCTCTGCTCTCGCTCTTGAAGATTTCCTTGTGGGTCCGTCCCCCTCCCACCTCCCGCAGATTCCAAAATGCTTGCCTGAGCCCTTTTATCTCGAGATAAGCCTTTGATTGTCACCCTGCATCCTCTTCATCATTCTACCCCTCTCCCCGCCGCCGCTTCTCTTGTTTTCAGCATAGGATGGCTATCCGTTCCAAATCCACCCTGCTTGAAGATGGCTCTTGACTGGTGGATCTGTGGAGGGGGCGAGGAGAAGGTCCCGGTTTTGACAGGGGAAAAAGTGTGTGTGTGTGGGGGGGGAGGATAGAGCCTTCTAAGAAAGATACCAGGCATCCCTTAAGGACTACAGTTTTGGGCTGAAGCTGTCATTCCCCCCATACACACTTACCTGGGAGTAAGTCCCATTGAACCCAGCGGGACTTAGCTCTGTCAAAGGACTGTCGCTTGGACAGCAGCAGCTTGCTGTTGCCTTCGCGTCTCAATGAGAGGCACGGGTTGGTCATGAACACTTTCTGAACCCCGGCAATCGGTAGTGATCACTGTCTCATGTATCTCCCTTGCCTTTCCCCCTCCTCTGAAGGATTTCCTTTGCAAATTAAAAAGGGAAAGGTTGTTTACTAAGAAGACAGACAGAACGAGCGCCACCACCCCCGCCAACAGTGTTATCTCCGCACTCATGATTTGGAGGTTTGTCTGTTACTTGGGTTTTCTAAATAAATAAATAAATAAATAAATAAATAAATAAATAAATAAATAAATAAATAAATAAATAAATAAATAAAGACTGAGAAGTGTAGATGGATCTCGATTGTCAACAGAATTCTCAGGGAAATTTTGTTTGCGTGGGGATAATTTAGAAAGGGAGAAACAGAATCCCTGTTTAATGAAGAGATGTGCTATAGACAAAGCTGAGACGCCTGAATACTTAAAAAAAATCTTTTAAAGGGAGTGAGTGGTGAATGGGTGGGGGAGAGTGAGTGAATGAAAGCAGCTTCACTTGATATATTGTGTGACCCCACTCCACCCCCAAATAATCTCCCTAGGTCTCCGTAAATATCCAGAAACAGAAGTATTCTGCAGTTCAGAAAACTGACGAGTCTTTTGAGCCATAAATAAATACATGCATACATACATACATCAAATCCCATCTTGAATAATTAAAGAGGAGACTGGTGTTGTCCAGCAACATTAGGCGGTCAGATAGCACCTTCTTGACTAATCAAAATGTCTTGAAAATAATATTTCGATTCCAGGAGAAGCATGAAAGCATTAAATGGTCGCATTAAAAAATCGATTAACGTCTTTCCTGTAGTGGCAGATGCTGCTCTCTTCTAGAAAATTAAGATAGCGTGTGGTCTCGCACACTCACGTCAGCCCCTTTGATTTGCGTTCAGTTTTACTTTATCGGACAATGAATCTGCATTCTTAGGAGAAATGAGATAGAGGCGATTAATCACTTCTAATATGCTTGCAACCAAACGTTTGTATTTAAAAAAGACTTTCCCGCCTTTAAAGCAAGTGCCAGCAACACTTCGGGCTTTTAATTCACGGGCCCCTAATTAACATAGCGTAAAGAGAGATACATTGACTAGCTGACGGTGAAATGACACCTCCGTCATCTGATACATCATCTTACCAACGAGGTAGGATATTAACTGGGGAGGTGGGGGGCTTCCATGATTGTCTCTGTCATTTGCACAAAGCCTGTGGATTTATGTCCGTTCTAAATAGTAAATCGTTTCCATGCCACATTTCGCCTCCTTTTTTGAATTCTTCTTTCCCCCTTGTGATATTTTTTTTCTTAAACGTATTTATAGGGGCTTTTGCACGAGGGCCTATTTTCGAAGATCAAAATGTTTTGCTTAGTTTCCTGAGTCTCTCTAAGCTGCCACATCCATCTCCCTTCCAGCCTCACCCCACCTCACTTCACTCCGCCTCTCTCTCTCTCTCTCTCTCTCTCTCTCTCTCTCTCTCTCTCTCTCTCTCTCCTGCCCCCCCCCCCAGGGAAGGGACAGCCTCTGGCAAAACTGGCAAGATTGAATTGAAAGCAAGTGTCTGTGTGCCGGGGAGCTGTCCTTGGTCCTGAAAGCACCAACGGCAGGGCGCATGGGAGGCAGCCGCAATAACATTATTGTCACCGATTATCAAAGGTGGAAACAGCAAAGTACTGTTCCCCTGTTCTCACATTACTCCGTTGTTGTTGTTGTTGTTGTTGTTGTTGTTGAAACCAACAAAAACTCCCAAACTTTTCCCGTTGCATACAGCTCTAGTTACAGGCACTGTCCTAATCCAGTGGACAGTGGCATTGACAAGCAGGTTAGATTTTACTCTCCTTAAATGAAAATCTCGCTTCAGATTCCGATCTGAAATAACCCCTTCTTCTTCACCCTGACTCTCTACATCAAAGGCCTTCAGCTCCTTGGGCAACAAGGTTACCAATTTACACACCTCGTTTTAAGCCTACAGGAGACACACAATGCATGAGGTGCAAACGATGGGTTGCTACTTTTTTTTCGCAGCGCACGAGAGAGCAGAGGGCTGCAGGGTGTTTGTATAACTCCTTCAGGGCTAGCTTTTGATCGCACCGTATCATTTTAATCTATCTCTTGATCCCGGGCAATTCCTGGCCGCTTACTAAACACAAAGGGGGCTACAGTAGAGGTTTCTGGGCTAGGGGAGAGAAACCCCCTTGTCTTTTTCAGAGTATTATTCCCGGGGGTTCTGTGCTTTTCTTAAAGCCCTATCGTCGTCCTAACTTAGGGGCATAAGTGAAGCTCTCCATCTAAACATCTTATAAACATCACATAGCTAAGAGTGTCTTCTTACCTATGTTTACCCAGGAATATGTCCCTGTTCACTGGGGCTTTTGCCCTTGTATTTTCAAACTTGCAGCACCCCAAATCTCAGCCTTGCCTCTTCTTCTATAGGCTTGATCTGTTTGATTGCCCTGCCACCGCTGATTTTTATTTCCGCATGTCTTTTGAAGCCCTTTAAATGCTACAGGAAATGCGGGGAAGAAAGCCAGCCAGCCAGCCCTTTACTTCTGCTTCCCCCGCCCATCCCCACGCGGGCTTCTGTCTGCCTCTTGATCTTGCTGCTTATGCGCTTGGCACTGCGGTGGCGGCGGCGCTGGGCTCTTGGGATTCAACCTGCTCCCGTCATCATTCCCGGTAGCATTAAGAAGCCTAGCGAAGAAGTCAAGCTAATTGAATAGCTTCAATCCAAGGTCCCTAAGCAACGTCGCCAATCTCTGTGCCCTGGATTTTGCCGTCTAAAAACAATCCTTGGGTTCCAGGGATGTCATCCACATTTTGACGCACCAAGCGCATATTATATAGACCCATAGCTTTCGTAAAACATTTATTTTCCTGACTTTGGTGTGCATAGAATTCTGGGACTTGCAACCTCCCCCCCCCCAAAAAAAAAGAAATGTCCCGGCCCCTCCGGCCCCCAGTATTTATATAAAGTAACAAAAGCACATAAGAAAAAATCTTAATGTCATCCGTGTATGTCTCTGCACATATCAATATAGAGAATTATGGACAACCCAGTTATCTTTCATTTTGAAAGACTAGGAGTTTTCAATACTTTGCTCAAGGGAAATGATTACAAAGGAAGGGCAGATTGGGTTCAGATAATTCCTAATAAAATCAAGCAGTAGCCATCCCATACTGATTCCCTCACCCCAAACAATGACTGGATAGGAAACCTCAAGGATTCAGAGAAATCCGCTTCTATAAGAGTGTATGGCATAACTATCTCCACAGATTTTTTTTAAAAAAAAAATAAGCACAGCATATTCCGTAACAGAGAATCTGGAAAATATATTGTCAATAAAATGTTAAAATCTTTTTGTTTTAATGAAAGACAATTCAACAACATTTTAATTAAATTAACACATTACCATAATAAATAAACTTTCTGTTTTAACAAAAACAAGGAAATCATTGTAATGTACAGAAGTAAGACTTCATACAGCCTCCGAACATAACAGCAATACAGCAAAATCTGTAAGAATATAACTGTATGTGCGTCAGTCTTGAATGAATTATTTACAATACCCAGCGGTACAGCAATCCAAGTACCTTTGAAGGGATTTGTTCCAAAAGAATTAAATGGAACAATGTGGATTTATAAACAGTGTTCTCTCTCTTTCTTTCTCTCTTTCTCTCTTGCTCCCTTACCTTTCCCCCCCTCCCCAGTATAGTTATTCTACAAACAAAAAATCCAAAAATAATACAAATCTATAGCAATCAAAGGAAATAAGGAATAACTAGGAGATCTGAACACTGACAAGAGATAGCGCTGAAATCTAGAACAGACAATACTTTGATGAAAGCAACTCTGAAGCAACAACCGCACCATACTGTCACCCACGCAAGTGCTTCTTTTCAAGTAGCGCATGGGGTGGGGGCGAGTCAGGGAATCCCCATTAAATATGTAAGGCAGTCAACAAATACCTCCTTGGACAAGTGAGTCAGTCTACACACAAACAACGCAGGACAGCCACTATAGAGTGAGAACACCTTACAAATAAGAATAGTTGCTGGAGAAATAGCTTAAATCCAGGTGACAATATACAAATGGGCAAAAGGAAGCTTCTTATAAGAAGGAAAAAAGCCTTAAGTTCATTAATTCTACCAATCAACATAAAATAATTAATTTACAGAGCCATACTTTTTCTTTTACTTTTGCAAAGATGTTGATGAAAGAGGTGCAATTAATTAAGATGAACACGAAAAGAAGTTACTAGAGAGATAAATTAATAATTTACAGAGGGTTGTTTGGCAGTAATCTAATAAGAGCTCTTAAAAGATCTGTGAACACAGCAGGCTCAGTTCCCCCCACCCAGCATTGTCTTCAGAGAAGGAAACTGATAATAACCACCGTAAAAATATATGTATATTTATATATTTATAATATGCAGTGTAATCGCAGAAAAACTGCCATCTTTATTTAAAAAATCAAAATACTTTTGAGATGCCTCTCTCCTGGTATAACCTTCAACTCTAGGCTAAAGTTTCAGTCTTTTTAATCAGTTATTTTTTTATTTCCTGAAAAATAGCTGCAAAGGGTACTTTTACATCTGAACAAAGCTGATGTCTTTAAGAATAAAAACAACTCTTACTTGATAACGTCTTCGGTCCTTTTATAAAGAGTTCCCATCGGCATTCACACAGTCAGTCTGTCTCTGATTCCAACTCAAGGGCTGAGTTTCTCCTGGCCCGTTTTGCTTTTCCGTTCACAAGTCTGTGGGGGGGGGTTGTGGGGGGGTTGTGTGTGTGTGGGGGGGGGGGTCCGAGTCTTACTCTCCTTACCGGACACGGGTCTCGTTCTCTCTCCCGCAAAGAGCCTTGGATTTGGATTAAGCGTCTTCTGAGTTTTGTTTCACGTCGTTTGTTTGGTTTTTCTCTCCCTCAGCAGCAGACAAGGTTTCTAAAGACTTTAAATCCCCGCGGAATATTTCATCCGTTTCTGTTTCTGTCTCTGGTTGCAGAACCAGACCCGGACCACGTTCTTCTTGAGGTCCAGTTTCTCCGCAATGGCCGCTATTTTTTCCGAAGACGGGCGCGGCTGGATGGCGAAATAAGCTTCGAGGGACCTCTTTTCAGGGGCGGCGATGGACGTGCGTTTCCTCTTCTTCTCCGCCCCATTGAAGAGCTCAGGCTTGGTGAGCTTCTCTCGGTGGGACTTCTCTGCCTCTTCCAGCCACGCCTGCAAGATGGGCTTGAGGGCGATCATGTTGTTGTGGGACAAGGTCAGCGACTCGAACCGGCAGATGGTGCTCTGGCTGAGGGAACCCACCCCGGGGATCTTGAGGTTGGCCAGAGCCGAGCCCACGTCCGCTTGGGTCACCCCTAGCTTGATTCTCCTCTGCTTAAAACGCTCGGCGAAGGCTTCCAGGTCCCGCGGGTCGGCGTCCACGTCGCTCATGCAGCCCATGTGCGAGGGCAGCCCGTGAGCGTGGGCCATGCTGAGAGCCGCCTGGTGCATAGGGTTCATGCTGGCCATGTGCGGAGCGTGGCCCGGCGTGGAGACCACCGAGCCGTCGGGGGCCGTCATGGCCCCCAGCGCCAGCCCAGGGGTGATGTGTTCCAAGAGTTCCCCTTCCAGAGCCTGGTGAGGCTGGTGGTGGTGGTGATGGTGGTGGTGATGGTGGTGGGTGCCCGACAGGGCGGAAGGGTGCGAGATGGGCACCGAGGAGGAGGAGGCGGCGGCCGAGGTGCATGGGATGGTGTTCATGGTGTGGTAGGTGGCGTCGGGCTTGAAAGGGCTGTGGTGGGGCGGGTGGTGGTGGTGGTGGCTCTTGCCCGGCGAGACGATGTCCACCGCAGCCAGGGCTTCAGCGCGGGCCAGCAGGCTCTCGTCCAGACCGCCGAATATATTGCTCTGCAAGTGCAAATAGAAGGCACACATTACTGCTGCCAAGAGGGAATTCGCCTCCCTTCTCCTCGGGGTGCCATCCGAATCAGACCCAGCCTTGTTCAAGGAGGAGATGGAAAGACAGAGGTTGAGAGAGAGGGAAAGAGAGAAGGAGAGGGGGAGAGAAAGAGATGGGAGGGAGGGAGGGAGGGAGGGAGAGAGAGAGAGAGAGAGAGAGAGAGAGAGAGAGAGAGAGAGAGAGGAGGATAATGCCAGGAGGAAAGAGGTTAAAGGGAGAGGAGAAAGTGAACCGGAAGAAGAGGGGAAAGAGAGAGAGAAGTGGGAAGGAAGCAGAGAGAAGGACAAGAGACAGACAAACAGAGGTATTTGAGGGGAGACAAGTGAGGAGGAAGGAGAAAGAAAAGTGGCGAGGAAAAAGAGAGAGGAGAGAGAAAATAAAAGAAATACGAGAGCGACGGGGGTGGGGAAGAGTGGAGAAACACGGGGGAAAGACAGAGAACCAGAACAGCAGCACGACGAGAAAGCAAGGAGACCGTGGGGCAGATCTTCTCTACCTCTTTTCTCTCAATCCCTCCCTAGCCCGGCTCAGCATAAGCATCCCAGGTCATAAAAATTCATGGCAGCCCCCCGTGCAAGCCTCCGTTGGGTTTGGGGAGGGCGAGAAGCGCGCCGGGCTGATTTGCTGCCTGGCCATGAAATAAACATGCGGCCGGGTGGGGAGTCCTACGCCGGCCCTTCCCTTCCTCTCCCGGCCCACCGGGGAAATGAGCCACCCTCCGACCTACCGGCGGGGTGGGCAGGCAGGCGCGACGCATGGCCTCAGCGGTGCTGTTGTTGCTGGTGAGCGTGCTGGTGGTGCTGCTGCTCGGGGCGCTGCTCCGGCCGCCGCCTCCGCTGCCGCCTCCCCCGCCGCCTCCTGCACCGCCGCCGGCGCTGGTGATGCTGGGCGAGCTGGCCGAGGGCGCGGCGGCGGCGGCCGAGGAGGTGCAAGGCGAGGCGGAGTGCAGGGCCGAGTACTTGGGCTCGTGGAGGCTGCCGCCGCCGCCGCCGCCGCCGCCGCCACTGGCGTGGCCCATGCTGAAGGGCTGCTTGCTGTTGAGGGACATCATCATCATCCTGGCCGGCGGGTCGGGGGCCGAAGACGAGGCGGGGAAATAGGCGTAGAGAGAAGTTGCGGCCACAGTGGTGGTTCCCGGCGCCGCCGCCGCCGGCGCCTCCTCCTCCTCCCTCCTCCTCCCAGTCAGTCCTGCCCGGACCGAGCGCGCCGCCGCGCCTCTCGCCCCTCCGTCGCCCGGCGTCAAAGTGACCCTCCAGCCGCCCCGCCGGTGGCTTTTTACTCGCCTCGCCCGCCCGCCCCCGGGCTGGCCCCTCGGCAGACGCCCTCCTCCAACTCTTTGGGGAAGGTCGGCTCCTTCGCCGCGTCCCTCCCGCTCCCCGCCAGAGCCGGGGTCGCTCCCTCCGCTCCTCTGCCTCTCCGGCGCTCCCCCACCCCCGGCCCGCCCGCTCCCGCCGGGGCTCCCCTTCTGCCTCCCCGCCCTCACTCTGGACGCCCCCCCTAAGGACCCCCCCCCCTGCCGCCCGCGCTCCCTCTCCGCCGCCCCTCCGCCGCCGCCGCGCGCGCTCTCTCCCTTCTCCGCCCAGCCTCGCCTATCCGAAGCCCGAAGCCCAGCTGTTGCTCCACTGAGAGGCTTTCCCTTCGCCCTCGCTCTTTCCTCCGGCTTGCCCGCCTCGGGCTGGAAGGCGCGGGAGGTTCTCCTCCGAGCGCCCTATTGTTCTCCACCTCCGCCGCCTCCGCCTGGAGGCTGCCGCACACCTTGGCCTGACAGGTGCCTCTTGCGAGAGAGAGAGAGAGAGAGAGAGAGAGAGAGAGACCTCGGAGCAAGTGGGCTGCGCGAGGTTCCCTCGCTCCCTCTGTTACTTGCTGCTCTTCCCCCATTGGACGAAGGCGAGCTTGGGGCTGACTGGGGAAAGACGCATGCGCCCTGCCAGAGCGCGCGCGCGCGCGCGGCTCAACGAGGGGCTGAGGCAAAAGCTTGGGGTGGCGGGTGGGGGGGGGAGGCGAACGGGGGAGGGGGGGCTGAAAGCACGGAGCGCTTGGTGATATGTGTTTAATTTCTGCTGTGTGAAAGTGTGTGTGTGTGTGTGTGTGTGTGTGTGTGTGTGTGAGAGAGAGAGAGAATGGAGAGGAGGGAGAAGATGGGCTTAGATGTAAATCCTATAAACAAAAAGGGTGAGGGATCTAATCAGAAATAGGACGCCGAGAAATGTGGAAAACGACTTGAGGAGACGTGGTGTGGGGAACCGAAATGTGGCCAAACACGTGAGGGAGTCAGAGATGAAATGGGACGGGGGGGGTGGAGAGAGAAAGAACGTGCAGAATTTAAGCAAGGAGTAGGGAAAATATGCGTGAGGCCCCGTCTTGGTCATTTATTAAGAATTTTCTTAGAGAAATGTGTGTGTGTGTGTGTGTGTGTGTGTGTGTGTGTGTGTGTGTGTGTGTGTGTGTGTGTGTGTGTGTGTGTGTGTGTGTGTGTGTGTCTGTAAGAGAGAGAGAGAGAGAGAGAGTTATTCGGATAGATCGCCAAAGCGTGTGTGGACACAGACAAGCCTTGTGAGCGTTCATTTATTGCATATTCTTTGGCCTACCGACAGAACTTTTAGGAAGAAAGACTGTGTGTGTGTGAAAGGGGGGGTGTTCGAGAAAGAACTACGCTAATAGGAAGGCGGCTATTCAAACAAGAGGGTCGGTGTGGACCCAAGCTATTTGTTGTGTGTGTGTGTGTGTGTGTGTGTGTGTGTGTGTGTGTGTGTGTGTGTGTGTGTGTGTGTGTGTGTGTGTGTGTGTGTGTGTGTGTGTGTAAGGGCACGTGTGCTGCTCATGGGAGAGGACCGGCGTCAGCCCACGTCCTGACAATGGGCACTTGGTGGAGGAGGGGGAGACAAGAGAACTGAATTACACCCGGTGGGCAGAATGAGATCAAAGAAAGAGCGTCGGGCTGGATTCTAATTGTCCCCGTGTTTTAGCCACCAGGATGGGAGACTTTCTCTGGGTGGGGATGCCCAGAGAAAACTCTATTTGCGCAATGAGCGAGAAGACTCTGCGTCCACATCGTCCCATAGACGGGCTGACAGAAGCCCCCTCTCGTTGCTGCTGGCGCCTGAATTTATCCTGCCGCGAGGGCTCTTGGGAATTGGCTGCTGCTGCTGCTGCTGCTGAAGCTGAAGCTGCTGCTGCTGCTGCTGCTGCTGCTGCTGCTGCTGCTGTTGATAATGATGCTGTCTCGGAAGTGGCGTGGGCCAGGGAGAGTGTCGCTGTGGCTGCGGCCTCCTCCTCCTCCTCCTCCTCCTCCTCCCTCTCCTCCTCCTCCTCCTCCCTTCCGTCACTCCCACCTCTTTACCTTTGTTTGTAGTTTACTGGCTGAGTTATCCGGACTCACGCTGCAGAAAAAAAAGAGTGCTTGCAGGAAACAGGGGGTGGCAGAATTCAGCGGATCAGAGACCGGGAGCCCGATGATGGTTATGTTTCCTGCCAGCCACCCTGTTCACCACCAGCAACAGCCGTTCCTCCCTGGTGTCACAGCCTTTCTGCTCGGCCTCATACCCCAGGGATTCTCTCTGGATGCGGTGGGCCACTCCAAGTAAATGCTAAGGGAATAACGGGATCCAGATCACAAGCACACACACCAGTTCTGACTCTTGTAATCTGGTATCTCTGAGATAACCCATACCATATTATGAGCTCCGTTTCAAAATTTCGGACTGAAAAATCAAGCGGTTTCTTGGCTGTGTCAAAGTTATGATGGATGCATTTCATCTTTTAAAGCAGGCGCTCGCCATATGTATATGTTCCAGAGTAGCTTATTTCAGTACTGCTGGCTCTTGTTTTGTGCTTTAATTTTACACCAGCGGCTCCAGTACGTTTCTCACCCCCCAAACCGTAGGTTTCGTAATTTTCAAGGGGGGAAAATCCATTGTATCAGCTCTCACTGTCGCCAGCTCAGAGAAATGAAATAAATCAAAGTTAAAAGCTTGAGTATCATTTAATTATTGTGTGAACAGCGCTTGGAAAAGAGTGGAACAACATCTCTAAACAAATTATGGCCGGGCCAGGAAGGAATTATTAGATTGAAATTTCATTTAGACTCCGGAGACACAGCGCTTCAATATGTAATCTGTTATGCCTCATCTGATTTGTATGCTTAATTCAGCTTGACGAATTTATTAGTTTTCATAATAGTAAAAAAAAATAGAGCGGCACTATGGGCTAACGCATTGTGTGTACTATAAATTGTATGTAACCCTGGAAAGGCTGAAGTCTATAGAAATCTTTTATTAATGACAACACGGAAAAAGGGAGCAGATTCCTGCAAGCCTTTAAGGAGTTCATGCCAGCCTTCCACATGGCTGTCTCGGTAGGCCATTAACATATCGTCATACTAATTAGGCTACTTCATCAGTGATATAATTTCAAACTTTAAATTATGTTCTAATTAACAAGGGTTGTCCAATTTGCTTAATCTTCAAAAGGCTTTCAGCTTGTCTAATTAGTCTAAACTATTGAGCATCTCAAATGCCTAATAAAAAAGTCTGTAGATAATATTCTTGTATTTCCATTGTATTATATTAAAAATATGTTCATAAGAAGCATTTGAAGGATAGGGATGAGAAACTAATTACAGACTGGTGCCCCTGGCTAACCAATTGCACAGTTACAGCCCCTATGCCTTACAAGTTAGGAATCCTGAGCAAACAATATCATTTTAACACTTTTCTAAAAAGACATTTTTCTTAAAAGTCCAAGGACAATTGTTTTCTCTGGTTTCCCCAAAGAGACCTAACCTCAAATTATTTCATCTTCTAAATTATAATTAAGAGGATAATCTGAATTTAGTGTTTGTCTCTCAAGTGAACTTTGTATTTAAAAATCTATTTGGAAAAATAGAGAGAGATTTAACCCCCTGTATTGGTTTAATTACTTGCACTAGTTGTTTTAATGTATGCTGTCACATGGGAGAACTGAGAATGCATATCGTTAATATGAATTAATCTTGATTTTAATAGCAACTGACAACTGATCTCCAAAATGCTAAACACTAGCCATCACTCCTATGGTAAATAAGGAGTTATAATATTTTCATGGAGTAAAGCTAATGATAGTGAAATAAATGGGCTAACTTTGTTTGGTGCTCCTTATAAAATTATTTAAACTTTGCAGTCCCCCAGGCCTCCTTTTTCAACGGTGTGAGCAACAGGCAAATTGCTCTGCTCCCCATATTATATGCATAAGTGTTTTGCTTTCTTTTGGAAAAAGAAAAAGAAATCTCCTAAGCATCCTGTCAACCTCACTGCTTGCAATCCTGTGTACAAAGGGACAACATGTCCTACTGGAGGGAATGAGATTTAAGCAGCTCTACTGTGATTTGACATAATAATTGTCATTAAAACATATTGGCTGTTTCCTGGACATTTTTCTTTCTTTCTTTCTTTCTTTCTTTCTTTCTTTCTTTCTTTCTTTCTTTCTTTCTTTCTTTCTTTCTTTCTTTCTTTCTTTCTTTCTTTCTTTCTTTCTTTCTTTCTTTCTTGTTTGATTCCAAGGAAAACAAACATACAGAGCCAAGTCCTTTACTTGAAGCCCAGTGACAAAAGTGCTGGTCTTTCATACCAGCTTTGATTTCCTAGTCATTAAAACAGAATACTGAATAAACAGTGAAAATAGGAAAAGTTGTGGGATGGGGAAGAGTCCCGCCATATAGCATACTGCCAAAGTCTGCTCTTTAACCTTTGTAAACAGACAAAGTATTACAACTGCCACTAAGGTCTGTTATGAATTGAACACCAGCTTCAACCCAATCAAGATACCAAGTGCTTGGAAACTAGTATTGGAAATCCTTAAGAATCCATGAGAAAGCTGAATGATATTGGGAAGGGAAGTTTAGAACTTGGACCATTGTCTCAGAACAGCCCTGACTAAGGATTTTTTTCATGTTGCATTAAAGACTTGATAAATTAATCCTTAATTCAAGTAGTTATAATAGTAGTAGTAGCAGCAGCAGCAGAAGTAGCAGTTGCTGCTGCTGCTAAGGGTTCACAGGCCTCTTTGTCTGACTGGGGCCTTGTGCCACTGAGTGGCCTCAGACAGATGTGAAATGCATCTGTCCCAGAGCACTGCCAAGCCCTCCGGTGCTCGAGCGTGGCTGCCTTCACAAGCCTTCAAAAACCATTAGTCTTCCCGCAGCCTCTGAGCACAAATGGACTTGCCTAAATAAAATTAGAGTCCCACTTTCATTGCCTGACCCACGCAGATATCTAGGGAGAAATCACTGTCGCCTCTCATGTATCCTTGCTCTGATTTATGATTAAAATTTAAAGCAATGCATTCATATTTTACCGAACCTAATGCGCTGGATGAAATTTTAATCCATTAAGATGCTGGCTATACTTTTAGGGGAAGCTATGCCTTTGTTTTTCAGCAAAGATCAGGGAGTTCCGTTATGGCCAGGGCAGTAATTTATCGAAAATGCAGCTGTCCGATACCCTTCCTTGTTTTATAGTCACGAACAGCCGCGGCGGTTAGCACCTCCATCCTATTTTAGTACGCACAAATGTTCCCTCGCCTTCCCATCCCCCTCCTTTCCCCTCGCACCCTACTTCCCCGGTCAAACAAGCCTGCTCTGAGATGATTTATTCAAATAATTTGTTCACTCCTTTAGCTTGATACCGCGTACCCTATTGGGGGTGGGGAGGTGGGGAATGCGTCGCAGTGTGGGGTGGCTCCCGAGTGGTGACCGAGAGTGGCTAAAACGCGGAAGCAGCCAAGCAGCGCCGCGAATCCTCTCCTTCGATGTGACGTAGAACTTGGTTGGGATAGAAAATCAGGACCCAGGACAGCTCCCAGCAGCGGGCCGCGCTCTCTGCCTTCGGATTGGCAAAGGTGGGAAGAGAGGAAAGGCGAAACGAAAGGCCTTTCAAGTGCTCCGAAACCCGCCTCTCGCCCGCTCACGCACGTGGCTGCACAACCGAGCCCGGGAGTCGATGGAGGGAGACGCCTTGGGGAGGAAGCGGTGGCGTGGTGGGCCATTCATGTTTTGGCCAGGAACCGCCGCTCAAGCTGTTGTTTTCCCCAAGACACTCCCAGTGTGTCTCCACACTGTTAATTAGTTAATTAGTTAATTAGTTAGGCGTCGACCGAGGTCGGGAAGCGACCCTAAGGTCCTCCTGGTCTGATCCGTTCATTCCGCACAGAGGACGAAGGGATGGTTTAAACTCCCTTCCTCCGCCTGCAGAGGACTGCGAGTTCGGGCCGGTCGACTAGGCGTGAACGAGGAAGTGGGCGATCTGTGTTGACGTTTGAGCCACGGTCCCTGGTTCAGGGAAGGTCTAATACCCATTCTTGTGACTGGGACCCATATAATTCTTTAGGAAGAACCTAAGAGGGATAGAAGTGCCGCAAATCATTCCCCCCCCCCCCCATATTCTAAGTGATCTATTGTTGTAGGCTTGGTTGGAAGCGAATGAAGCCCTGGCAAACTCTAGTTTCTGAACCTTTTTTACACCAAGCTACACCTTCTTTGGCCTTCTCTTTAAGTACCCAAATCCAGAGCTGCTCGCTGCTGCACCCCAAGTCCCCGGGCGTCTGTCTGAGCTTGTATAATAAGTTGAGAATTCTGCCTGGAAGGAATACCAGGCTGTGGCTGCTGGGTGGCCATGGTATGGCCAAGGCACAGCGAAGGGGTGGTGGGCGGAGCCCAGGGTGACAGGCAGGGCCAAGGAGAAAAGCAGGGAAATTAGTGGTCCACATACATGAGGGAGATGGGGCAGGCCTCCCTGGGCGAAGCCTAAGCATGCCACCGGGCAGTGTCCCGTTTGGTCAATGGGTCAAGCCGGTGCCACAGAACCTGTTACAGTATCTTGAAATGCTGAAGAGCAAAGCTTGCGTTGGGTAGCAGAAGGGCGGACCTAGGTTTTCCCCTCCATTGTTATTTGCAGAGAGAGTCGCCCCCCCCCCCAGGGAGTTATAGGAAAAGGCTCTCTGCAGCTCGCAGGGCGGAGATGCAGCTGATCTCAGTCCCTTCCCCCGCCCAGCCGAGTGTGAGCGTGTTTTGCGCAGAGGGGAGAGAGAATGGACCCTGCACTTTAATTGGAGTGCAGTTTAAGCCTCTCTGCCGTCATGGTACGTGGCTGAAACAAAAATATACCGCGTTCTTCACCTAACCTTTCCCCCCTACCCCCCCCCCCACACACCTCCACCCCCCGCCGTTTAACAGCTACCTATCTGACTTGACCCTCGCTAATTCTCGGAGAGGCTCTCCGTCTCCACAACCCCCTCCCTGAATGACAGCCCCTTTCACCCTTGCAAGCAGGAGATGAAGGTGGCAGAAGGCGAGCCCTAGTGCCTCTGATTTGCCGGAAGCCCTGCGTCGAGCTCTTCGCGGAGCTGAAGTTGGAATGCAGCTCTCGGCCACCATCCTTCGGGGCGACCTTTGGATAAAGCTCCGTGATGAGCTTGGGATCTTCGTCTGGGAAGTGGAGAAACCCCCTGGTCTACACTTCTCAGACGAAGATCCCTGTATAAAAGCAGGGCAGACCTAGGCAACTGTACTCAGAGAGAGGCACAATTCTGTTCCATGGGGTTTACTCCCAGGAAGGTATGCACAAGGCCAGCAGCCCAGAGCGCTTCCTTCCGACCAAGGAGAACAAGAGGCTAGCTTTGTTTAGTCGGCCGTGTGGTCTCGCCTTCAAAGGGTCTGGCTTCCTAGCACGCATGGTTAGGAGTGCAGCCTTGGGCATTTACTTAGAAGTAAACTTCACTGGCTGAGCACTGTAGGGCTGGATTGCACGCTCAGCTATTGTCCCAAGTGCACGTACCTGGAAGTAAAGCCATCTGAAGTCCGTGTGGTTTTACTATGGAGTAAACATAACACAGAATTGCTTAAGGTTTGCCTGAAACTCATTCTGTACCGAAGTCTGAATACATAAGCACGCTCACTCGCTTGTTCCTTTGCTCCTTCCCCCCTCCCCCCCCCACACACTCAGAGGCCAGACAATTGAAATGAGTGCTGTCAGTTTCGCCCGTCCTTTTTGTGATTTTGCAGTCCTTATATCCCTCTTCTTAAAACATGCCTCCTACTCAGTTTCAGGGTTCCAGAGAACCAAGCTCTTCCTGAAAAGGTTTAACTCCCCCTTTTCTATGGGTAAACTTTACAGCCTATCCATCTGGCATAAAACTCGCTGGATTCCCGCCAGCCACCTTTCATTAGGACGTTCCCACGCGGGAACCTGCTAGCTTTTCCGCTGGCCCGGCGAGTGGACCTTTCCCAAAGTTAAGTCAAGGCACGAAATCAAACTTAAAGCACGGAACAATCAATGAAGCCTCTTGCAGTCCGTGGCGCCTTGTGCTTCCTGGCACTAAGAGAAATGCAAGAAATCGAAACTTAATTACTTGAAAGAAATCCAGAAATCCCCTTGCATAATCTATCCAGGAGTTTTAGGGAGAGTTTGTGTTGAATGTATGCATTTGAGCTCCATGCCTTTTTCGATAGCCATTTCTGTCCCTCTTAACACCTCACACACCCCCTGCCCCCAGCTGGATTTGCAGTTGCTCCTGTATTTGTGAACTGCTGGTTCCTGCACCACATTCTAAATCCTCTGTCTGTAAATCAGGACTGGAAGTGCTTTGAAGCACCAAAGTGTCTGGACAAATGTCTCAGTCCTTAGCTGTCTACTCAGATACCAACCCCAGTGTGACTTCAGTGGGAATTACTCCCAGGCATGAGTTTAAGACTGCAGCCCTACAGCCAGTTCAGTGGGTAAGAGGGTCTGATTTCTGACCCGGCATGAATGAGACTGCATCAGAAAGGCTTTTGATTATGGGGCCCTTTTCTTTTCTTTACCTCTCCATGACAGAAGCTAAACACCAGTGTAAGCTGGAAAGGAAAAATATCCTGATCAGTTCCACCACATTTAATCTGCACTGTTCCCTCCCTCATTTGCCAGGGAAACAGCCACAGTTAGAATCATAGAATCATAGAATCATAGAGTGGGAAGAGACATCAAGGGCCATCCAGTCCAACCCCCTGCCATGCAGGAACACCCTTCAAAGCACCCAGATAGATGGCCATCCAGCCTTTGCTTAAAAACCTCCAAAGAAGGAGACTCCACCACCTTCCGGGAGGTGGAAGCCAACTTTATGGTAGCCTGCTCACATAATTTGCACTAATTTTATGAAAGGATGAAAAATGCACCAAGGAACTCCCAGGAAACCCAAGTAAATTTTTATTTAGCTCACATTGGTGAAAATATAATGTGAAAAGTGAAAGGATCTAACAAAACCATTAATCACTGAAAATAATTAAAGACAGCCTGTCCTTACTATTCATAACCATTCAGCACCTCTTAGACAAAGAAAATGAAATATGCTTAGCAGGAGAAGGATGTGAAAGAACTGCTGATCAGGAAGCCCAGAGAGACAGTGGGCCTTTTCACACGACCCCTAAGATCCGCTGGCCCTTTAAATTCGGACCAGAGATCTTGGGGGTTCGTTGCTCTTCCTTCCTCCCCACCACTCTGCACTTCCTTGCTTCTGTCTGCGTGAGGGGAGGGAGGGAAAAAAGCCTTAAAAAGGGACAAAAGAATAAAGCCTTACCTCCGGTGCCGGTGGAAGTTACTCCGAGCCCCGGTCACTTCCTGGTTCCTCTTAAAGGGGCGGGAGGCAAAACAACAACAACAACAAAAAGAAGCGAGGAGAGCCCGGCACTCTCTGCATCAAAAATTTTCACCCTCCAAGAGCAGGTAATTGAAAGCTGCGCTGGGTCGCGCTTAGGTGGGCGGGGTCGCACTTAATTTTCTGTTAGCTCCGGAGCTGGTGGGGAAACATTTTTAAGCTTCGGAGCTGGGAGCCATTTGCAGCGGAGCTTAGGGGTCGTGTATAAACGCCCAGTGTTGACACAAGAGAATCAAATACCAACATGGATGGTGGTTGCTTTGCACTGGACAAGTTTCTGTTTGGGGAAGAAGCATGCTGGTTTCCCAGCAAAACCTCTTGTTGCGCTGAATAAGGTTGAAAACAATGCACAGAGAAAGGGTCACCCACATTTTGAGGAGTGGAAAATGGTCCCATAACAAGAGGTTACAAAATGACATGCCATTTGTAGGAGGGTTATCAGCAGAGCCAATTGATCTCCATTTTTCTTCTTCCAGCCATTGTCTAAGAAAGACTGTAATGCAATGACTCCCCTGAAGTCCTAGCTATGTCCTTTAAAGGAGTTGCATTGGTCCTGCTGTTGTTTCAAAGGCCAAGATGAAAAGACTGGGAGAGATAGACAATCCTGATGGGAGAGCTGGTTCTTGGTAGATCCCCATTGACTCCTGACTGGGAGTGGAAGAACATCTGGCCTATAAGCAAGTGTTTCCACTTCTAAGTTGTTGACAGTGTTTCCCACTTCATACCCATCTAAGGGCAACTTCTTGCATTGATAGTTATTCTAGTGGGGAGATTTGGGAACTTGCAAGGTTTCTCAGCTTTGCTCCTTAGGTTTTGTGGAGGATGTTGACTTCTATATAGGGGAGAAAATGGCTTCAATTCTGCTTTCACTTCAAGCAACAACAACAAAAATGCCTTGGGCTTAATCCAGAGGGAAGATCAAAGGGAGTGTGAACTTCTTGTGCTATGTCTTGGCCATCTAAGGTGGGTGTGAAAAAAACCTTCCAACCTGCAGGCTGGACTGTCACCCAGCTAACCTCCTGTGGACCACATAGCAGCAGGAAACATAGACAAAGCCCACCTCACTCATACACAGTCTTTCTGCTACATCTTGACACACATACACACTGGTTTACATCCATCCCATGAATCATGGGCCTCCTATAGCTTGGTTGGTGGCAATTAATTTGGGGGGATACTGTGAATCTACTCACTGTATCTAATTCCCTCCAGTAAAATAGCAGGAAGATCAGTGTGTGCATTGGAACATGTATAGAGCCCTCCAACAGAGATCTTTTTTAACCAGTCTATTTGCAAGGAGATACTGGAACATTAAGAGATAAGGAAGGAGCAACACAGATAATTCAATGTGTGGATGGAACGTTCCTTGCGAGAAAACAGTGGGCTCAAAAATATAATGAAAGGAAACCATCACGTGCTATTTGTTTTCTTGCATCAAGACCAAACATAAGAAAATACATAAATGGGTTATGTAGTAGTTTCCCAAGCTCTCTCTAAAGTAGAAGAAGGCAACCAGAGGAAGACCAAAGGATCAAAAACAGTTCACCACACTCGACTTTGTCTGGGGAAATCTATCATCCTCTCACCCTGCTTGCAGCTACTGAGATGTCTGCAGCTAGGCAGAGGAAATAGTGAAACTTGTGACCATGGCTGGCAAATTAACACCGTTATCACTGTTCATTGAAGTGTCTGTGCTTCAGTCCTGTGACTCCTGGGCTCACTAGCCACTTCTACTTATGGCAAGCCACGCTGCAGCCTTTTTGCTGTGTGATGGGCCTCCCTGGCTGAGCCAGACCAAGAGGCTGCCTAATAAGAGGATGATGTTTCCAGTCAAGGCCAGCCAGAAGCTTTCAGGAAGAACATAAGCAGGGTACAAAGGTAACAGGCCTCTTCCATTATTTGCTCCTAAGTAACCTGTCCTCTTGCTTCCGATTTTCTTTCTCACTTGGCACACGCTGCACTGGAGCCACTTTGAATTAGAGCCTATTTGAGCAGTCAGGAGGAGCAAGGCAAGGCAGGACAGGAGGTATTATCCAGATCACCATGCCTGGTTGCACAAGCTTAACATGGAAAGCTGGTCCACCTGGCTGCAGAAGAGTTTTATGCACCGGGATTGAGGTTGCGATGTGGAACATGCCCTAAAATAAATAATCCTCCATATTTATTCGCAAGTGGTGTAAACACAGGGAGGGACAGAGTATGTGGCTCTTGAATTTTGAAGTGGCTTTGTATGTGTGTCTACCCATGTGACCGGAGTGCTCCATCCTTTGCACAAGTGAAAGTTCAAAAAGAAGCACAATGAATCGATGCCATGTGAGAAATCATGGTTTTATTGACAATTTTACTGCCAGTATCCTGTCACAGAAAGTACATGGTACGGTATTTAAAAGACATTTAATTTTTTTTTACAATGCAAAATGTGCCAAGAAAATCAGTGATTGAAATGCTGTTGAATCCATGGATCTTATGGATGAGTTGATTCACCAAATCCCCACTGATTCAATTCATCTACTGTACCTGTGGTTTACTACACTAAGCAACAGGATTGCTTACTATACCAGTGTATGTATACTATATCAGGGTGGGGGGGGAGGGATGTAATGTATTAAAATATAATTTGGTCATTCATACAGAGAGACAGAATTGAATGTTAGTCCCAGTATGAGTAGATCTAGTAAAAGGGGGGTCTTGTTAGTTACAAATCATATTTATTCAGAGGGTCTACTCTTAGTGAGACTGACATTTGATTCTACCCAATGTTTTGTGTCATTGTTATTGTCTATAACATATAATAAACAGTAAACATAAATAAGCAGAAGGGCTGACAAATGTGATTGGTCTCCATCTTGCAGAGTTATTCCAAGTATGTATGTATGTATGTATGTATGTATGTATGTATGTATGTATGCTTTCTCTCAATAAGAGGATTCATGTCAGCTTACAGTATTAAAAAGAACAGAATTTTTAAAAAGCTTATGAAGCTTATGACTGAATGCAATGAAAGCATTAAAAACTATCTTAAATTAAAAAAAAAACCGTGTTCAGGGACTCAGTCATGAATGTTGAAAAGCTGCGGGTGGAAGTCTACCAGGACCACCTCTATCCTTTGTACAATGGGACATCTATAGATGCTGGGGGAAGTGTCAAGCTGTTGAAAGGACAGAGATGTGTTTGTGACTCTCCTACACTCCTCCAGTGTGTTGGCTGTTGCCACCTCAATCCATTCATCTTTGCCAGTATGGTCTGTTCCAGTGTTTGGAATGGACTACTCTGTTTGTCTGCCCTGTGGCAGCAGAATATCTTGTCCAGCCCTACAATGAACATTCAAATAAGAAACAACATTTGATATTAAAATGATATTTTAAAATATGATACACTGTTATGTAAAGATTACCTCTAAGTACTGCTTCTTCTGTTGCCCCGTGACAATGGTCCTTATGCATTTAGCATCAAAGCACAAGGCTTCTATCTAGACAAGGAAGCGGTGAATTTATGTACACCTCAGTCCTAGTATCTTTCTTTTAATCTATATAAAGCACACATTGTCGTATTTAAACTATCTCCAGCTTATTTGACCAATGGGTATAGGTACCAATTTGTGAAAGTACTACACACTCTGTGTGCACCCCTCCTTTTCTATGTTCAGCTCAGTTTTTAATGCATGGAGGAAAGATGATTGAGTTTGGATGAATATTAACATAATTAAATGACAGAAGGAAATTATTTCCAGCATTACAGAAACTATCCATATCAGAAGGTTGTAAAGTTAATTATACATTGTTTCAATTATATGATTATAAGGTGATTGTGCTGTTCTGGAAAGTAAATGCTTGAGACATATAACCTATTACAAGCAAAGTCTCTTGCTTCATTCACTTATGTAGAGCACTGTTGTGCTCTGTGATAGAAGTTAATTTGTCTAATCTTCATTTAACGCTTAGATACCCAAGATCAGAGAAAGGATGCTACCTTTTAGGTTGCATGCTGGCTGGGGGATTCGGCCAGCCATAGTTCTAAAAACGACTAGCTTTCACACACATGGCCATTGCTGTCAGGAAACTATCAGAATAATTAAAGCAATTATGCACATGCAATGTTAATAGGTCGGTCATTTTACTGTTATTAGGTGTTTGGTTGCATATTTAATGCTACCATTTCTGTCTCTGCCTTTTGTATGTTGGCTGGGTGTCATTCAATTGGCAGAAAGGGAGTATATTTTAAAACATTAAATCAATATATTACATAAAAGTAGTGACAAGATCAGCGCTCATCTGATTGGTGGGACTACAGCTCCCAGTCAGGGGAGCCCCTCTCCCAACAAATATGAGATTATATCTCTAATTGGCCCAAGTGCTTGATGCAGATGTTGTACTATGGGACTGCTTCTGAATAAAGTATTTAATAAGCAGCTGCACGGCTTCATGCATAGGACAGTAAGGGAATAACCAGATGAGCCCATTTTTAATTTGTAGCCATATCTTGGTTTTCTTCCATGTTTGGCTTAACAAGAAGTTAACAAACAAACAAATAAATAAACAACAACTTCACAACAACTTGTGACAACTACCACCCTCTGTCCTGGAAGCACTTCACGTTTGCACATGTGCATCAGATGAGAAGTTGTGCCATGTACAGTTGCTTCCTAACTGGACTGAATTATTTGACATTCCCTGCCTATTGCAGCACTACCTTTTATTTTGTTTTAATGTGTTTTTTCTTTGCTCGGTTAATGTTTAAATGTGAGTCGCTAATATTTTCTATTCATTTTTAGTTTGTTAATTTTATTGTGTAGTTATGTATCCTTGTTGTGTATGCATGCATTGCTATTGTAAACCACCCAGAGTGGCCTAGTTGATAGAGAGATAGGTTGAGAACTGGTGCCTTAGTGGAAAAGTTCAAAGATGAAGCAATTCACCATGTCATTGGAGCTGGATCTGAGGCAAACAGCAGAACTGCTGCTTCCTTTCCTGCCAAGGCCCTCTTCATTGGCTGCTGGCAGCTTGAGGAAGGGAGATGTCTGTCTGAGATGCACAACAGCAAGGCGTGCATTCTGCCAGTTGTTTTGCACACGTTGTCTCTGGAGCACTGGTATATATTTAATACTTTCTTCTATCTCACCATGTCATGATTCACTAAGGCAGCTTCCAAACAGCAACACAGTGTGATGCCTCGATGGTTACTTCATGTCCCTCCCATTGTGGTTTGCAGTCCCACTTGAAACCGGTATGAGAAAATGTTACTCCACGTCCACTGCATGATGGTGGAATCTCATCCCAACCACACACCCTGAACTGGGATTTAATCGTGATGAGCCATACCTCTCCCTGACCTCAGGAAGTCTCTTGTCTCGGTTCCTGTTTTGAGACAAGTGCCCGTGAAGTAAAGCTCGTCACGCAATGTGCACATTCTCCATCTAGTGACAGGAGTGTGAAGTTGCATTCTCCAGTACAATCCCAATGGCGTAAACAATGCATCGCAGAGAAGGAAGAAGGCATAAAACCTTGAACTTTGCTGCTTAACGCATGAAAGGCAAAGTTACTGAGAATTGAAATATCAAAAAAAGGAAGGTCGGACCAAAAAATAAAAGGGAAAATGAAGGCAGGGAAGTACAGATGTTGTCACGAAACAAGGACATGAAGTAACAGTCGTCACGATACCATCAATCACACCCGTGGATAAACGGAAACAGGGACAGAACCGGGAGAAGACTACATGACCGCGAACGATGTTATCATGAAATGAACGTAATCTCAAAACGAGGAAGGACATGAAGTAACCGTATAGAGGCACACACACTGAACTGCACTTTGTCCTCACAGAAGAAAAGACATTTGCTTTGATGTTGAGGGACCGTGTCCTCATATCTTTTTGATCACATACAGTAATTTTGGAAAGTACCTATTGGGGATGACTGGGATGGTGTCAACACAGTCCAGTTTTGAAGAAGCTGATATGAAATACATCTCCAGTCAGGTGCTGGATGCTACTCTGAGGCACATTTACAGCATACTTGCCCTCCTATTAAAATTTGCCATTTCCATCGTTTCATAATTGGTTTGCTGAAAAATAGCTGCAGGGCTTGAAAAGGTAAAAAGTAGTTAAGAAGTGCAAATTAAAAAGGAAATGTCATTTTTTTTTTGCAAAGAAGCATAAATAATTGGTGCCATATTTCATACAGTCTTTTCTTCTTGTCAATATATTAGATTCAGAAGGACCTTTAGATTTATGCTTATTGTACCAACAGCTATAATCAGACCTGAAAAACAGAACAGCCAGATCTGGCCATTAGGTGGAGTGAGGCAGTCATTTCAGGGAGTGAAGAACTTGGGGCAGTGGTAGGATTGCCCCTATTCAATAGTTGCCACCTGAGGTGACAGCCCCTTACCTAGACTGGCCACTATCCCATCACCAAAAAGGGAGACATTCTTCACAAAAGAGAAAGACATTTTAATGTAAATTTGCACATACTAAGTTAAACAAAGATATGCACATCTCATTACAATTCAACACCGCTAGTCAGCAGTGTGATGCGGCGGCCAGAAAAGACAATGCGATTCTTGGTTGCATAACAGAACCATAGTGTCTAGAAGAAATCCCACACAGTGTGGGTGGGAGGGCAAAGCTGGTGGAGTATGATGGGGAGCCAAGGCAGTAGAGGCATCAGGTAGCAGGAGAGCTGGCACTGGCATAGAATGCAGCAGAATTCAGGATGTTATTTCTGTGCCTAGAATCTTCATCCTATATCAGCATGTTCCATTCAGATGCCAGCTGAACTGCACATAAAACTCTTCCCTTTGTTGTAGTATGTGTGTGTATATGGGGGGGGGGGGAGTGAGAAATCTCTTTCACCCCCAGCACCCAAGAGAAGTTCTGAATAGTTTGCAGAGGGGGTGGGGAATTATTCCTGCAAGCAAAAACCTTCACATGAAGTCCCCCTTGAAGTGATACTTCACAGATACATCTGCTCAGGTGGAAAGACCCAGGTGAGGGCAAGTTCCTATAGGAACTTGATGGAGCAACTGTCTGGAAGTTCAAGTGATGACATTTCATATATGAGTCATTCTACTCTTCAGTCTGAAGACTGAAAATAGTTTTATTTAAATTACAAAGGCTTAAATCTGAAGATAAATGGAAGGGAACCCATGGAAGGAGAGTTCTCCTCCATCCCTGCTGACATGGCAATCAGCTCTACCTCTCGAAAGACCTTCTTCAAGGGCTGTGGCACCTTCCTGAAGAAAAGAGGAATTGGTTGCATGGAGTTCAGGAGGGAGCAGCAGCATTTCTGTTGGCTTTCTTAGGCTGTATTAAGAATCAAGAATTTGAGCAGTTGGCCATGCTTACAGCAGCTCCTCAGCATCCTTGCACCGAACCATTGACATCCACTGATAGACCTTTCAGGGTATGTGTGCCACCGATGGGTGCGGAAGGACAGAGAGAAGATGGCCTTTTCCTTCCACAAATTTTCTTAAGGCTGCAATTCTATAAACACTTCCTGGGAGAAAATCCCACTGGGGCTTACTGCTAAATAGACACTAGAAACACACAATGCAAATTAACTTACCTAAGGATCCAAGCTGTAATGTTGGATATATTGAATATGTGGTCAGACTAAACACATATGCAGACGAGGCAATTACCTTCACAACATGCCTACCTTTATTCCCCCAGAGGAAACTGAATTCATCTGTACCGGTCAATTATATTGATCGTACTTAAATAGTGGAAAAATCCACCTATCTCTTGGCAATTGGCATGAAGTTTACAGTCTAATGATTAAAGCAGGGAAGTGTTCATCCGGACTAATTTGCCAAGGAAGCATACTTTTAAAAACATGCCCAGATTTTTATACTTGGCAGTAAATAAAGATGAATATATAGATGGAACATGAAAAAAATATTACTAGAAGCAATGTCAGTTCTAAGCGAGGACTTCAGAGGAAACGTTAGAGCTGCTTCCATGCTTATTTCCATCTGTTTTTCCTCCAAAGACCATGTACCCATGTGACAGAAATACTAATATTTGGGAAAGAACTGAGACACTAGTCAGGACCACATCCATTGTCTCTAGGCAGGGACAAACTTACCATGAGGCAGAGCGAGGAAGCCAGGTCAAGCTGCAGATGTTGATAAGGGCATCATATTGACAGATATTGATCACTGCTGCCGGGACATTAAAGAGAGGTGGAACAGGTGCCATAAAGGAAAAGAGGACTGATCCATCTCAGGCAGCAACATGCCTTAGTCCACCACCTAGGGATACTACAAAATTCCACCAGTAGCCATGCTGGCTAAGGGATGATAGGAGTTTTAGAGGAGACTCTGGGAGGAGCAGGGAAGCCTTTCCAGCTGCCCCTCAGCAGATTCTACCAGCCACCCTTGAGAGGACAGTAGCTAGGTCCAGGCCTTATTGTGCCCTTCCACTTCTCAGTGCCAGGACTGTTGGGGGCCCCACCAAGGTAAACTGGGGGCCCCTCTCCAAGAGATTCTTTCAGGAACTCTTGTGGAAGGAGTTAACATTTCAGTTCCTGTTTATACCATTGAATCCGTGTTAATAAAGACTATTATTAATCGCACTCACACCCTAGAGCTGATGGCAGCACTCACAACTTGCACAATCTTTTCAAGCCTCCCATATAATAGTAGAATACAGGGGTTTTAAACTCACGTCTGCTAACAAAGTAGACTTCAGTAGACCAAGCTTCTCTTGGATCCTGGCTGCTAAGTAGACTTAGGTATGCCTACAATGCCCTGAGTAATGGTTTATATAGCACTGAAAGATCCCTTTTTGAAACAGAAGAAAGCTGCTTTATGAAGCCCACAATAATGAATCATCACCCCCTCCCATAAAAAGAGGATGAGGTCTAAACTGGTGTTAGGACCAGCTACTAGAGCAGCAGCAGCAGCAGCAGCAGCAGCAGCAGCAGCAGAAGAAGAAGAAGAAGAAGAGTAAGAAGAAGAAGAAGAAGAAGAAGAAGAAGAAGAAGAAGAAGAAGAAGAAGAAGAAGAAGAAGAAGAAGAAGAAGAAGAAGAAGAAGAAGAAATCATCTTTTCTCTACAAAATGTCCTGTGGCAGTTTCATGATTACCAAAATTTATCTGGCACAAGCTTTTATGGATGCATTGGATTGCTATGAAGTAGCCCAGCACATTTCACAAACGTGTAAGCCACATGAAACACCAACAGTCTTAAGGATGACGCAAGAAGGTCAGTCATTTCTCCTGCGACAGACAGCATGGCAGTTTGGGGACTTAAAAAAAAAACCTGACAACTTCACAAGTCCTTGAGATGGCATTTCCACACTAGCTGGTGATTCTGGACCCTATATGCAATTTTTTTTGAACTGTGTGACTTTTCCAACTCCTGTTGGTAGCTGCAGAATGTCATTGCTGCCACTGTACACTGTAGCTGGTACAAATGTCAAAAATCCTCAAAGGCGTTCAGTTTGGAGGTCAGGCTACAGACTTTCTGCCCTCAGTTGAGCTGATCTTTATAAGCAACTGTTCTGGAAAGCCAAGGAACACAGAGTGGTTGATTAACTTCTTTACAGACCTACGATTTAACTTGATTTTCTTCGGGGACAGGGCCTAGCTTCCTAAACTTACCACACATGGAAGAGCACATCAGCAGAGCAGCTAGCTGATTTTACCCAGTTACTTCTTGTGACTTGCACAGTGCCATACAGAAAACACGTTGTCAATTCCATCTTTTTAAATACTCACATACACACACCACTGGTTGATGAATGTGGGATATTGCTGCTGTGTCTGCAATTCAAAATGCCAGGAAAAAGTCTGACATTTCCCTGCAATACTGTGCCATGTTGCCAACAGAAAGAAGATGCCAATTTAATAGTGGCAGGCATTTGAAAAAGTAAGTATCACATTTGTTTTTGAGCTGCAAAGAAACAGAGGGATTAGATCACAGAGCATGTTTGTTTAAAATTGAAGTTAGAACTTTAAAAGTATCATTTGCATATAGATTTAAAATATTTTAACCTGTCTTTCTCCTTTAAAATTTATTTATTTATTTATTTATTTATTTATTTATTTATTTATTTATTTATTTATTAAAATTTGTATACCACCCATCTGACCGAAGGTCACTCTGGGTGGTTTACAATGTGAAACCGAAATAACACAACTACTCATATACAGAGCAAATTAATTATACAATACCAATAATAACCAAAACAATCAGAAATTATCAATAACCATAGTTATTGGGCCCAAGGCTATGATTGTGAAGAGGTTTTCAGTGAAATACCAGGACCTGTGCAAGTATTCATCTCCCCCATCCCCCAGTATTTCCATTCTGTGGGGATTTCCATGCTGCACAGCAATCTGGTCGTCCTCAAAACTAGCAGGAGTAGGGTTAGCTGTGCTTTGAATGGGGAAGTTCTGTCCTGCAGGTTGCACGTGGCCCATAGGCGGCCCCTATCTGAGCTGCTAGCTCTCCAAATACCAGTGGAGGCTTTCAAAAGTATGGACGTTGTATGGGGAGTTGCTGCCAGAAGGGGCTAAGGGTGGTGGTGGACCACAGGGCCATTTGTCCTGTTATTTGATCCACTGTGGGGACAGGCTGGCTCTCCCTTTTTTTCTGGTAACCAGGTAACCTTTGCCAGTGCAAACCAGTGTATCCAAGAGTGCTCCCATCTATACCTTTCTGGGTCTGCGTTAGGAGGTAGTGTTTTTTTTTTTTTTTTTTTTAGGTGTGGGTATTGTTAGTTCATTTGGTTCATTTCCAGCATGTGTGATTGTTGGGATCAAACCAAAGCAGAACCTGCTGCTTTAAATTTCCTTTTGACTTTAAGTGGTTTAAAAAGGCAACTTAGCCACTTTATGATATTGGGAAATTAAACACTTCCTCTGCTTCTTCAGAGGAGGGGCAAAGGCAGGAACTCCATTTCTTTTTGGAAGAAACCTATTACAACAGTGCTGATCCACTCTAACTTTTAGAATTTCTTTTTTTTTAAAAAAGAAAGCCCTCCCATAAGAGAGGATAGAGGAGTGGGCAAGGAGTGGGGGTTTTTTTGGTTGTTCTTTTTATTGTTTTCTTAAGGGAGACCCGCATGCCATGTGAATACAAGGACGACACCAAATGTCATACTGGATCTCTATACCATCTTAAGCAACCCTAGCTATCCTGCTTCAATTGAGCTGCATAGCCCAGCCCTAACTCTCTCTTCTCCAGTCCTGTTAATCGCTCTGGAAAATTGCTCCTCTGAAAGTCCATCCTACGGCTAATGGAGGCTCTTTAAAAAGCTTGATTCCAGTGGAGCAGGGTGGTGTGGATGCACGGGTGTGTGTACTGTATAAGGTCAAGGCATTAATGTCAGGGAGCCCGTGCTAGCAGTGGACGAGACTGCCCACTCTGATATGGAGCCATCAATCTGCTTCTGCGGCATCAGTTGGGCCTAAGAGCTGAGAATTCCACCCACCCACCCCCAGCTCCGAATGATACAAAATAAGCATATCCATCCTTAATCTTCCCTCTGGTGATTTCAATGATTTTAATTAAATATGGTTTTTTTTATTACTTGCTTTTGTTTTCTTTGGTAGGTTTTAATGTTAACATATTATAAAGCACTTTGGGATTGTTAAAACAAAGAGCAGAAGAAAAAATGTTTTAATTGTTAAACAGAGAAAATGTATGCAGCTGATTTGCATAACAAGATATTCAATGAAGTTAGCTGTCCTTGGCATGAAATATATGGGACTTTTCTTTTTTCCACTGCCCAGCACCCCAGTGTAGGAAAACATATAGGGTGAGATCAAAACAACTGCTATGTATGAGGTAGAAGCCTTTGGAATTTCTGATATAGTTCACCATCTGACATGGGAGCAGCTTTAGAAAAAATATGTGTCTAAATTTCACTTGAGCACACAGAGCCAGTTTTACAGTTGTTTGGTTCCTAGCCAGAATATAAGTATCCATTCATAGTCACATGGGTACTTTGTTGGATTAAGTATGCACATTGTGTTAAACTCTCCTTACCAACAGACTAATACCACTACCGCACTTTAGACTTGAAATGCCTTTTCCTTAAAGACAAATCGCCTTAAAAATCACTGTCCACTTTTCTGAACAGCCCACTTGGCCACGCCCATTTTTGGCCACTGTATCAGTTTTTCTTGAGACGACCACTGGGGGTGGTGTTTTTTTAAAATCAGTCCCTGCACCCCCTTTTAAAGCAATTTGGTTGAATTTGCGGACATAAGACAGCGCTTTTTTTGGTGTTCCCCCCCATTTCTGCCATTTCCCTGTCATAGGACAAGCAAAAAAAAAAGCCTGCCGCAATGTAAACATGTTTGCCAACTTTGCCGATGCTGTACTTTCACATTGTGATCACTGAAAATTGAAGTATAAAGCAGTTCAGCAAAGTGCAGACGGGGAAGTCGATTGCTAAGCAACAGCTGAAGTGCGGACTGCTGAACCGCTGTAGCGACCACGTGACCACGGGAGGAGATAAGGTGATACAAAACAAAAAGCAGCTGCTCAACGAAGTGTGGTAGCGGCCAAAGACTGGCCTACCAACTATTTCCCACTAATGGCCAAATCTTTTTTTTAAAATAATTTTATTATTATTATAAATAAAAAGGAAACCTTACATAAAAATGCACCTCATTACCAATCTTGATCTCAAATCTAAATATAAATTCAGTCTACTATGGGTCAGAGTCTATTAGCGACTTTTTTCTCGTAGAAAACATATAGAGGTCTCCAGTAGAGATGGGCATGAAATGAGCAATTTTTCGTTTTTGTTTTCGTTTTTTCATTTCGTTATGTAATGAAATGAAAAACAAATTTTGTCACCAAAATGAAACGAAACAAATCGAAACAACAGAAATTTTGTCATGTGTTTCGTTTTCGTTGCGGCAAATACATTGAACTGTAATGAATGCTAATGAAACAGCAATTTTTCATTTTTGTTTTCGTTTTTTCGTTTCGTTACATAATGAAACAAAAATGAAAATTTTTGCAAAAAATTCACGAAAAATGAAAACGAACCGAAACAGACCCCCTAAACGACAAACGACAAACGAAACACCATTTTTTTTAGTCGTGCCCATCTCTAGTCTCCAGCATTCTCTTGCCTTCTGTAGGTCTTTCTCCTTGAGTATTTCTGACAAAATGTCCATTTCTGCTGTTTCCAAGTATCTGTCCAAAAGCTCATGTTGTTCCGGTAAGTCCTTTGTTTTCCAGTATTTTGCCAAGAGAATCCTAGCTATAGTTAACATATACATTAATAAATGTTTCTTATTATAATCTTTGATTTCCGGCATAATATTTAACAAAAATATTTCTGGCTTGAATGGTATCATACAACACAATATTTTCTGTAACATCTCATGTACTCTTTTCCAATAGTTTTTAATCACTGTGCATGTACACCACATGTGATAGAAAGTTCCTTCTTTCTCCTTACACTTCCAACATTTATTAGATCCGTTTCCAAACATTTTCACTAATTTTTGTGGTGTTATATACCACCTATAAAACATTTTATATACATTTTCTTTCCAGCTAGTCACTCTGATATACTTAATATTAACTTCCCATAGTTGTTTCCAGTTATCTATCTCAATATTATGTCCTATATTCTGAGCCCACTTAATCATACAATCTTTAACTATCTCATCCTCAGTTTTACGCTCCAATAGGTGTTTATACATTTTCCTAATAAATTTCTGTTCGCTCCCCAAAAACAATATATCAAATTCAGTTTTCTGCATATAAAAACCTTCTTTTTTATCTTTACTGAACCTTGACTGCAACTGCGATTTTGCCCACCAGTCTAATATGTTTTTTTTAAATTCTTCCTCTGTTTTTAATTCAGTCTTACTATTTAATATATCTTGATATCTACCAAATCTCGTGTCAGTCATCAAATTTGGGTGTGTGAAGGCTTCTATCAGGGACACCCAACCTGGGATCTTCCTATACATTTGTTTTTTAATATTCTCCCATATTCTCCATAAAGCCTTCCTAATCATATGATTGCTAAAGTTTTTCTGTTCTTTTGCCATCCCAGATTCAAATCATCTAATGGCCAAATCTGATATTGCTCATTGGAAATATTTATCCAAAGAACAAAACCAAAGAATATTTCTTTTGTTACCTATGCTTGATAAGACAATGACACAAAACTTTTAAAAATCTTGTCAAAATGCCTGCTCAGAAACACGTGAAATGCCATTTTAAAATTAACTTTTAAAAGTATCTAGTTTTTATTTATCTGGCCCATGTCACTCAGTATATCCCGAAACCAAGAACATCTGAGGACCCCAGGTTGGAAACCAGTGGTCTGGGATCTGATTAATTATGTGCTCCTCTGGTTCTTGTAAATAACTATCTTTCAAGACTTTTTCACATGGTAGTTTCTGCCTTCTGCAAACAACACATGGCAATCCCTTTAGCAGCTTCTTGATAACATCAATGGAATCTCAGTGCAGCAGCTTATGCATGGGTCAGGAGGTGAAAGCAGAACAGGGATTCACACTCAGATGGATTTGTTTTACAATCTCATATAAGGAACCAGAAAAAAGATTCCCCCATAAAGGAATTAACCACAACTGCAATTCAAAGACCTTTGTGATTTTCAAAAGTGTGTTATTTACAAAAAAGGGCAAATTATTTAAAAATACAAGGGTAATAATTTTGTTTCCATCTAGGGGCTGAAAGAACATTAAAAGAACTGGGAACCTGTGTTTTAATCAAATTAAAAATGTACTTATTGCAGCAACAACCTAACACAGCCATCAGCGCAATCAGTTAAATTAATCCCATGGAATAAAACTTGAAATAAAGATGATATCTGAAATCATTTTTATTCATGGTTAGAGACTACGAAGATTCATTTGACAAGCCTTAAAAACCTTATGGGTGATGTTGAAAACTTCAGTGTACAAGTACTGATTCAATTTGAGGGGGGAAATTGATGTGATAGGATGGTTTCTGTGGAGACATTACTAGAACACCAAACCCCCAAGCAATATAAAGGCAGCTAGAGTATTGTATGCTCATTACCTGAATTTTCAAATGCTTAACAACTCTGAGTGGTATGAATATGCAAAGCTTTCCGGCTTGGAAGCAAACCGTTCCTAACGGTGTCACCAGGTCGAACTCAACCATCTGATATTACACCGGTGGGGAACCTCTGGACTGCCAGATGTTTGGGTCTTGGGGCTTCATTCCCCGATTCCAAAGCCAGTGTAAAGGCACAAGGTGTGAGAGCTACAATCCTAAACATCCCTGGGGCCAAAAAATCCCCCAGCCTTGCATTTGAATCACAGGAATTAGATGTCATGGGCTGAGAATACAAACCTATCCTCATGTATTAAGCAAAGTCTGAGCCAACGATTGGATTCAGCATCACCTACACACAAGCATCTGGAAAACTCTTTTAAACTTAATTATGCAACTGAAGGAAATATTTGGCTGTTTAGATCAAACCAATGTGAAATTTGGCTCAGATTAGAAAGAGGAAAAGGTTTGTTTGCTTGCTTGCTTGTGTGTTTTGGACCTACAAGCTCACAGTCAGCATGTCTGTGTCAGCTGTGAGATTCTGAGTGTTGCAGTCCCTAAACTGGCACGTCTCTGATTTAGTTGTTTCCAACTGGAGGTTTCAAACAGTGGATTTTGAGAGCTGGAACCAATGCCTTCTTCCTCTGCTTCTATCAAAGTTCACTAGAAGAGAGTCACTGTTCATTTTGGAGTAACTTTGGCATCCAGCTTTGACACAGGCAGAATCAGAAGGCAAGAAGCTAGTGGTGTAGACAATGGCACGGTTGGGCCCAAGTCACTGAGATACTGGGACTGAGCCCATCAAGAGACTGGAATCTTCTTCCCCAGGAACTTTCTGTAAAATTGCTTATCAGTGTGTGAAGTGTACCTGATTTGTCTTTGGGCTACTTCTTTTCCTACCTGCCTGCCCATACTCTTTCCCATCCTGATTATCCCAGGATGGCCAACTCCATTACAGTATGGTGGGATGAATTCCAATATCTAATGTCATTTGGGTTTGGTGGCTCTTGTGCTCAGTTATCTACTGTCCCTTAGATAAGAGTGAGGAAGATTTGCCCCCCACTCCATGTTCTGGCCATCAGATCCCCAAAACCCCAGCCAGCCTGGTCACTGCTAAGAGATTATGGGACTACATTATCTCTGGCAGGACAAAGGATTCCCATTCCAACCTTCCTGTTTATGCACTACACTCCTCTTGCCAAATCCACACTATTCATAAAAATTCTATTGCCAATATTGTCATCCTGAACATATCCGATGACGCAGTGTCTACTGAAGTGATGGCCATGTTGCGATGTGTTATGTTGTGTATGAAACAAATAATCTCCTTTTGGCATCTTGGAAAAATACTGATTGGGGCAATGGTCTACAAATATCTAACATGAATGGTTCCATCTGAAGGATGCTGTGCTATTCATGGTAATTTGAACATAAAAGGCACTCACTTCTGAGGCCAGCATAATAGAACCACACTGTGAATCGAGTGTATGGAGGGCCTGTGTATGGAAAAGAAAAAGCACAGAGAGTGCTCTAAATCCATCAGGCTGATTCTCTCCAAAGTTCTATTCCAGCTCTACAAAGCTTGAGTTCCTTCAAGGGTACAGCTACCATTTTCAATCCCTTTCTTTAGCTTTGCAAAAGGCTCCTTCTTTCCACCAAGAAGCCTATCTTGTTTCACTCCCTACTCACTGATGGAATTTGACAGGTGAGATAATGGCGAAGACTGCATATCATATAGTATGCCCCAGTTCCAATCTGATGAATGTGATATGCTTTCTCTTCAAATGTATAAATGAAAACTATAAATAGAGAACAACTGTGTTTTATTAGATCAAATGGTGGACTTGATCCACTATACTACTTGTAGTGGATCTAGTGCAGCATTCAAAAAACAAAACCTGGGTTCAAATCAATGCTCAGCCATGGAAATTCAATGAACTGTGAGATACTCAACAAGTAAAATCACTTGCTAAACATCGCACAGGATTTTCAAAGTCTGTGAGACACTCAAAGAATGGTTTGAACCATTGCTACCCCTCTATTGAGTTTTCACAGTTAAACATGCATCTGTACCCAATTTTCCAGAGTCCAATACTTGATCCAGCTCCCAGTGAATTATACATCATGCAGCTGGATTGACAAAAGAAAACATCACTGCAATTCTGGGTCCTCTGTCCCAAATACCACTCAAAGTATTGGTGACCCTAGGGCAATGAGATAGATTGTGCTGAGGAGAGGAGAGGGAATCCTTAAAATATGGATGGACTTAAGGCGGGCTCCCCCCCCAACCCCCAGAGGAAGGACAAAAAATCCAGAATTCCCCCCGTTACCATGATGGTGGGGGAATTTTGGAAGATATAGTCTTGAGAGTAGCTTTTTCTAGTTCTGGGAAACACCATTCAGATGTGTGTCCCAGTTCTTTCGCTTGGTTTACTTTTTGACCAAGATGTTGGATCCAACCCAGTGGCTACTTCTTGGTATGCATGGCTTTAAACTTGTTCAAATTATTGCAAAATGTTTGCAATTCAATCAAAAGGAAAGGGGGTGTTGTTTATTATCATAATGACTGTTTCTCAAAAGAAGTGTGGGTTTGTGGAATAAATAAAGCAGCTCATTGCTTAAGGCTGTGCTCTATGAAACTTGCACAAACATACACTTCTCAGGAGTTGCCAAAGTGGTGTTATTCATTTTGCATATGGTTATCCACATTCTCTCTGTTCCAAGCACTAATTTGAAAATTAGAAACGCAGACCAGTCTTCAGGAAATGTTTACTTACTATTTTAATAAACTTTTGTTTATGCCTAGAGGTGCTATTATATTACCAGCCAGACATTAATATATGGTCCACAAGGGATCCTATATACAAAATATAATTACAGTTGTGTGAGTCACAAGGAGTTTGCAAGGTACATGGATATCTGCTGGACAGGAGACAGAATGTAAACCTCTTTCCAAATATATGCAGTGATCTATCTGGCTCAGTCATTTTTCACTCTTTCATGGGAGTGAAGGGGAAAATGGCACGTAAAATGTGATTTTTATTACTGTATTACAATGAGTGGAAGGCATGTGGCTTATCATTTCAAATTGGGTAGCTAAAGGGTTCCCCTCCCCTTAAGAAGCTAAGGAAAATTTAGGAACCTGCCTTCTACTGAGTCAAATTATTGATTCATGAGGACTAGTAACCCCAGTCAATGTGGTCAGTGCTGAGGGATGCTGGGATTTGTAGTATATCAACTTCTGGAAGACTGCACACACATTCCCATACCTGATTTAAAGTCATAAAGTGATTGCTCAAAAGTCTTTGGATCCAAGATTCTTCTCTCCCACAAGGGAAGGTACTGTTATGTTCACGTTCCATCTGAATGTAGTTTCTGACATGGGAGTGATTCCCAAAAGTGAGACCGTATCATTAAAATGCAATGTGAGGAACAGTCCTCAGTTGGGATTTGCTTTTACTTCTGATCTGTTCTAAAGTAGGGGGGGGGATCCTAAGAAGTCCTAAGAGGAAAGCTCAGAAACACTCCCAGTGAGGATAGGTCTTCAAACTGAGATGATGCATCTGCAGAGGGATTAAAGAAAAAGTATTGCTCATGCAGTAACAGCAACCATTTGCTGTGCTAGGATGTTCAAAGTGGTACCTATGTGGCACTAACATAACAAACTGGCATTTCCGTGATGCCTTAGAAAACAAAGACAATGTTTGTTGCTGCTTTGCTAAAACGCACACAAAATATGTTGCAGAGGAAAAGCAACATTTAAGTTTCATCTGAAGAAAAGCGAATGGGGGAAGCTGACCTAACTGGACTTGGACAGTAAGATTTTAATAAAAATATTGTTGAATCACCCCTCTGAAAAGTATGCAGAGTAGACAAATGGATAGTGCTGGTCCTGACAGCAGGGAAAATGAGGAACAAAATTTGGTCTGTAATAAAAGGGTAGAACATCATTAGTGATTCCCTTTGTTATTCTTTAACTTTTACTAACCACCACACCACTCTGGCTATAACATTGAGTTGGAGAATTATTTTGCAAAAAAGCAAACTCAGGGCAAAGATCTCAAAGCTGTCTACTACATTTATAAATTGAATAAAGGTAGCCTGGGATTTAGCAAGGAAAGCAACAGAAGGAATGTTCCTATATAGCCTGCAAAATGACTCATATCAGCTCCTATAACGGCTCATCTTCTCAAAGGAATTTTCTTAAGTTATGAATAGTTAAGACACAAACAATTCCATAGTGGAAAGGTGTGCAAAAGAAAATGCTTGCACAAGTAGCACAATCCCGTGTTACTTCACTGGTGTGACTCTGCGTTCAGTGGAAGCTCAGCAGGACACTGGCCTTTGCATCCAAAGCCAGCTAGTCTATTCAGATACATGAGATACTAACAGATTCATTGCAGTGTTGGTTTTCCTGGATTAAAATCTATTTCTTCAGACACAAGGAAGCAAACTGCAATCTATTTCCAATGAACCTGTAGGATGGAGTCTAATCCACAAAGGCACACGTTCAAATAAATTGGTTGATCTTAAACTATCCAGTAGACTTTCGTTTCTGTTCTCCCTTAAATGCAATGGCTAAAATCCTATTGTGTCACTTTGTGACCAACTTTGTGACCCCATGTCCATGGAGTTTTCTTAGCAGGCGTACTGGAGTGGTTTGCCAGTGCCTACTCCTGGCACCTACAGCACCTGGTATTCCCTGGTGGTCTCCCATCCAAGTACTAACCAGGGCCGACCCTGCTTAGCTTTCGAAATCAGGCGAGTTCAGATGTGCTTAGGGCATCTATTAAACAAGACTAAAAAAGCTAAAATGTAAATACAAAATATTATATATAAACTAAATAGACATTGTATTACATATGAGCTAAACACACCACAGCAGTAAGAATAGTATAAAAACCAGACAGTAGGAATGTTTCTTAAAATGGGTGTAAGTCAGGAGAATATGTTAGTCTGGAGCCCAAAAAACCAATAGGGTAGGTGCCAAATGACCCCCTTCTAAGAATAAAATGTCACAGGTGGGGCAACCACCCATTTTAAAAATACTCTCTTTGACAGCTATCTCACTTACATCAGATGGTAGCGTTAGTAAGATTACTAAAGTAGATTCATGTGGGCAAGGCAGTCTGGCAAGTATGATCACATCCTCACCAATTGCTAGGACATTTCATTAATGCAGCACAGACTTTGACTAACTTTTCTTAGACTAGTGTGAACACCGCAACACATCCTCCCAATGGCAAAGAAAATGTGAAATTATACCATTAAGTACTTGTGAGAAATAAAAATAGATTGTAACCTCTCTCCCATATATTTCTACATTTCTTCCCCAATTTCTCTATTCATAATTAATACCTCTCTTTATCTTGTTCCTTTTGACTATCTTTGTTCTTCTCTAGTTAAATTATTTACTATCACCTCTTCTTTTCATTTAAGCTCTCTTTATCTTTTGAGCTCCTTTCCTTTATTCTGAAATCTCTGCTGTCTAAATGCATAATCATATGACATCCGCTACTGTACAACTTAAAAATCCCAGTGCATTTGTGAAAATCATTTAACTGTGCATTTATTTGATGATAAGCGATGTCATGCAGATACTGAGCAGAGATATGGTGGAAAGATATGAATGAAAAGGTCAAGGATTTTAAACCGCCACTGCAATAAATCTCTCTATACCACTCCTTTTGTGGACAGCTGATATAATTCAGTAGATTGGTTTAAACAATTTGTGAATGAAAGGCAGAATAATTTTCTAATGATACTAGCAGCTTAATCCAAGGTTATTCCTAACTGAACTAGACCACTGAACAAATAGGACATACTGTATTAGATCAAATCTTGTGCAAGTGCTATAAATTCTGTGGGTTTTCTTGAAGCTGGGACTAATATTATTATTAGTATTAAAACATTGTTGTTGTTCAGTTGTTCAGTCATATCCGGCTCTTCATGACCCCATGGACCAGAGCTTGCTTTCTGTCCTCCACTGCCTCCTGGAGTTTGGTCATATCCATATTTGTTGCATCAATGACACCGTCCAACCATCTCATTCTCTGTCGTCCCCCTTTCCTTTTGCCTTCAAAACATTAACTTTTCATTTGCATACAAAACATTAACTGCCATCATATCCTTTTTTAAAAAAATTAGCACATATCTTTAATCAAAAGACTACATGCCTTCACATATTATGGCTACCAATCAAAACACAGCTCAAAAAACTTGGGTTCAACATGCCTAATACTTGGCTATTAATAGAGCAGCCAACAAAACTCAGAAGATTTATCAAGCTTCCTGGTGGGCAGTAATTTATGGATAGTGAGCCCCGTTTAACTGGGATGCCACCATTTCTGCAAGCCTGGTTTAACAGCTAAAACTGAATGGATGAACAGATGACTAAAATGCTTTTGAAACAGATTACTGAAGTGTTTACCCAAGTATTTTTACAAAAGGAATTTCCATTTCAGTTAGTGATTCATTAATGCTGTACCAGAAGCTAAAAGCATGCTGCTTATACAGTGGTACCTTGTATAAAGGAATTAATTTGTTCCAAATGAAATTATGTTAAGCAAATTTTCCTTTATACAAATTCCCATAGGAATGCATTGAAAATGGAGTAATCCCATTTTTATGTTGTACGGATTCGCCCCATAGGCGATTCTGTTAAGCAAATTTCCCCTATCTCCGGAATTTTTTATGTTGTACAAATTTTATGTTATACAAGCTGTTTGTTATACAAGGGTTCACTGTATATACCACCTCATAGCACCTAAAGCACTTGCAGGGTGGTTTACAAGTTAAGTATGCAGGCTACACATTGCCCTTATTTTACTGTCCAGGAGGAGGTCAGGCTCAGTGGAAGGCTGAGTGAACCATGAGCCAGCTCCCTGGGATTGAACACCAGGTTGTGAGAAGTGTGCCACTCAAGTACAGTAGTTTATTCACTGCACCATGAGGCTCTAGAAGTATCAACTCTGTACTCTCTTTCCTGAGAGTAAACCACATGGAACTCCATGTGAGTGTCTTTCAAATAAACGTTCATAGGATTGTGGTAGTATTCTTGAAATGAAGGTGACGTATAGCTGACCAGTTAAATGGTCAGCTATATGTCACCTTCATCCTAGATCTCAAATACGTTCACTTTAGTCCCTCTTAGTCCAATTGGACTTGCTTTCTCTTAAGTATGAAGGACTAGAACAGCGGTCAAAGAGAGTGTTTTATTTCAGACCTATCTTATGCCTTCCTCACTTCCCAAGAAGCACACGGGGCTTCTATTATACTAGAAAAGGCTTGACAGAGAGATGTTTCTTTTGTGCTTTGTTTTGGTTTTTACTTTAGCTCTGGACCACCGCTGGTGACTTTGAGAGGCTCCACTGGTAAAGGAGGAAGAAAAATGTTAGTAAAGGAGGAAGAAAAATGTTTTTTTCCCCGCCCCAAGACATAATTTTTCATCTATACTGAAATTCATTATGAGAAGCACTGAAGGTTTCAAATAGTAAAAAGCTTTTGATTGGCACAACAAGGAAGATGACTTTTGTTGACATGAAAAAATCAGAAAAACCCTCCAAAACAATGCCAGTATAGGAGCATGTGATACCTTTGTGAGACCACTTTAAAAAATGAACAGTGTGCTTTTGATGATAATTCATCATCTTCAGGCTGCGCAGCACTTTCTCGTGAGTAGTTCCAACAATTAAATGCTTTTATTAGACTCACAAAGACTCATGACCTTCGTCAGAACCAGGTTCACTTCTTAGGTGGATACAGATGCCATCTGCAAAAGGTATGAGGAGGGAGGGTGAGGTTCTATACTCCTCTTCAGCCAGCAGTTTGAAATGTACCATCCAACTCTTTAAACAAAAGGCTACTCAGCACTCTGCATCCTCCTCATCTCCAACGCTCCCTTGCCTTCTTTTTCAAACTCAAAGGAAAAACTAGGCTAGGGAGAACAAGGTAACACAAAAACCATGGTAAGCCTCTATCAGAGTTGGGATTCAAATTTAATTCCATCACCAACTTTAGCCAAATTGAAGCCAAATCAATAATTTGACTTGGTAAATGGTTTCCTTTTGTTGAAACACTTTTAGCCTTCTTTATGATTTACAACTTATGTATGGTAATTTATGAAGTACTTGGCATTTGTGCCCTTAAGCTAAGTATTCTGTACAACATACTCTTTCTGTTGGATGTACTTTGGGGATTTATGTATATGACCTTCTACATATAATATAATTAACCTTTCCTGGGATTTACTTGTTATTTCATTCAGAGTTCACACATATGTTGTTTATTATTATTTTATCTCTGGTTACTCCTATATGACTGTTGATTTTAATGAGGGTGAAAATTCAGACTTAAACTGAAGAAAGTAGGGAAGACCACTGGGCCAGTCAGGTATAATCTAAGTCAAATCCCGTATGAATACACAGTGGAAGTGAAGAATAGATTTAAGGAACTAGATTTGGTGGACAGAACACCTGAAGAACTATGGATGGAGGCTTGTAACATTTTACAGGAGGCTGCAATGAAAACTATTCCAAAGAAAAGAAAATGCAAGAAAGCAAAGTGGTTGTCCAACGAGGCCCTGCAAATAGCGGAGGAGAGAAGGGACGCAAAATGCAAGGGAGAAAGGGAAAGATACAGAAAATTGAATGCAGACTTCCAAAGAATAGCAAGGAGAGACAGGGCAGCCTTCTTGAACGAACAGTGCAAAGAAATAGAGGAAAACAACAGAAAAGGAAAAACCAGAGATCTATTCAAGAAAATTGGAGATATTAAAGGGGCATTTTGTGCAAAGATGGATATGATAAAGGACAAAAATGGTAGGGACCTAACTGAAGCAGAAGAGATCAAGAAGAGATGGCAAGAATATACAGAAGAATTATATCAGAAAGATCTGGATGTCCCTGATAACCAAGATAGCGTAGTTGCTGACCTGGAGCCAGACATCCTGGAAAGTGAACTCAAGTGGGCCTTGGAAAGCATTGCAAACAACAAGGCCAGTGGAGGTGATGGCATTCCAATTGAACCCTTTAAAACCTTAAAAGAGGATGCTGTAAAGGTGCTGCACGTGATATGCCAGCAAATTTGGAAAACCCAGCAGTGGCCAGAGGACTGGAAAAGATCGGTCTACATCCCAATCCCAAAGAAAGGAAATGCCAAAGAATGCTCCAACTATCGCACAATTGCACTCATTTTGCATGCTAGCAAGGTTATGCTCAAAATTCTACAAAGCAGGCTTCAGCAGTATGTGGAAAGAGAACTTCCAGAAGTGCAAGCTGGATTTTGAAGGGGCAGAAGAACTAGAGATCAAATCGCCAATATGCGCTGGATTATGGAGAAAGCCAGAGAGTTCCAGAAAAACATCTACTTCTGCTTCATCGACTATGCCAAAGCCTTTGACTGTGTGGACCACAACAAACTATGGCAAGTCCTTAAAGGAATGGGAGTGCCTGACCACCTTATCTGTCTCCTAAGAAATCTATATTTGGGACAAGCAGCAACCGTCAGAACTGGATATGGAACCACTGACTGGTTTAAAATTGGGAAAGGAGTACAACAAGGCTGTATACTGTCACCTTGCCTATTTAACTTATATGCAGAGTACATCATGCGAAAGGCAGGTCTGGATGAATCACAAACCAGAATTAAGATTTCTGGAAGAAATATCAACAACCTCAGATACGCAGATAATACTACTCTGATAACAGCAAGTGAGGAGGAATTAAAGAACCTCTTAATGAGGGTGAAAGAGGAGAGTGAAAAAAATGGGCTGAAGCTTAACATCAAAAAAACTAAGATCCTGGCCGCTGGTCCCATCACCTCCTGGCAAATAGAAGGGGAAGAAATGGAGGCATTGACAGAGTTTATTTTCTTGGGCTCCTTGATCACTGCAGATGGCGACTGCAGCAACGAAATAAAAAGACGCCTGCTTCTTGGGAGGAAAGCAATGGCAAACCTAGGTAGCATCCTAAAGAGCAGAGACATCACTTTGCCAACTAAGGTCAGGATAGTCAAAGCTATGGTTTTTCCAGTAGTGATGTATGGAAGTGAGAGCTGGACTATAAAGAAGGCTGATCGCCGCAGAATTGATGCTTTTGAGCTGTGGTGCTGGAGGAGAGTCTTGGGAGTCCCCTGGACTGCAAGGAGATCAAACCTATCCATCCTGAAAGAAATCAACCCCGAATGTTCACAGGAAGGACAGATTTTGAAGCTGAGGCTCCAATACTTTGGCCACCTCATGAGGAGAGAGGAATCCTTGGAAAAGTCCCTAATGTTGGGAAAGTTTGAGGGGAAAAGGAAAAGGGGACGGCAGAGAATGAGATGGTTGGACAGTGTCATTGATGCAACCAATATGGATTTGACAAAACTCTGGGAGGCAGTGGAAGATAGGAAGGCTTGGCGAGCTCTGGTCCATGGGGTCATGAAGAGTCGGACACGACTGAATGACTGAACGACGACGACGACAACAACAACAACAACAACAACAACAACAAGGTTTATATTTCCTTCCTTGACTCTTGGGTTTGTCTTGCATGTCCCAAGAAGACATAAACCTTATGTCTTCAAGAGACCTACTCAAGGGGTAAAGTTTATCCCAACTAATAGTATTAATCAACATTTTATATCTTAGAGTCTATGAATAAACTCCTGTGGTTAGAGATGGGCACAACCTGCTGTTTCAGTGGTTTGGAACTGCCGAACACCATGTTCATCCAAAGGACAAATTGGCACGGGCTAATGGTGACACTTGAATACATTCTGGTGCTCAATATGCTATTTAATTAATAAATGTGACTTATAACCTTTCCTTGCACCTCCTGTGGCAAGTGTCAGCCAAGAAATTTGGAGGATTGTACAGCTAATATGCAGCATCTTAATCCTATAATAAGCACCTGCACATCACAATCTAAAATTCCTGGAGAGTTTCATCTCATCTAATCCTGCTTTAGTGTTACCAAATCCTGCTTTAATGGTATCTATGGCCTGGGTCCAGGCTATCTGAAGGATCATATCATCCATGCCAGCCTTGTTGGCTTTTAAGATCTTCTGGAGAGGTCCTTCTCTTGGTTCCACCACCTTCTCAAGCTTGTTTGGTGAGGACAAGAGAGAGGGCCTTCTCAGTGGCTGCTCCCAGGCATTGGGATGCTCCGCCCCCTGAGAGGCCAGGTTGACCTCCTCTGTCTTGTCCTTCCCCTTTAGACAGGCTTTTAAGCAGTAAATCATCTCAGGAATGCTGGTTTAAAACTCACACATTTTAAAATATGTAAGTCGCTTTCAAGCAACTGCAGAAGATTTCACTGAAAGAGGCTTAAAGAAAAATAAAATAAAAAGGAAAGGGAAAAACAAGTAAGTTCAATACAGGTACCATGAGCAGAATTTTTTTATTATGCATGCCATGCTGTCGTCATCATACATTGCTTTACACAGTTTCATAGGAAAAGAAAGGAAGGTTTCTTCCTCCAAGCAGCTTATATAAAAAAAGAAGAAAATAGACTGAATGAAATGAAACACAAGAGTTTAGGGAAGGGAAATCCAAAGCGATGAGCCTGGTTGATGGGCAAAATGGGGGAAGGGAAATAACACACTATATAAATTTACACCTATTAATGTCTGATGAAGTGGGCTTGTCCATGAATTGTCACATTAAAAATATAATTTATTTATTATTTATTTATTTTAATATTTATATACCGCCCATCTTCCAGAAGAACTCCGGGCAGTTTACAACAGGATACAAGCAACGATATAAGTGTTAGTCTTTAAGGTGGCTCCACTTTTTTGTCTCTTTTTAAAAACCTTTTATTTTGTTTTCACATACAACACTATCTAAATGTTATGCTTTGGAAGGGGATTAAAGAATTTAGCTGAAGGCTTCACAGAAAAGGTGGGCTTGAAGGAAGGGTTTAAAGAAAAAGAAGGATGCAGCACTGTGTAGCTGTTCCATATTCCAGAAGGGAGTATTTTATGATATGGTTTATTAGCAGAGATTTATTTAATATTGCAAATAAGCCCACTGACTTTCAGGTAAAGTACAGAAGAGGATCATATATATTTTCCTAAGTCTGGAAGGAATCTCATTGAGCAGGAGCTCATATATAATGAAACAGAATAAATCACAAGAGATTAAGTTGTCTTTAGTTTATAATAGGCATGCCCTTTCCCCAAAGGAATGGCAGATGTTTTAGAATCTAGTCAGGTGAACATTTTAAAACTGCTTTCTGCAGCAGCCAGTGGCATTATCATATTTGTTACTAACGACTTTTATCAAATCATGAAATTAGGCATAAAATTATGTCTACTTTTTAATATGTAAAATTTGATTCTAGGAATCACTTTATTAAACATAGCCTCCAACAAGAAGAGTGCATCTGCTTCTTGGTCACCCGCTCACCACTTGCAAACAACACAGTCAAGCAAAAAAATACTTCTTTTGTTTTCTTTTGCCTGCCTTCAGAGAAGAGCTCCCCCTCTCCTCAGATTATACAAGAGTGGGTGAGGACCGGACTGGCTAATGGAAACAGCCCAGCATTCTGTTATGGCCATAAACAGCTGGGAACTTGGTAGGCTAAGGGAGAGAGAGAGAGAGAGAGAGAGAGAGAGAAGCTTTACCTAGAGATGGCAAGTGGCATGTCCTACCTTCAGCATAACACAATATGGTGCCAAGATGTAATGGCCAAGCCAACTCAGTTGTTTGGCATCTTCCTTCCTCATGGGCATAAAAAATAAAAATAAACAAACAGTTGTATAGCTATCCAGCCCTTTGTCGGGTTTCCCCCCATAATATTACCAAACCTGTCACTTGAAGCAGACGCCTCTCCCTGCTTATTGGCAAGGTCTGCTCTGGCTCTGCTCATTCACACCACTTCATGCATTTGAAGTCTTGTAAAGTAGAAGATGAGGACAGGGCTACTAGTCTCACTCCTCTGTAACATCCTTGCCACCCATCTTTCCAGGCTTTCATATACCATGACTTAATGTAGCAGTGAGATAGTTCTATTTTCATACACTTCCTTTATGGCTTAAAACCCAGGAAAATTCTGAAAAGCAGAGGAAGCCTAGCTGAATTGTGGAATCTCCTCTCAGCTGAAACAGCCCTTCTGTAAGTGGGCAGCAGCAGCGGCAAGAGACAAGGCTACAACAGAAGGAGAGGCGGCAACAGCCTCATTCCCATGGTGTTTCTCCACACAATCATAATCATGTTGAAGGTACATTTCTGAAGGGCAGTGGAATATGAGAGCATGCTTTGTGTGGCGCAACAACAGTCATGAAAAATATGAGAACTTTAGCCGCGTGTTAAACCTAATTCTGGATTAGTTCTGTTAAGGGTCACTCACAGAAATTATTGTTTATCTACAGAAGAGGACAGATCAGTAAAATAGATAACAAGGAGAGAAAACATCAGAGGAAATTGAAAACTGAAAGGAATTAGAGGTTTTCAAATAATTGGAAATATAGCAGAAGCAGTGTTTTAATATATTATATTTGTATTTAAATGTTTTATTGTTTCAATTTTATTGCAATTTGATGTTTTAATTATCTAAATCGTTAACTTTGATTATGAGCCACCCAGAGAGCTTGGGTAGTGGGTGGCATACAAGCTATATAAATGAATGAATGAATGAATGAATGAATGAATGAATGAATGAATAAATAAATAAATAAATAAATAAGGCCAACAGAGCTTTCTTGGAGATGGGGGCGGGGGACAAGTTTTAGAGTTATTTGTCAGAAGGTTTGGTGTAAGGGAAGCATGATTTATGACCCCTAATAGATTAAACTGAAATGCACAAAGCTGCCTGGGCTGAACCAAACAAGTTAAAGTCGGGGATTGTCCAGGCTATCAAAGTAAACATCAGGATTCGCAGCAAATTGTTTAGAATGAACTACAGAAGTCACATATTCTAATTCAATTGCAAATATGTTATGTGAGAAATCCAAAGATGAGATGGGTGATGTTACTGATATTACTAATGATTCCTTCTTATACCAAAAGGTTTGACTGGTATCAGAAAAGTAATTACTGTAGTCATGCAGCAGTATTAGAACTAAAGGAGTTATATAATGCTTCTGGGGTGCAAGTGGACACTCTGTACAGACAGTGCAGCAATTTATTACATAACTTATTTGTGGGCTTTCATGAAAGAAACCAGCAGGAAAAACCTGCTGAAACTCCATCGTGTATAAATGGAACAAATATGTAGTGTTTCATTGTACTGTACAGGTTTTCAAAGAGTCCAGATTTTAAGTTAAGCAGAGCAGGGCGGAAAGAAGAATCTGAGCATGGAACTTTGGCAAACACAGATTAAGAATGGCAGTTGCGGTGATGCGAGAAGGGAGACAGTGCCCACGGCCCTGTCGGCAGGGCTGTTCTTATCACCCCCCTGGGGCCCATGGAGCACCTCCAGTTTTCCAATTGACTGGAGGGAGAGGGCAACCATGGGAAGAAGAGAGCGGAAACTAGAAAATCTGGGAGATTTAAAAGGAAAAGTTAGGGGAGGAGGAAGACAGGTGGAAAGATGCAGTGGAAGAGCAGGCCTTGGAATCCTGATTAGTGGAGATCGATAAGGAGGAGGCTGAAGGAACAATGTAAGAATAGGAGTACAGTGGAACCTTGACTTACGTTATTAATCTGTTCCGGATGTCTAGACATAAGGCAAACATGACGTAAGTCAAACAAACTTTTCCCATAGAAAGTAATGGGAAAGTGGATTAATCCGTTCCAGATGATGAAAAAGACCCCCCAAAACAGCAATTTAACACAAATTTGACTGGGATAGGAGATTCCTTCCAGGGATGTAAATGAAATGTCTCTTCAAAGAGAGGAGGAGGCAGTGGAATTATAGTCCACAAGTTATACACCTCTACTTTTTAATGTTCATAGCAACAATGTCTAACATTTAAGTTTTACTGATTTTAACCTGACGTTCCAAGTTCTGAACAACTCTATGCTTACCATTAGAGTCCCACAACTGTACAGCTCCCCAACTAAAATGCTTCCATTGTGGACCAGACTTCTGCAGCCAGATTTTTTACAAGACTGAGCCGACTGTCTAACCAGCGAGGCCAGCCTCGAGCTCCTGGCCCTTCTTCTCCTCCGGTAGCAGCAGCGGCTTCGGTGAGGCCGAGGACCTGCTCCAGGTGCTTGGAGCTGGCCTCACCGAAGCCACAACTGCCAGAAGAAGGCAGGAGCAGTTTGGAGATGGCAGCCGCGATGCTGGGTTGTGGCTGCCGCCAGATTCCAGTGCCTTGCACCGGGGCTCCGCACTGTAAGTCAAAGCCTGCAACTCAAGTCAAACAGGCCCTTCTTGCTGCAAGTCAAATATGCTGTAAGTCAAGCAGCATGTATGTCAAGGTTCCACTGTACGTGCAAAAGAATGATCCTTAGACTGGGGAATGGATCAACTGGAGGGCAGCGAGAGCAAAAGTGCAGCACCTATAGGGTAAAGGCTATTGACTTGAGACTACAGTAGTTTTGAAGTTTTAGATAGTGATTCTATGTTGTTCAACCTACTGGAGAAAAATGTTCACCTTCAATAAACCTTGTTGGCTATAATAAATGTTCATCTGGTTTTATGGAATAAAATATGGCAGAAAAGCACCACTGGGGGTGTCACAGGTGAAATGCAGACAAAACAGACAAAAAAGAACTGGATGAAATTGTACACTTTCATGTTTTTGTTTTACAATTCCTGTTGACAGTTCTGTGAGTTCGGAAACCTGGCAGTGGAGACAGGTACTGGGAGTTTATCTCCCCCCCTCCCCCGTGCCTCTCAGGAATGAGATCCAGCTTGTGTAGCCTTGGGCAAGCTGCATGATCATAGAGCAGCACCAGAGCAGCACCAGAAGAATCAATAAATCACTTCTGAGTACTGTACTTTATACCTATGAAATTCAGGGAAGAGTTACTGTAAACCGAAATCAATTTGATGGTACATGATTGATTGATGGATTTATTGACTGACCGGACCGATTGATTGAAGTGGGCTGTCAACCTAAGAATAGTTTTAAAAGCAGAGTATAATTAAGTACAAATATAAACAAGACCCCAATCCTTGAGAGTAACTTCCATTAAAATTAATAGTGCATACTTCTGAGTCGGCATTACAGCATCATTCGGTACATATAATCATTTGCTTGCAGTTTGGGAAGTAATATAATACAGGCAGGATTTTCTCTATTTCCCAGATATTTCTGACCAGGTGCATCAGATGTTTATTATTTCTTTAGGACAGAGCTGGCCTTAGTCATTCTGTTCCACCCACTTGTTCATACAAGGTAAAGTCACATAACAAACATTGACTGAAATCCTGTTGCTTAGACAAGTAGATTGTACTAAAGCAGATCCACTGAATCAGTGAGGGTTTGGTGAGCTTACTCCTTTGTAGGTTCCAGTGATTCAAATGGATCTAGTCTGGATCTAGTTGTGACCTTCTACATGGCACATTACACAAATAATAAAAAAGTTGTTCAGTGAAATGGAGAAATATGCTTTTTTAATAAGCCAGTGTGGCTTAGTACACAACGCCTGACGAGGATATAGGCTCAAGCAGTGGTAAAGCTACTCCTTATATATCTTACATAACTCAAAACTCCTCTCAAAGTCACCCTAAGTTGGGATCAACTCAAGTGCCCATAGCACAATTGCTACCCACTTCTGAGGGTGGGTGGGCATACTAGTCTTGGTAAGCACCATCTCACATACAGTACCTTTAAAACCCTATAAGGGTTGGTAAAGTAAAAGGTAAAGGTCCCCCCCCTGCACATGCGTGCTAGTCGTGTCCAACTCTACGGACGGTGCTCATCTCCGTATTCAAGCCGAAGAGCCAGTGTTGTGCAAGTTCGTGGCGACATGGCTGTCAAGGCTGCAAGGAAACGCTGTTTACCTTCCCACTTTTTACGGCAGTACCTATTTATCTACTTGCATTTTACATGCTTTCGAACGGCTAGGTCGTCAGGAGCTGGGGTTATCAGCGGGAGCTCACTCTGCTGTCTGGCACCTGGGATTCGAACCAGTGAGCTGCCAACTTTGTAGCCGACAGTTTTCAGCGCTCTGGCCCGCTGAGCCACCAAGCCCCTTAAAAACCCTGCAAGGGTTCCCCTAAATCCGGTGCTAACTGAAGGCACCTAGCATGCCTACGTTTCATAGGTGTCAGGAGACTCTTCGTCTCTCTCTCTTTTTTTAAAAAATCCACAACTACTTAATGCCGCTTGCAAGAGCCCCCAAAGGTAGTCTCCTCTCGCGGTCTTGGGCATTTTCCGGGCCCACAACAGCATCCCAGCCAAGGTTCAGTGCAGAAGGGAGCAACACCCTAGTTTGCACCTACGCGTACAGACGGCTGCCCCCACCCCCAGCACCCTCCCATTCAAACCCCCCCCCCCGCCTGCCCCGCGCAGCGACGTCCCGGGAAACGTGTCCCACCACCAGGAACTGAAAGCGGCCGCCCCACCTTCCCCGAGCTGCTGACGTCAGAGGCAGCGCGTCAGCCGAGGGCCGTAAAGTTTCGAAGAAGCGCGCACCATCTCCATCTCGGTGGGATAGAGGCGGCTCTCCCATGCTTTTTTACCCCCCACTCCTGTGATCCGACGGACACGAGAGTGAAGCCGGGGCTGGGGATCCGCTTCGTGGCCTCCGCTGGCCTGTGTGGAAACTCGGACCGATCGCAGCCCTGTCGCTGGTGGGTGGGTGGGTGAGATCGGGAGATCGAGGGAGATGGCCGCTGCATTCCTCTTCTGCCTTGCATAGGGACTTCATCTCTCTCCTCCGTGGCTGGGGAGGAATGGGATGGTGTGTTGCTGCTGCTGCTGCTGGATCGCAGAAGGTTTCTGGGTCTGATGCAGCTGGCCTTCTTGAAGGATTTCTCAGCCGGACCTGGAATTGCTGAATTGCAAGGTGTTGTTTCTCCGGACTTGGAATGCCTTGCAAAGCCCGAGAGGAGCTGCTGTTTGTTTGGAACCCGCTTGGCCGCAAACTCCATCCTGAGCCCGTCGCCTTTTAAGGTCCAGCCGCCTCTCTCCCTTCCTCCAGCACCGGCCGCTTTCAGGTCCCCTGTCAGTAATCAGCGAGCAGGCGGCTGATGCGCTTCTCTTAGCAGACGCGTGGTAGTGATGGCGGCTCTCAGAGAGACTGTTCCTGTCACTGGGTACAATCCTGACTCCCCGCGGCGGCCGGAGCAGCTTCTCACCACCAGCCCGGCTGGGGCAGCCGGCACGTTGCAAAGCCCGGCTGCGGGAGGGGCCAAAGGGAAGTCTTGACCAAGCCTCCCTCCCCCCCTCTTCCTCTGGTTCTGGCTACTGGCAGCCGCTGGAGTCTCCCGGGCACACTAGCCACCCACCCAGCCACCCACCCACCCATCATGGGCATGTTGGACAGGCTGAGGAAGGACTGGTTCATTCTGGGGATCGTCCTGGTCATCACCGTGGCTAAACTGGAGCCGGCCTTTGGGGTGAAAGGGGGTAAGTTCGGCTTCAGAGCCTCGCCTTGCGATCCAGGGGGGCAGGCGGGGTGTGGGGTGTGGGGTGAAAATTGCCTCCTCCCCAGCCCTGGGTGCCTCCCTCCCGCACATGCTTGTTTGCAAACAAAGAGAGAAGGCGAGCAGGGTGCATAGAGCCCAATCCGAAATTTAGGCGTTGCAATCAAGATCTGGTGAGCCGCAACTCGCAGGCATTCAACAAGCGAAGGCTGAGTCTTGGGGGAGTTCTTTTGCAAAGCCACCCTAGGCTTAAGCCTGCCAAAGCATCGCGCCCCTCAACCCCCCCCCCAAAAAAAAAATTTTATTTAGCCTCCCAATACAAGCGGATATCCTGAGGTTCCGTAGAGAGGAGCCGGAGTTTCCCCACGTTCCAAACTCCTGCAGCAGTTTACACTGACACGTTGCACACACCCGAGCGAGGGGGGCCACACCAACTTCCGCGTGCTGGGGCTGAGCTGCCGCCGAGCTCCGCTTTGGAACGGGGTGGGTGGGGAGGGAAAGTTGGGCTGCCCCAACCCCCCGCCAAAACTGGCAGAGAAAATCCGCCGCTTTCCGAAACTTATGGATGGAGATACCGAACTCTTGTAAGAAAGCACAAGCGTTTCTCTGTTAACTATTATTATTATGCAATAAATGCAGAAACTTTCAAAAACTGCTTGCATGTCAAACTCTCTTCTAATGTCTGTCCGGTAAATGAATATATAGAAGAAAAGGTCATTTCTAAATGGCAAGATGCGTTGCATATTAATAGGCCTTTTGTTCAACTGTCTTGAGAAAAGCATGTTCTACAGTAATGCCTCATTAATTCTCCTAGTAATTGCTATAACATACTGCTATATTTGAAGAAAGTTGTTTCACAGACCGAGAACTGAATTTGAGCAAATATTTGTCAAGTGAGAGTGTATGAATGTGACTTCCTTATATCGAGTTAATGTATTAGTTCCACCTGGGAAAATTACTAGTATTTAATTTGAGATAATTACCTCTTTGCTCCAAGAGAGAACAGCTTGGGAAGGCATGAATTATGTATATACATTCACCCACTCTGTGAGCAACCTTATAGAGCAGTTGTGTTTTGATTTCTTGAAACCAAAGGAAACAGCAGACTTTGTTATCATTTGGCTGTCTTTTAGAGGAAGTGGACTTCTTCACACTTGAACCAATCTATTCCAGATAAAGCAGATAGATTATACAGTATATTTAATAAATAATCTGGCTTCACTGTATCTTCATTGTGTACACAGGAAGAAGTTGTAGATTAAACACACTGTTTTATGGCTTTGAATGCTATGATGTGCCTTACATAATAATAAAAGTGTTCTTTATCAGGTGAAAAGATTATAATACTGTATTTAATGTAGAATCAAAAGATTTTCCTTGCAGTTAATGTTTGAGTGCTTGTGCAGAAGCTTAACAATTAATATATGTCACCCCATCTTCTCCTTAGATGTAGACCCCCTAATTTTGTTATAGCTAAGCGTGCACAAAATTGCTATTGTTGTGTTTTGAGAATGGTATGGAACAAACAGGCTTTAAAACTGATGCAAAGTTCCTTTTGCTAGGTTGCATAAAATCATTTGGCCTATCTGTTTAAGTACAACTTGACTTAGATCATAGATGTTCTAGATTAATAATGGCCAGTTTCTGAGACAGCCCAGAAAATACCATGCCACATTCTAATGAATGTCATTGTAGGGCGTGTTGTTTAAGTTGTATAGGGCTTAACTAAAACAATGTTTGTTTTGATGATCTTGTTGACTTTGACAATGAATCATAGTATCTGAATGTTTTTTCTTTTTGAAAAGAAGTTTATTTGGAGCATGGACTGGTAATTTTAAACTGGACACTGAAGCCTTTGTCCACTACTCATGCTGTTTTCTCTGCAATTATATAAAAGCATGTTGATGAAAGAATCCCCAACTTCATGGCCAGTTTGCACTATTCCTTTGTAAAAGTACTTAGGGCTACATGCTTACTAGTAAGTTTAGAATGGGTAGCTGTTAATCTGCTTTAATGATATTAGGTGAACTTACGGAGAAACTATCCTGTTTGGGAAGTGACCACAAAAGAACTATTAAGTACTGTACTACAAATATAGGTATGTTTATTATCATAAAAATGAACATTTTTAAAAACCTTATGTTGGCTCCTCATTCCTTTTCTTAGATCCACTATATGGATCTAAGTGGATCCACTATATATCCCCAAAATCTCATGCAGCTACTGTTCATGGTGAAAGGCTGGAAAAGAGTTACTCTATGGAATTATCTGTTTGGATTTTTAATCTGTTCTGTGCATTTGATATTACAATTAAGTTTGTGTCCTTTATGGCAGTGCTCCCCAACCTTTTTATCACCGTGGACCGGTAAATGTTTGATAAATTTTCCCTGGCCCACTTGTTTTGATTTAATAAGATAAAAAAGGTAAATGCCCCCCGGCCGCTGACGCACATGCGTGCTAGTCATTTCCCACTCTAGGGGGCGGTGCTCATCTACGTACTCAAGCCGAAGAGCCAGTGTTGTGCGAGTCCTTGGCATCGCTGCAAGGAAACACTGTTTTTACTTCCTCGCGTTTTTTCCCCCGGGGGCTACCCAGCCGCCGTGAGGTCTTGGGACCCTTCGCCCTTCCTTGACATGAGGCCTCCCTCCCTCCCTCCCTCCTTACTTTCTTTCTTTCCCTTTTCTTTCTCCCTCCCTCCCTCCCTCCCTTCCTCCCTCCTTTCTTTCTTTCTTTCTTTCTTTCTTTCTTTCTTTCTTTCTCCCTCCCTCCCCCTCTCCCTTCTTTCTTTTTTCTTTCTCTCTCTCTCCCTTCCTCCCTCTTTCTTTCTTTCCTCCCACTCTCCTTCCTTCCTTCCTTCCTCTTTCTCTCCCTTCTTTCTTTCTTTCTCTCCCTCCCTCTCCCTTCTTTCTTTTTTCTTTATTTCTCTCCCTCTCCCTCCCTCTCTTTCCTTCCTTCCTTCCCTCCCACTCTACCTCCTTCCTTCCTTCCCTTCTTTCTTTCCTTCCTTCCTCATTTTCTTTCTTTCTTTCACTTTCTTTCTTTCTTTCTTTCTTTCTTTCTTTCTTTCTTTCTTTCTCCCTCCCTCCCTCCTCCTCTCCGTCCTTCCCTCCCACTGTCCTTTCTTCTTCTTCTTTCTTTCCCCCTTTTCTTTTTTCTTTCTTCTCTCCTCTCCCTTCTTTCTTTCTTTATTTCATTCCCTCCCTCCCTTTCTTTTTCTTCCTTTCTTCCTCATTTTCTTTCTTCCTTCCTTCCTCCCCCTTCTTTCGTTCTTCCTTTCTCGCTCTCCCTCACTCCTTCTCTCCCTTTCTTTTTCTTTCCCTCCCTCCTTCCTTTACTTACTTACTTTCTTCCTCCCTTCCTCCTTCTCCCCCCTTCTTTCTTTCTTTCTTTGTTCCTGCCTCTTCCTTCCTTCCTTCCTTCCTTCCTTCCTTCCTTCCTTCCTTCCTTCTTTTTCTTTCTCTTTCTCTCTCCTTCCTCCTTCTCCCGCTTTCTTTCTTTCTTTCTTTCTTTCTTTCTTTCTTTCTTTCTTTCTTTCTTTCTTTCTTTCTTTCTTTCTTTCTTTCTTTCTTTCTTTCTTTCTTTCTTTCTTCTTTCTTTCTTTCTTTCTTTTCTTTGCCCAGTCCTTCCCATCCATCAGCACCATCCAGCCTTTCCAGTCCACACACACACACACGACACACACACGACACACACACACACACACACGAGACACACACATACACAACGCCACCAGTTTACACAGGCAAAAGAGAGTAACCCAGACGCTTTCCAAGGAAACAGGCTGAGGTCTACTTTTTCTGGCCCAAAGTGCCTGAGGGCTACGGCAATGGCGGGGCGGGGGTGATTGCGGGGGGGTTGCGGCGGCGGCGGCGGCGATGGCGGGGCGGGGGCGATTGCGGGGGGGTTGCGGCGGCGGCGGCGATGGCGGGGCGGGAGCGATTGCAGGGGGGTTGCGGCGGCGGCGGCGATGGCGGGGCGGGAGCGATTGCAGGGGGGTTGCGGCGGCGGCGGCGATGGCGGGGCGGGGGCGATTGCGGGGGGGTCGCAGCGGCGGCGGCCCGGTGCCGATTGATCCACGGACCGGCACCGGTCCGCGGACCGGGGGTTGGGGAACACTGCTTTATGGTGTCTGTGACTCCTCTGGTTTCAGTACTGTCCTTCCACAACACTATAGGGTAGGATCAGCTGAAAGATTAATATAATCAACTGAGTTTCATGTTGGAATGAGGGCCTGGATGTTGCTTTCCAAAACAAAACACTCATTACTATCCAAGTTCTTGTGCATAAGTATAGGCATCCTTCAATTTCAAGAGACTATGGTATTTTGCTCTGTATAGAAACTATGTTGTTTCAACACTGCATGCAAAGCTGAAGTGACCTCTTCAGAGCACAAGGCCTGGGTAGATTAATATGGAGGTTAAAACTGTTACCCAAGCAGAAAAAAAAACCCCCTCTCCACGTCACTGGAATAGTCTAATGGAACGTCAGGGCCAATATGTTTAGTTTCAACTGCGTTGCAGGACTTACCAGAACATGATTGTACACAGTTATGAAATTGCCTCTGGGACACCAGCTCCGGATTTTGCCTCGAGGTTAACTCCTGAAGCCTTTTCCAGAAATGGATATAGCCACAAGACAGTGGAGATTTAAAATCAGAGTTTTCCTTCTCCTAGAAGACGGTTCTTTCGTTTCAGCACACTGCTCATTTTAAAATGCTGTAATCAAGGGAACTTGAGACAAATTTATCTTTAAGCAAATGATGTGGGTGATGAAGGACTACCATCAGTCACTGAGATCACCAGTGGGTGATGGCCATTTGTTGAAGGGTAGAAAATGCAGATCTCTGGATCTTCAGCTCTGCACTTAGGGTATTGTAATAGCCTCATTTTATTTTATGTTCCTGCCCTAATTTTATGGAAGTAAAGTATTGATGCATTGTTCAGAATTTAGTGAGAATTGGTGTCCCTTGTTTGCTTGTATGTAAATATATCAAGTTGCAAGATTAATATGGTTAGTATCAAAGAAATTTAGTATTTTTTTTTTAGAAATCTACAAAAATTTAGATTGATACAGGCAGAGATAAGATTAGATTGCCCAGTTCTATTTTATTTGATTCCATTTGCATCTTAGCATATGAACAAAAGAAATTGTTTTGGAGCAAGAAGCATATTTAGTTTTTAGATAACCACTGCAAATGGCATGATCTTAGAAGATACACTCCTTCCTTTATGGAAGAAAGAGGGGAGATTCTGCTCAAATAGTGTTTACCTTCTGCAATTTTAATAAACAACAATTTTGGTCATTTCAATTTTTATTGAACAATCCACTGGGTTGATGGGTGGGGTGAAATACATCTCAAGCGTTAGAAAGTAATAAATTTTTGTCAGTCTTGTACAACTTCCTATGTTAGAGGATGTATGAACTGCCAAGGTGCAATTCGGACACACAAACTCTCACCTCCAAAAAGCCCCTGGAAGAAAAAATCTATGGATTGGATCCAGATGTAGTTATACTTGAAAACAGTGCATTGAAATCAATGTGATTTAGACAAGACGTGACTAACCTACCTCTCATCAACTTCCTTATGTTTATGACTAGGTCTGGTAGATCCACTTCAGTGGCCCAAATCTTCTTGAGCTGTTATGCTGGTGGAAGGGAAATGGCAGAACTGTTGTTATTAATAAGTTCCCACTTGGATCGCTCATTGCACACCAGTCAAATGATGTGGCATGTGGCAAGGAATACAAACAGGGACTCCTTGTTTGCAGCAATTTGCTGCTGCAAAGTTATGCTGTTTCTAGTGTTTTCCATTCTCACAACTTTTGATATCAGTTCTACCCTGTTAGAAAAACAGAGAATTCAAAATCCGGGGATTGGGGTGGGTGGGTAAGGTGCCAGAGAACAATGAAATCCTACAAAAATTATACTACTTAATTTAAAAACCCAGGGCCATGCTATATTAGTCTGTTGCAGCAAAAATAACAGCCCCAAGGTGCAACAGATGAAGGTTGTTAGTCTTTAAGGTGCTGAGAACTTGGCAGAAGTAGTTTAGGTACTCTTAATGTCCGTGGGGTAGGAACTGGCAAGCCACTCCAGTATTCCTGCCAAGAAAACTTCATGGACGTGGAGTCACGAAGGGTCGGTCACGGCTGTAATGACACAACACATACACACACTGTCCATTAATGCTTAGGTCAGCCTCTGCTCTTTTTATTTCTTTGGAGAAACTAAAGGATGAAAATGCATCAGTTGTTTTTCTTACTTAGTTTTCTTTGAAACTTTCATCCACTGTAATATGAAACAGTTTTGTCTGCTGAATGTATATTGTTGCAAAATTAACATAGAAGTAATCCGTGTTGTCAGCACAGTAGTAAGCAGTCCTCAAATTCCAGCCCTTTGACATTTACAGTTTTCCTTAGTTAATTAAACACTGATTCATAGAATTATCCCAATATATTCATTGGGATAATATAAAGCATCACAAATGCCTAGATGTCCTAAGCACATCTGATCTCACCTGACTTCGGAAGCTAAGCAGGGTCGGGGCCTGGTTAGTACTTGGATGGGAGACTACTAGGGAATACCAGGTGCTGTAGGCACCTGGAGTAGGAACTGGCAAACCACTCCAGTATTCCTGCCAAGAAAACTCCATGGACATGGGGCCACGAAGAGTCGGTCACGACTGTAACGACACAACACATAAGGTATTACTTGGTCTATTTTTGTATTTAATTTTTGTAATGGCTACACAGATCCTGAACTTGTTTTGCTTCAACCCAATATATTAGCAATTTTAGAAGAGGTGGCCATGTTACTCTGTGCTAGCATACCAGGCCTATACCAAAAGAAAAATTTAAAAAGAGAGAGAGAACAAAGACATTGTGGCATCAAATTAACCAGAATAATCTTACAAACTTCAAAGGTAATTGGAGATACTTAGCTAATTCAAAGCAAAGCAAAGTGTTCTACTTATATAGTGCCCCAAAGTGCTTAAAGCACTCTCTGAGCTGTTTACAGTTTAATTATGTAGGATTCACATTGCTTTCCCCCTATGAGCTGGGTATGGAAGGCTGCGTCAACCTTGAGCCAGCTACCTGAGCCTGTGATCGAACTCAGATCATGAGCAGAGTGTTTACTGCAGTACTGAATCACAGTTACCATGTTGTTCCTACTGTGTTATCTAATTTAGCCACCAACCACTTGTTTACAGAACAAAGCTTCCCAAGAAAGGAACAAACACAGCTGTGAAAATGCCACACAATCAACAACTGCTGCCAGGAAACAGTCTCTTTATTTTCAGCCACATATAGTGGTTGCAAAACCAGAGGTTGGGAGTTCAGTTCTCTATTATGCATTTTTGACAGGTGCTGACTTACTGATCAGTTGGATCCCTTCCAGTTCTGCAATTCTAATGCTGAATCAGATTTGATTGTATAAATACAGTTGTCATGCAGTCTCCCTCTTACATGTGAAAAAGTAGACTTGTCCATGAAAGCTATTAAAATACAGTGGACCCTTGTATAACAAACGGTTTGTATAACATAAAATTTTTTTACAACATAAACAATTCCAGAGATAGGGGAAACTGCTTAACGGAATCATCTATGGGGCAAATCTGTACAACATAAAATGGGATCACTCTGTTTTCAATGCATTCCTATGGGAAATTTGTATAAAGGAAAATTTGCTTAACATAATTTCATTTGGAACGAATTAATTCCTTTATACAAGGTACCACTGTATAGCAGTTGGTCTTTAAGGTACCACAATGATTTTGTTTTCTTAATTTTTTAATTTTTCTCTTATCTCTGGCCCAATACACCTGATGGCCTAAGTCCCATTTGTTAATGATGCTGGCAGAAGTGCAGTGGAGAAAATTATAGTGGCAAATTCGTGCTAGTGAACTAGTTGCCTGTGGCATCCCATGGTGTGCACCAATTCACATGACTAGTGCACAATAAGGGAAACAAAGCAACTTACAACGGTAACTAGCAGAAATTTTCTACTGCAGTTTATGTCATTTTACTTACAATAGCTAATTAGTAGGATTGTAGTCTTTATTTTTTTGTCACTGGAGTACTTTTTTGCCACACACAATGTACATTGTTGGGACAAAAACTTTCTGGCCAAAGCATGATGTGGAGATACTGTCGTGGCACAAACAATGTCCTTTCATTGGGAAGAGGTTTACTTTACGTGACAACTTTGTTGTTCCACCCCTTGTGTAAATTTGACTTCTGACTATGGATTGGTTTGTTGGCTCTGGGTGTTTGAGTATTGTGAATGACTTTTGTGAGCCAGTGCTTGGTTATTGTAATTATATCAACAGCCATATTGCTGTGGGCTGTTTTCCTACACTTTGATGACACTGGAACACACCCTTGGCTAGAAAAATGTCCTGTAATACCTGTAGGGTGTTTTTTAATGTCCTTTTAAAATGGCCTACAATAAGTTTTCTCTGGTTTTAGGGATTAGTAGAACTTTGTCAGTGTAAAAGCTATTTTGCATGCTTGCACATTTCTTAGTTGAACCATGTTTTATGGCTGAAATCCACTTGTAAATTGTGATTAGAGTAGGCCTACTGTATACATAAGGAATTTGGGGTATCACTCTCTTCTGGATTTCAGCCTTTCCCCCTCTTTAGAACCTTCTTTGAGACCTAGCAGAATTAGTTTCATGCTTCATTTGGAGCAACAGTGAATCATTCTAATCTTTGGGGTCATTTTTAGCCCAACACTATCTGCTCATGTTTGCAAGCACCCAACAACACCCTTTCCTGAAAAAAGCACCCAGGCTTAATCCTAGACGTCAACTGAGTTTATTTAAAGTATTAATTTTCTATGTTTGCAGAAATATTTTAGCACACTGTGTGGTTGAGGGATATCATGAAGCATCTTTGTTACCAAACTTCCCAGAATAACAGCTATGTTGAGGCCACAGTCTTATACCCAGAGACTTGGGGACAAGCGAGCCCCTTTGAATTCAATTGATCTTACTTCTGAGTAGACATTTCTAAGATTGTTCTCTAACGTCCTTTAGGCAGTGCAAAAAATCCTCATCAATCTTGGATTAACAACTGGGTCATTTCAGTAAAATAAGTGTTTTGGGGGAAAATATTTCTTTTTTTGGACTACAGTCCCTAAAATCCCCAAGTCACAATGGCCAGTATGTGAAAGTAACATGTTCAAGATCTGAAGACAGTAACAGTAATAATTCTGTGCTGTCAAGTCAACGTGGACTTATGACAACTCTTTTCAGATATTTCCAGGTAAGGAGTACTCAGAAGTGCTTCTTTTGGGGGCATCCTGGGATTATGCAATTTACCCAAGGCCACACAGACTGGCTCTTCTGGGATGCACACAAGGCAACTGAACATCCAATCTCTGGCTCTACAACCAGATACCTAAGGCACTGAGCTATCCAGCTGACCCTTCTGCCTGCTAAGGGAGTTCTAAATGTTTTCAAAACGTGGCTGTATTTTTGAGAAGCAGAACAATCAACAATGGTAGAACCCCCTAGACCAGTGGTGTCCCAACTTTGGCCCTCCAGATGTTTGGACCACAACTCCCATAGTCCTTTGTCATTGGCAATCCAGGGTTGGAATTCTGAGAGTTGTGGTCCAAAACATTCCAACAATTGCAAGACAAATGGCTTAACATCTCGAGGCAAATTGCTGCAAGTTAAGAAATTATGGTAGATATGAACTGTGGTGCACACACAACAGATACTGTCTACAGTAATTTCTTAAGTTGAAGCAGTTTGCCTCCAAAAGTTACATAGTTTGTGTTATGCTGGTGTAAAATGCCAATAGGATTTTGGCAAGTATGTCTGTTAAGAGTGCAATACATTTTATGTGTAAAAACTATGGAATCAATTTGATCTTTCATTATATTTTCTTCTTTATTCATGTCAAAAGCACCAACAAATTATATTGACATAAAAACATACACTATTAAGCTGAATATAAATAAAGAATAAAATCATTATGTATAAAAAGGTATGTAATATGAATAAGATTAAAGAAACAACAACTAGATGACATTAGCCCAATACTGGACCACATCAACAGTGTTTGCTCTTGCCAAAATAAGGTCTTCCTCCATACATGTTGAATGATGTCATATGTATCGTAACTAGAGATGGGCACGACTTAGCGGTATTCCCGTTTCCGTTTCCGTTACTCGTTTCCGTTACTCTACGGAAACGGTAACGGGAATTACTCCGCCAGACTTCGAGCTCAAACCGACGAACGAACAATTTTGGTCTGATTTGTCGTGCTCGTTCCTTGCATCGCGCGATTGCGCGATGCCACGCAGCACAGAAAAAAAGTTTTAAAAAGTTAAAAAACCCGGTTCCCGGCCGAAAAGCAGGCGGAAAAATGCCTGCCGTGCCTCAGGGCACCTACCAGAGAGGGTTGGTTCTGGAGGTCCCCGGCCTCCCCCCCATCCCCCGTCCTGGGCTGCTCTGGTGGGACTCGCCAGTCACCGCAGGCTCGCAGCCAGCCAGCAAAAAGCCCAGTCTCGCCGGCCGCCGGCCGCCGCAATTAAAGCGCAAGCAAGCGGCACGGACGGCACAGGAAAAAACTTTTAAACTCTCCCCCCACCCATTCCCGGGCCAAAAAAGCAGGCGGAAAAATGCCTGCTTGACTAAGGGCGCAGGGCACCTACCGGAGGGGTGGTTTCTGGGGGGGGGGTCCCGCCTCCCCCCCGTCCTGGGCAGCCGGACTAGAGTCGCCATGCCATGCGGTGCGGGCGGGGGATCCAAAATGGGGCGGCGAACGCAATATTGTTTTTGAAATCGTGGTCCAAAAACACACAAGCACAACAGAAACACGCGAAAATTTATAAACTGCCAGATTTTTCACAGTAGCAGTGGGTTTTTTCTTGCAACAAAATGTCTCTCCTCTCCTCCTCTGTCCTCCATTGATTTTATTTTTTTATTTTTTTTACACCTGCGCAATGATGGGCTGGCCGAGTGGCCAGCCATGTGGGAGTGGACGACCATGCAAATTTTTGGAGCCATCCCACCAATCGCATGGCCACTTGGCCATGGAGACTTCTGGGATGTGCCAAAAAGCCCCCTAAAACCTGCCCTAGCCCCCTAACCCTAAGCCTAACCCTTGACTCCGTACCCATACGTCACAGACTGTCTTCTTAGTGGGTCAGAGAGGCACCCAGAGGTGCAACCCACTAGCCCACCGTAACCTTACCCGTCACTAACCTAACCCTAGCCCTAACCCTAACCCACCTTAACCCTAAGCCAGATGTACTTGCATTGCACTACACGCAAGTACAATTCCCTTCTGTGTGAGACATGGTGGTGCGAGAGCCTTAGTTAGGCATTTCACTACGGCTCTGGGTTCAGTGCCATCCACTAGTCTTCACAGTCACTTTCTGCACATTCTGTTATGCAATATCCATATGGCTATTGCATAGCATTTTGCAGCAGCAGCAGGTGAGGAGGGGAGACCCCCATGTTGAGGGGTCTCTTGGAGCCTGCTTCCCCTGCCTAGTGGGTGAGGATAGGAGGCACCCACGGGTGCCTCCAGGAGCCCACTTTCCCTTATAGCGGGCCAGAGGAGGCACCCATCCCAGAGGTGCCTCCAGGAGCCCGCTCCCCCCCAAAAAACCAGTACTAACAAAAATGAAAAAATGAAAAAACGAACCGACTAATTTTGCGAATTTTCGCGAAAAACGGAAACGACCCGAAACGGAACCGGCCCGACTAACGACAACTCGATTTTTTTTTTCCAAGTCGTGCCCATCTCTAATCGTAACATGTGTGAGATGGTTTGTTCTCTCCTTTCACGCATGGTGTCAACTCTAGGGAAATTCCATTTTCTCAGATTATCCTTTGATCTTCCAACCCCTGTGCACGATCTGTTTAATGTTTTCCATGCAGGCCAAGGTTGATCTTGGCCAGGCAATGGAGCCTCATGTGGTTCTGTCCAGCTACCCAATAGCTCCTTACTTGCATTCACTGGGTAATCTGTGGGAGTTTATTGTTGAGGGGGGCAGAAGTATTGAGGAAACTTTCAGTCTCAGCTTTGATTTCAGTCTCAGCTTTGGTGGTTGATGCCCAAGTAGCATGTGTGTTTCTGAGGAGGTCACTTTCACCCACTCTTTCTTCGTAGTACTTTCCTGGTGGAATTTGGGTGGAGAAATGCCAGCACCTTTTGTAATGGGGTTGGTTTTAAACACTCCATGACCAAACACACTGTTTTATTTAAGGTCATGTTCATCTGTTTTGCATGTTTTGATCTATACCAAACAGAGCTAGCATATTGCAGCTGGGCACCCCATCTTGGACCTGTTATTTTCTTCAGAATGTTGTCCCTAGCAAAAACTTTGTTTTTGGCATTAAAACAGTGATTCCTAAAAGTGAGAGTTCATTCCAGGTAACTCCCAAGTATTTTGGTGCATCACACTGTTCTGACCTGGTACCATTCCATCTTACTTGCAGCATTCTTGATCCTTCTTGGTTATTGAAGTGAAAAATAGAGTCAAGTTATATATCTAATGCAATATATAGTCATTAGATTCAGAGCCTCAGTCAGTTTTTTCTTGACAGCCTCAAAGGTTGCACTCTGTGTGGCCAGGTTCTCAGCATACAGAAAACTCCTAGTGGATTCTAGCAATGGTTGGTCATTGTTATATATGTTAAACAGAGTTAATTAGATGACACTACCTTCTCTTCTAGATCTGGACACTACCTTATGATCAAGTACCCAACAATACTGCATTCGATACTGTATTGTAGTTAAAAAATGGAAGTTCTCAATGACACCGTTCTTTTATTATTATTATTTTAATTTTTTACTTGTAGCGTCATGCTTATAGGTGTTGTGGTGTTATTTTAAGATTGCTGTGTTGTTGTTATGTGCCATCAAGTTGCCCCTGATTTACATCAAACACATGACTGAGCCATCCAAAATGGCATGTCTTCAGCAACCCTGCTCAATTCTTGTAAACTCAAATTTCCTTTAGGGAGTAAATCCATTTTGTGCTTGGTCTTCCACTTTTTCTGCTGCCTTAAGTCTTTCTCAGCATTATTGTCTTTTCCTGAGAACTCAGTCTTTCTCATTATGTGCCCAACATTTTTGCTTCCAGAGAGAGTTTAGACTTAATTTGATCTAGGACCTACTTGTTCTTTCTTGGAGTCCAGGGTAACCTTAATCTCCTCTAGCACTAAGCTTCAAATAAATAAGGGTTGTTTCCTGTCAGTTTTCATACAGGATGATTAGAAGTTCAAGAGCATGGAGGATCTTGGTCTTTGGTCTCCAGCTACACATCCTTACACTTGATCTTCTCCTTCCTTGCTGCCATTTCAAATCTCGGTCTTCTTCTGAATTGTTGACTGCAGTCTTCTTGGATTGATGATTGAACCATGATATGCAAAATATCTAATTATTTCAGGGGGGGTGTTTCATTGTCAAAATTAATGTTGTGTATTTCTTCTGGTTTTTGTCTTCTTGATGTTCAGCTACATTCCTGTTTTGGTACTTTATTCTTTCATTGTCTTGAAAAGCCATTTCAGAGCATTGCTGCTTTCTGCCAGTACGATGGCCTCATCTGGATATTATAAATTATTGCTGTTTCTTCCATTAATTTTTGACTCCGTCATCTCAATCAAGTCTGGCTTTCTGTACGATATCTTTCATATACAGAGAGGAATAAAACACATCCTTGTTTGTCACCTTGGTCTTTTCCCATTCTTCCCTAATATCAGTGGTTTCTATACAAAGATTTTTCTGGTCAGTTGAGTTTAATAATGCCAATCTGTTCCTCATGTGGATTTAAAATTCATCAGAAATGTTATTTGAATTATATTTGGTGTTACAACACTTTTAGTGTTCTTCTTCAGCTTTACTCTAATGTTGGATATTAACAGCTCATGACCAGTATTATAATCTGCTCTTGGTCTTCTTTCGGCTGAAAAAACTGCTGCATAACTCAGTGCTGAAGGTGTCAAGCTGCAGAGGCAGAGATTGGGAGTTCAGTTCCCCGCTGTGGGTCCTTGACAGGTGCTGGACTCAATTATCCATAGGGTCCCTTCTAGCTCTACATTTTGAATATTAGTACTGTACAGTGGTACCTCGTAGAAAGGAATTAATTCGTTCCAAATGAAATTGCTAAGCAAATTTTCCTTTATTTATTTATTTATTTATTTATTACACTTGTATCCCGCCCATCTTCCGAACTCTGGGCGGCTAACAATAACACTAGACAATAAAAGACCAAACCACGAATTGCAAAAAAGGAGGGGAGGCATCCTCCAGAGGGGAGGCATCCTCCAGGGGGGATAACGCAAGCGGCCAAAAAATAATAATATAAAAAGGTAGAAACTTAAGTAGAAAGGTCGCCAAATGCCTCCTTAAAAAGGTGAGTTTTCAAAGCCTTTTTAAAAGCGGGCAGGGACTCTGCTAGGTGCAGCTCACTGGGGAGGTGATTCCACAGTGTGGGGCCCACCACAGAGAAGGCACGGTCACGCATATGCGATTTCCGCGCCTCTCTGGGTGTGGCCACCCTCAGTGAGTGCACCTGCGCCATTCTCATGGGCCTGGTCCCAGTTGATCTCTGGGAGATACGCTCCGACAGGTACTCTGGTCCCAAGCCAGAGTACACAAAATTCCCATAGGAATGCATTGAAAACAGAGTAATCCCTAATCACGACCATTTTTATGTTGTACGGATTTGCTCCATGGACGATTCTGTTAAGCAAATTTTTTTATGTTGTACAGATTTTATGTTATACAAACCGTTTTTTATATGAGGGTCCACTGTATTATATAGCAAAGCTTCAAATTGGCATTTCAGCAAGATAGATAGCAATACATTTTTCCAATACCCAAAGGTTTTCTTTTAAAAAAAAACTGGCTATTTAAGTAAAAGACCCTTTTAGATATTCAGATAACATTGATAATTAAACTGTTTTATTAAACATTGTACTGTCTAAAGGATGCTTTCAGACTTAGCCTTTCATGAGTCACTGGCCATATGAATCAATAGCAGTCATGTACAATCCACACTTTTAATGTCATGATGCCAATTTGGGGACATGTGCTTTTAGTCTACACATCACAGTTATTATTATTCCCATACTGCACTTATAACTCTAAAGTTTCATTCCTCCTGAAGTACGTCCTGGTTCAGTATTTTCAATGCTGCTGAAAATGACAATTAAAGGCTCCCGTATGCCAGCTAAGGCAGTGGTTCCCAACCTTCCTAATGCTGCGAACCTTTAATACAGTTCCTGTTGTTGTGGTGACCCCTTGCCCTGCTTGGAAGAGGCCACAAGCCCCCTTTGGCAGGCCACTGCCTCAGGTGACATAGAGGACTTCCCTCTACAGGCACTCTCAGCCAATCGCAACCTCCGGTGCCATTGACTGACATCCCCTCCAACCTATCAAGCTGTAACTCACTCTTTCCCCCCTTCCTCCCTCACCTCCAGACCCAAGCCATTTGTGCATTTTTCTTCACTGGCTCATGGCAACCCCCGTGAAATGTCTGTGAAGATTCTCAGTCATCCAGGTGAGTTTATCTGGAAGTTGATGGAGGATTTGCACTAGTTGTATTTAGACCGATGAAGCTGTTTGGATGAATAGCGAAACGTTTCTATCTCTCAAAAAAGAAGTCCAGTAGCCATGACTCAACTTCCAGACCCTGTGAAATGGTTGTTCGATCCCCCAAAGGGGTCCCGACCCCCAGGTTGGGAACCACTGAGCTAAGGGAACAGCTTTATGCACATATTTAGGGAGGTTGTAGGAAATGCAACCTTTGAATGTGTTTGATCACAGCCAGGGAGTTCAGAGAGATATGATCTTGTGCAGCATACTGTTTCTAGCAGATCAGCGCAACAGATATGCACCTTTTGCTCATTTGTTGTTTCAATTAAAGATATCTCAAGAAAGCACAGGGAGGTTTTATGGTTCTCATTTTTTCTAACACTCAATGGTTTACAGTTGCTGAGAAAATGCATTTTTCTCTCAAGTCACTGTTCCTAGTCTTGTTGCATCAATATGATGGGTACTAGACATGGGCACGACTCGGCGAAATTGTCGTTTCCATTTTCAGTTATCGTTTCCGTTACGTAACAGAAACGGTAACGATAATTAAGCCGTCAGAACTCGAACTCGAACCGAAAAAAGAAAAATTTGGTCGGGTTTTCCGTTTCCGTTTGTGGCATCGCGGCAATCGCGCAATGCGAAGCACAGAAAAAGTTTTTAAAAGTTTTTTTTTAAAAAAAACCCAAGTCCCGGCCAAAAAAAGCAGGCGAAAATATGCCTGCCTGAGGCTTTGCCACCTACCAGAGGGGTGGTTTCTGGGGGGTCCCCGGCCTTTCCCCCCCTCTTCTCCTGTCCTGGGCTGCTTGCACCAGGCTAGGGGGGGGTCATCCTCGTCGTCTCGCCACGCCATGCGGTGGGGGGGGATCCAAAATGGCGACCACAATTTTTCTTTGGTCAAAAAACACACCAAATCACCACAGAAACGTGAAATTTATTTATTTTAAATGCCTGAATTTTAGTAGTAGCAGCAGTGGGTTTTTTTATAGCAATAAAACGTCGTATTGATTTTATTTTATTTTATTTTATTTTTTATTTTTTTAGACCTGCCCACTTGGGCTGGGCATGGGATGGGACCATGCAATTTTTTTGAACCATTCCACCAATGGCATTGCCAGGTTTTTGACTGACACTTGTGGATGTCTCGGAGGGCATAAAAAGCCAAGGCACCTTCCAGAAATCGCAGTCGGGTGTATGGATGTGGTTGAGGGAGGAGGGATGGCTGCTGGTGCTGGTGTGATCCGATCGAGATTGAGGAGGGAGGCCGGAGGCTTTAGGATTTAAGTTAGGCAGGCAGGGAGGGAATTGAATTTAGAAAATAATTTCTTTGATTCCCTGCAGCTTTGTCTGCTGAAGGGAATAGCAGTTTATTCTTTATTTCTTCTCTGGCAGTTTGTGAGGATTTTTTTTCTGATATTGGATAAAGGGGGAGGTTTGACTGGGAGTGGGAGGTGTGGATTTATTTTAAAAATATATTATATACTACCATTTATTTTCTATTTTCCCAACTTCAATTTGCTTGCACACACACACATTTGGGGTGCAAGCCAAGAACAGAACCTCTATCCTAAGTGATATCCTAACTGCCCACTCGCCCGTCCGCCCGTGCCACCACCCGCCTGCGGCCCGTGCCGCCGCCGGCCCACTCGCCCGCCCGCGGCCGCCGCCTGCCCGCTTGCTCGCCCCCCCCCCCGCCCGCCGCCTAGAGCGCAAAAACACCTAGCACCGGCCCTGATTGCGGGACGCCCCTATGCTCTGGGAAGTCAAATCGCGCTAAATCACGGTGGAAACGACAAATGACAAACGGAAATGACAAATTTTTGAAAAATTTCACGACAAACGGAAACGACCCGAAAACGGACCCGTTCCGACAAACGAAAACTCGAAACGTCATTTTTTCTGGTCGTGCCCATCGTGCCCATGTCTAATGGGTACATGTTGGGCAATCTCTGCATTATGTTTGGCAGTGATTTAGTGGACATGCTTAATGTGACTGTTTGCAGACTTTCATGTTCCTTGAAGTAGACTTGAGATATTACAGGGAATCCTTGTGTGTTCACTTCCCTCTTTATTTCTAAATTGCTCCTCTTCCTTGTGTCAGCTATAGATGATGGTCACATTTTTAAAAGGATACTTCATTCCCATTCATTATGTGTGAATTAGGTACTATTGAATAAGGATTTTCAGGAGTACTTTTTGAAGGATAAAATCAATAGGAGCTGGCTTTGAATTAGTTGTCTAGGTATAAGACCATGGTCTTCTTACTCTAAATATAGGTTAGGCTACAACTGTATCTGAATTATAGTAATTAGCAAGAGATAATGATGGATCTAGACCATTCATTATGTCTAGCATTGAAATTTTACTTTTTAGTCTTGGGTTTTGCTCTTTGGCCGATTGGTCTTGTTCTGCTGGAAGGTCTGCTATTATTCTTACTTTCTATAGCAATGTATCTTTACCATTTGTGTTGTTCCATGTAAAGCTGGCTTTGATGTTTAAAAGACAGATGCAGCTAGGAACACAACACATTACACAGTTACGAAATGTTATCATATTACAGTAATCACTGGATTTTAAAAAACACTTAAAAATTTAAAGCACACTGGGAAAAGAATGTGAAGGATTGTAAGTCTTAGGTCAGGGCTGAGGAACCTTTGGTCCCCCCAGGTGTTGTTGGCCCAACTTCATGATCCCTGAGTGTTGACCAGCATTTGGATGACCATTGGTTTCCCTTTCCAATGTATATAGAAATGTACACAATTGGTGTTGGTTAGATGCCTTACAATTTCTTTGTGTGCATGTGTTTAAATTTCAGGACCGCTGAAACCAGAAATCACCATTACATATATAGCTGTTTCAACAATATTTTTTAACAGTGGGCTGTCACTGAAAACTGAGGTACTGCAACTTGCATTTTCTCTACCACCCTTTTACTGTTATTTTGTTTTTGTGTGTCTGTGTGCACTGTGCTATCAAGTTGGAACTGACTTATAGAGACCCTAATAGAATCTTCAAGGTAAGGGAGATATTTAAGGAGTTGTTTTACCAGTGCTACTCCCTCAGTGAATTTCTATGGCCAAGGGGAGATTTGAATCCTGTTCTCCAGCATCCTAGTCCATGGGAATGTTAGTTACTTTGATGGTTACACTGCCTTTTGATTGCTACCAACAGCTTCCCAGCCATTTTAAAAAAGTTGAGAGTAGCCTGTTTGGCTAGATGGGTGGGATATAAATATAATAAATATAATTATATAAATGCCTTTCCTAGGTTTAGATTCTGACAGAACCAGTATTATAAGGCAACATATGCTGGTTTCTTTAGTTTTGTTTGTTTGACTTTATACGTGGTCACCCCTGAAATGAAGCCCCGAACCTTCCACAAATGGAATTTATCCTTAAGCTAAAGAGGTTCCTTGTTCTTGTTTTAAGATGGGTGGTGTTGCATCACATGATGAAACAGAATTTGTTAATATTTCTCACTATGGTTAGAAATTTAAAAAAAAGTTTGCTAGCTGCTTTTTTCTGTCTTGTTGGACTAACTGTGGGTGACATATAAAGTTCTAAGGCAGTGATACATCTGTGAAGATTCTCAGTCATCCAGGTGCGTTTAACTGGGAGTTGAGTCATGGCTACTGGACTTCTTTTTTGAGAGATAGAAACGTTTCGCTGTTCATAAACAGATCGGTCTGAATACAGCTAGTGCAAGAGACCTTCTTATAGTCAGCTTGACCTCTTGTCCCCTGGTCTGAATGGCTCATAAGATGAACAAAGCCTGAATAGGCTCGTTAGGGAGACATTAGTGTCCATGGCCTTAAGGTAAACAATGGCCTAAGGTGCTGAAACCCATCAAGAATGGGTTGTTAGCTGTTACCTGGTGGTGAAGGCTCCTTGATTTGCCTGGGTACTTTGGAAAGTACAGCCTGATAAGTAGCAGATAGACTATGCCTTAGGCCATTGTTTACCTTAAGGCCATGGACACTAATGTCTCCCTAACGAGCCTATTCAGGCTTTGTTCATCTTATGGACTTCAACTGGGGAGGTCAAGCTGACTATAAGAAGGTCTCTTGCACTAGCTGTATTCAGACCGATGAAGCTGTTTGGATGAACAGCGAAACGTTTCTATCTCTCAAAAAAGAAGTCCAGTAGCCATGACTCAACTCCCAGTTCTAAGGCAGTGGTTCCCAGTGTTGGGTCCCCAAATGTTCTGGGATTACAACTCCCAGAAAACTTCACCATTAGCTGTTCTCACCAGGATTTCAGGCAGTTGTAGTCCAAAAACATCTGAGGATGCAAGGTTGGGAACCGTTGCTCCAAGGGAGTCTTTTCCAGCAAACCATGTTTCAGGTGTATTGTGCTACTGTTTTTGCTATGTCAGGAGTTGTAGTCCTAACCATCTGCAGGAATCCTGGCACAGAACTGCTGTTATAATCTGTATTGGTGTTGCTCATGATAATTACTAGATTGGATTAACCATTAATTTAAAAGAGAAATCAGGACAGGATCTAAAACATCCTTTCACTGGTAGAACAGATGCTGTTTCCCGGTTCCACTTGGAAGAAATTCCATTACCCTTTAGGATACTGTCTTCCATATTCATATCACCATACATTCAAAAAATATATTTTGGAAGAGTAGGAAATGCTGTAGAGCAGATTTTAAGAGCTCAGAAGGGTATAGGGCAGTGATGGCGAACCTATGGCACGGGTGCCAAAGGTGGCACTCGGAGCCCTTTCTGTGGGCACTCAACATCACCCCTTCATAGTTACCTGTATACAGGTTCAATTACAGTATTGGAACTTTGCAAAAAAATTAATGGGTTTTGAATTGCAGTTTCGGCACTCGGTCTCTAAAAGGTTCGCCATCACTGGTATAGGGTTAGGGGAGAGGGAAAATTATTTGTGTCCACAAATGTAACACTGAGTATAGGTCTCTGTATTTTATTGTGTGATTAGATACTATTTACTAAATACTAAGGCAGAAATCAAAACAGATAAAATGGCAATGCTATCTGTCGTAATGGAGAGCAGGCCTTTTGAGGCAGTGTGTACCTGACATATAAAATGATGATACCAACTGAAACAGTACAAAGTAGAATTGACTTCAGCTGTTAAAACTGCAACCTCTTCTTCTCTTTTTATTTCGTAGGAGCTGACAAGTGCTTTGATGCATGTGAAATTGCATCTTTTTGTCCAAATCTTCACACTTGTATTCTTCCCAACGGCAATATGGCTATTTCTTCAGCTATTATCTATCACACCTATAAATGAATGGCTTTTAAAAGGGTATGTTTTAACACCTGGAGGGTGACATACTGTATTTACGGAACTGATACATTTCCAGTAATTTATTTTTAATAGTATTCGGTTGTGTTTTTTGTGTCTGTTTTTTGTTTTTTAAAAGAGTGATATGCCTTTCTGTGGAGGTTAATGCTTTGAACTTTTTGTTGGGAAGGAAAAACAAACAAATATGGAAAAGATTATTCTTTCAAAATCTTATGTATCCAAAGTCTTGGCAGCTAATTTTATATATAGGGACGTACTCAACAGATCATACCTCTTTTTGACAAGCTTTCTGTATTGAATTTGCTACACCACATTTCAAGAAATATGGAAGTGAGAAAAGTGGTGGTAAAATGTCTTAGATGCCTGTCTATGCATAAAATAGCACATTAAGCTTCATTCTGTACAGTCTGGTGGAATACTGGTTTTATAGCACCATACATTGTTTTTACTCTCTCAGATAGTTATTGTCCTTGAATGCATTATTTTATCTTATATGCCAATTCTCAAGAGACTGGGAATTACAAACGATGATAGTATAGGTGTCTAAATGACAATATTAACAAAAGCATTAAGAGCCATCAGAGCATGCTGTACTAAAGTGTTCAATCAACTATTTAAAACATTATTCTAATATTTTAACTGTTCCTAAGGATTAGAATTGCTGCCCTGCTTATCTATTTCGTACATTTATAACCTGCCTTTGCTACACAATATTAAGAGATTGAATGTAGCCACTAGAAAGTCTTTCTTGTGTTCCTGCCCGATGCATCACTAACATTGGCAGGGTGACATTGCAAGGGGATCTTGATGCCCAGGTGAGTGCATAAAGTAATAGGTAGTCCTTCATTGCTGTTGTCCTGATTATCAAAGCCAGCATTTTGGATTGGGCTTGAAAACCAATTGTAATGAATAGTTAAACAAAACAAAACAAAACAAAAAAAGGCAATCATGTGCTCTTTTTATTCTTTTATAGCCAGTAGCTGCCTAGATGCTCTAAGCACATCCAACACACACACACACACACACACACACACAGAGAGAGAGAGAGAGAGAGAGAGAGAGAGAGAGAGAGAGAGAGAGAGAGAGAGAGAGAGAGAGAGAGAGAGAGAGACTGGTCCCAGTGTTTTGGCCCTATTGCTGTTTTCAAATGCTCTTCAAAGACAGCCTCATACAGATTGTGTTGCAAGATTACAGCTGGGAAGTAACAGGAACATGTGCTGCCATCACAAAAACTGTAAGGATAGGATGTGGTTAGACAACAGTTGAGACCATGGAAATGCACTCCTGGGAACAGCTGTCCATTGACCAGTCATGCTTGTAGCTGAGTTCAGCGCCCCTAAAGTACAAGCCTGATTCTTTGAGAAAAGGGCTGTCCATTTTAAAATAACTCCCTTTGTCTCATCCACAAACCTTGAGTTAGTTTTTCTCTATCTAGTTTGTTATCAAACTCAGTGATGTAGAATCTCAACAACTTCCTTGAAATGTGATAGCAAAGAAGGAAAGAATAGGGTGTCATCAACATATTCCTAATTCCTAGACAGCCTCCCTCATTTCTTGTGTACGGCTTATTTCTGTGCACTGGCATGTCCCTGGAGGACGTTATGGCCTCATATCAGAAATGTGTTGTGTTCTCAGAGATTCTTTGTTATTTTCTTCTTTCAAATAACTTAAGTGAATGTCTATATCACTGAAAAACCACTTGCAGCCTGTTTGGAACCTAGAGGAAGAAAAGTTCCTGAAAAACCAGCTCTCAAACTCATTGTAACCCACAACTTCTCAACCTTCACATAGGCTTAAAATATGCTTGTAAAAAGAGCAAACATAAATTCACGTGGTAACAGATGATCCTGGGAACCAGAATTTAAGCAAACAACAATAGATTGCACCATCAGTGGATCTCTCGTTGCTTCACCTTTATTGGAATGATAGTGTTGAGAATTCTTGTGGAGTTTATGGGCCATTCATTGTGGTGGACATCATTTCAGGAGGAGGTAACAGCAACAACTGACAACACACTGGGAAGCTGCCTTCTAGTTCTTCTCTTTTATTTATTTATTTATTTGTTGCATTTTTATACCGCCCATCTTCCAGACGGAACTCTGGGCGGTTTACAATTGACAATAAAAAACAGCAGTATATAACAAGAAAGAAAAGAGAAAAAGAGAGAGAACTAATAAAATAAGAAGGGGGAAACCCTCTGCAACAGGCGGCGCGGGAGGCAACAAAAGGGAACTAAATAAAAAGGTTGCCATATGCCTCCTTAAAAAGGAGGGTTTTCAGAGCCTTTTTAAAAGTGGGCAGGGACTGTGCTAGGTGCAGCTCACTAGGGAGGTGATTCCACAAGGTGGGGCCCACCACAGAGAAGGCGTGGTTACGCATGAACGATTTCCACGCCTCCCTGGGTGTGGCCAACTTAAGTGAGCACACCTGCACCATTCTAGTGGGCCTGACCCCAGTTGACCTCTGGGAGATACGCTTCGACAGGTATTCTGGTCCCAAGCCATGGAGGGTTTTGAAAATCAAAACCAGAACCTTGTACCTTATCCATAGGACAATGGGCAACCAATGCAGGCATGCCAGAACTGGGGTGATATGATCGAATCTACGAGCACCCACCACCAGTCTGGCTGCCGCATTCTGCACCCGCTGGAGCTGCCGGACAAGGGTCAAGGGCAACCCCACGTAGAGGGCATTGCAGTAGTTGATCCTTGAGATCACAAGGGCCTGCACAACTGTCCTCAGGGAGGACTCATCGAGGTACTGGCAGATCTGGGCAATCCTGCTGAGATGGAAAAACGCGGCCCTGGAGACCGCCATCACCTGGGCTTCCAGGGAGAGGGCTGAATCCCGGACCACACTCAGATTCCTGACCCTGTCTGTAGGCTGCAGGGAACCCCCCCTCCAGGCTAGGGAGGGGGCCATTGTACCCGGACGAGGGCGCCCCGAAGAACAGAACCTTGGTCTCCAGGTTCAGCTTGAGCCGGTTGGTCCTGGTCCATTCCAAGACCGCCTCCAGGCACAGACTGAGGGAGCGTGCCGTCTCCTCTGCAGAAGAAGAAAAGGAGAGAGAGAGAGAGCTGTGTGTCATCAGCGTACTGATGACAGTGAACTCCAAATATCCTGATGACCTCCGCCAGCGGCCTCATATAAACATTGAACAGCATGGGGGAGATTGCCGACCCCTGGGGCACCCCACAAGGGAGTGTCCAAGGAGCCAACAAATCATCCCCCAGCTGAACCTGCTGAGACCGGTCGCCGAGGAAGGAACGGAGCCAGCAGAGAGTTGAGCCCCCGATTCCAGCCTCAGCAAGCCGGTGCAGCAGGTTACTGTGGTCGACGGTATCAAAGGCCGCTGACAGATCAAGGAAGACCAACAGGGAGGAACACCCCCTGTCGGCCTCCCTGAGGACGTCATCCTGCAGACCGACCAGGGCAGTCTCAGTCCCCCGAAGCGGCCTGAACCCGGACTGGAAGGGATCCAGGATACGATTTTCCTCCAAGTATGACTGAAGCCGGACGGCGGCCACCCTCTCAACAACCTTTTTCTTTAGTGATGTGCCTGGCAGGTTGTACATGGGGTATATTTTAAAACAAGCCTTGTGGATTTAAGGTTCTGGTTATGTAGCAACAACTACAAACAACAGAAACACGAAGCTGTTTACTTAGGACTGAACTGAGGCTTGACCCACCCAAATTTTACCAGTTCAGCCCTATTACAGCCACTCCTTTATGGTTCATTTTTCATAACCAGTGGAGGGAATCTTGGAACATTTTCTGCATTTAATAGATTGGTAGGTCATGCCTCAAAGCAATCCACTGCCACACACTCCATTAACATGAATAAACTTTGAACAGTTAAACTGTTTAGGGAATTGTAGCTTCAGCCTAAAGAGACAGATACTGAATATCACAAGACTTCAATTTATAGAGGGAAGCAAGAGTTTAAAAGTGTAAAGGCTTCTTCTTTGTTTGTGTATGCATTCTTTTGCACAGGTTAGTGTCCATGACCAACTGAGAGATCTACATAGATATACAATGAAATGAAAAATAGACACATCTGGTTTCCATAGGCATTTGTAGTCTGACTTATTAAAGGGTTAAGTGGTCTTTTCTTAAACAAATAATTTTTTATTCATGGAGATAAAGAAGTTGCGAATTTGTATTTTGCACCATTTTAGTTCAGGATCCAGTATTTACTACAGATCAAGGCTTCCCAAAGTTCACAGTACAATTCAAGTTTCCTATCCTGTGAATGAAGAAGTCCGCCTTTATTGAGCCCAGAAATATATTGTAGATCTGAGGTGCTCTGTCAATTCAAAAAACAACAGTCTGCTGTTACCTCCTCTCTGATATCAGAGAACATTGTATTCTTTGTGTGGGTGAAGGCAGATGTCTTCCCTAGATTTTAGTGTCATTTTCCAATGCCTTATAGTCATGGTCTCTTTAAAATAGTAAGAGGTCCTGCCTGTCCTCCTCACTGGATTAAGTGGAATGACTATTACATTTGTTTTTGTGTTTCCCCCCTGCATTAGTTTGCAGACAGTTGGGTGCATGCCACCTCCTGTGTCTTCAGCAGTGATATTAACCAAAGCTGTTGGAGGGAATGAGGTGAGTCTTTTACATTTTCTTTTCCTATTAATTGCTTTAAAAATATTTTATGCAAAGGATTATGATTAAAAAATGTGTGCATCAATATAATTTGAGGTTTGTATATTTATTTAAAATATTTTTGCCATTTTTCTCTTAAAAGGATCCAGGATGTGAGGTACAGTAATATTATAATAAATTTAATTTTAACCATTCCTTATGGAATACAACAAAAAAGTTTCAGCAGCAGAAACTGACAGGGACAGAGTATAGAAGGCTCCCAAAGCAGGACAACCTCTGTAGTCAAGCCCTTAAAGGACCTAACCCAGCCCTCTTCCCTCTTGCCCTTCCACTGGTAGGCAAAGGCCAGTTTTTCATGATGATTTTTGGTAGTTAAGTTCAATAACTGTTGGAAAGTCTCCTAGAGTAGTACCCTGGTAGCTAGATGGGCAGTATAGAAATCTAATAAATGAATGAATGAATAAATCTAATTCAAGCAGGTGTTATTGTCCCCCCCCCAATTGTTGTGTTTTTGATTGTGTTTTGAATATGTCTGTGAAGATTCTCAGTCATCCAGGTGAGTTTTTCTGGAAGTTGAGTCATGGCAACGGGACTTCTTTTTCTTGAGAGATTGAAACGTTTCACTGCTAATCCAAACAGCTTCATCAGTCTGAAGAAAGTAGTTGCGACTCCTCCATTTTATAGTTCACTTTGACCTCTTGTCACCCTGGCCTGAAATTGGCGCATAAGATGAACAATGTTTTGAATAGGCTTGTTAGGTAGACAACAGTCTCAATAACCTTAAGGTGAACAATGGCCTAAAAGGTGTTGAAACCCATAAAGCAGTGTTGGTGAACCTATGGCATGGGTGCCAAAGGTGGCACTTGGAGCCTTTTCTCTGGGCACCCGACATCACCCCTTTACAGCCACCTATATACAGGTTAAATTGCTGTATTGGCGCTTTGCAAAAAAGTAGTGGGTTCTGAATCGCATTTTGGGCACTCGGTCTCTGAAAGATTCGCCATCACTGCCATAAAGTATGGGTTGTTAGCTATGGCCTTAGTGGTGAACGCGTGAAGTATTTTTGATTTGTCTAGGTATTGTTGAAATCACAGCTTGATTTCTGCCACTTATCTGGCTGTGATTTCAACAATATCTAGACAAATCAAAAATATTTTACACTTTCACCACCAAGGCCATACCTAATGACTCATACTTTATGGGTTTCAACACCTTAGGGCAGGTATGTACAAACTTCAGCCCTCCAGATGTTTTGGACCACAACTCCCACAGTCCTTTGCCATTGGCAAGCTAAGCTTAGAATTCTGTGAGTTGTGGTTCAAAACATCAAGAGGACCGAAGTTTGGACATGCCTGCCTTAGGCCATTGTTCACCTTAAGGCTATTGAGACTGTTGTCTATCTAACAAGCCTATTCAGGCCATTCATCTTATGAGCCTATTTCAGATCAGGGTGACAAGAGATCAAAGTGAACTATAACATGGAGAACTTGCAACTAGCTTTCCTCAGACTGATGAAGTTTCTCCTATTCTATTTTATTGTTGGCCCTTCCGAGTTCCAATTTTGTTTTTTGGTTTTTTGTTTATTTTGGAAGAAAAGTGGGCTAAGGGTCTAATAAACAACTTATAGTACAAGTATGCTGAAATAGCAGCCCAAGGGGCATGTTGTTTTGACCATTATGGTATATGATCTTTTTCAGCTTCTGCCTTTTAGAAGGAGGTATAGGGTCATTAAGACTAGAACCAACCCCTTGAGAAATAGTTTTTATCCGAAAGCGGTTATGGCTTTGAATGCAGGGAAATGTACGTTTTGAGGGAGTTTGCTGTATAAATGTAGGGTGTGGTACGTTTGTGGTATATTCTTCTGTATGGATGTTCCTGGATGTAAATCTTTTAAATTTGTTTTTCTTTTAATTTCGTTGTTCTGTATAGGACAATCACAATAAAGTTTTATCTTATCTTATCTTATCTTATCTTATCTTATCTTATCTTATCTTATCTTATCTATGTTATGAAGTGTGAGCACATCCTTTGCTTCCTTCTTGTCCTTTCCTGTAGGTAGGCTGAGAGCAATTGGGGAGAGATAAATGCCTTTGAAGTGGAAGTAACATTCAGATATATTTTATTTGCCTTTGTGTGTGCTTGACTCCCACAAGAATTGAATGACATTTAAGAATTTTTGGAAAGTTTGTCTGAGGGGAGATTGTTGGTGTAGGGTGTTGAACTTTCAGAAAGATGTACAACTAAAATGACGCAGAATAAACTAGAAAATGTTAAAAAAAAGACACTTGGTATGTCAGGAAAAGGGCAAAACCTTGGAAAGCTTGGGGAGAAGTGTCTTGATTTGTAATCAAAGATGGCTTGGAGTCACCACTGTCCTTGTTTGCCTTGGGAGCATCAAGATAAAGGAAACAGGGGGTCAGGAAAAGCAGGAGCAGCAAATTCCCCAATGCTCGCAGAAACATTGTTCAGGTGTGAGAGAGGGGAATTGAAAAAAATGTGCACACACCCCAACCAGTGTACCTTATCAAGACTGCCTGCCACATGAGACCACCATGCAGAAAACAGTGCTTGGTTTTTGGGGCAAGGACTTAGCAGCCTTAATGGAACTGCTTGTCTCATTGAGTCTGAAATGATTGGAAGAAAGGGAATGAAGGGTGGGCAGTGTGTCCTTCAAGGCCCTTTTGCCATTCAAAGAATCTGGGTGAATGATAAACCTTTTCTGTCCCATTTCCTATTACCCGCTTCCCTTGGGGGGGGGACTTGCTGATGATTTATAAGAACATCTCTGTTAACAACTTCTTTAAAAAAAGATTCCCCTATTTGTGGTTTAGTGCGCAACATTTAGATCTTTGTTAAAATCTTTTTGCATGAATTAGTATTCAGCTGCACTGTGTTACTTAGTACAAAGACTATTATATTTTCAAATCTGGCGATGCCTCCAAATATAAAACCTTTTTTCAGAAAAGAAACCTCAGTGATTCCCATGGGGTGAGGGAAATTATTGCACATGGTGAACTCTTAAGTCATAGACCAAGGTCATGGCAGCGGGAGTCTATTTGAAAAAGGTTCTCTCTCTGCTTGGAAAGCAAATGAAACCTCTCATCATTTAACTTTAAAATTATAGCTTTCAGAGAATTTTCACTACCGCTAAAAGATCAAGTTCATAAGGAACATAATAGACGTGGAAGTCCTTTCTCAGATGTAAAAAAGGAACAAGAGACATTACTGTTTCTTCCTCCCCTTTGCATTCTTGGTAGAAAATAAGGGTTCATAAAGATCAGTCTTGATATAAATTAGTGTTGAATAATATCAGAGATAGGCCATTCTCGTTGTATTACCCATCCAATGGTTCTATTATCTATTTTAATTTTTTTTGGTAGCTCTTCATTTTAATGTCTTGAACCTCTAGTTTTAAAATATTATATTGATTTTATGTTTAAACAAATCAAGATATTTTATTTACTCACATTTAAAGCATTTGATAAAATTTAATGTGGTTATTGAAAATGTAAATCACAGTTATAACTTAATATTAATTATTCACATTCCACTCTTCTTTCGAAAAACTCAGGGCAGGGTACATGGTTCAATCTCCTTTTTATCACAGTAGTGATCCTGTGAAGTATGAAAGAATGACTGGCTGAAGGTCATAGAGTGAGAAAATTGAGATTTGAATCTAGTTCTCCCCAGTCCTGATTTAAAGTTCTAATTTTTGCTTCAAAGCTTCCTGACCCTTCCCTCATGAACTTGTTTTGCTACCATTGGTTTGTGGCTCGTATCTAAGTTGGCTAAGGTTTTTCAAATGCCTTTTGTTTCCTGAAAACTCATGCTACATGATCCCCCCCCACTTAGAATTGATCCATCCTCTTGTGGAAGATACAGAACCCCATGTATGCTTGGTTTACATATAAAAAAATTCAGCTAGTCTGGTTGCACAGGCTTATTGAAGGACCCCTGTATCTGCAGATTCAGTATCCATGGTATGAAAAGATTATACAGAGCATGGTATCTTGCACTCTCTAGTGGCCAGTTCTGTTAATGCATGTTAAAAATGTTATGGTGCTCCCCGTTTCTTATACCATATGTTTAGCATTCACTATTATCCATAGATTTCAGTATCTGCAGGGCAGGGAAAGAGAGAAGAAAGCCTCTGTGGATATGGGAGTCATACTGTACTCCATAGCCATCGCCCAAACTCTATGTCAGTTCTTTTTGAAGTCAGCAAGTATCATAGAGGAAGTGAGACTCATTTCTTGGAGTCTTACACAGGAACAGATAAAGATACACAGAGAGCAATCATTTGGGTGGGGAGAGAGTGAGAGGAGTGTTGGGAATTGTGTGAGAAAAACCAAATAGTCACACCCTGAGAGAAGCCTTGTTGGCAGGACAGGGGCTGAATATACAAAAAGAGAGGAACTGTGGTAGAGAAGAGGAAGGGGAAGAACCATGGAGAGGGGAAAAGATTGAGTCCATAGAGAGTGGGGGTACCACAGGAAGAGAGAAACAGATGGCGAAGCATAGAAAGAGAAAGGGAAACCATGGAGATTGAGAAGATATATGTCAGGAGGGGGAACAGAGAAACCACAGAAGAAGAATGTGTGTGTGTGTGTGTGTGTGTGTGTGTGTGTGTGTGTGTGTGTGTGTGTGTGTGTTCCTATCTAATGTAGTTAGGTAGAGCAAGACAGTATTGGTGTACTGAGTCTAACAGGGCTTCCTCCTAGTGGTAACTTAGCCTGCACCTGTAAACCCAGCAGTAAGTCTCTTTGGGACCTCTGGGCAAGATCATATCAGAGGACTGCAGCCTTACCAGAGGAATTGAACTCAGTCACACTTCCATCTGAGTACACAGGCAGGCAGGATCACTTACAGACACATTATCTAGAAGCATTCTCTTCTTCAGTTAATAATGCATGTGCTAGAAACACTTGCACTGCATTGCTTTGTGAGCAGTCACAGAAGGAGGCCTTGTTGAATTCAGTGGGACTTCTTTTTACAAAAGGGTACTGTAAATGGTACTGTAAACAGGAAATGTGTTGCATACAACTGAATTGCATTTTGTATACAGTACTTGGATTGAAAATGTATAAAACAGAACCTATATACTTGCCCCCCCCTTCAGCCTCATTCTGTTGTGACATCCCTCCTCAAAACCCACACCAAATTGGGATTCAGCCACCAAACTAAAGGAGCTTTCCTCCTTCCTTCCTTAAAGAGACTGAAGAATTTTAATATTGGCAAGTAGGGCCCCATATGGTACCATATCAATAAGTGCAGAAACTGCTACAGATAATAAACTAGAAAGCAGAGTTGGATTGTCTTTTGGACAGATGGGCTTTTTCCTCTGTAGCCAATCAACGCAGGCCCTCCAGCTGTTGGGTATTTTGGGTACTGATACTTTCCACAGCTGTCTGTCACATCCTTTTCTTCCTACTGAGAGAAAAGTAATAGGGAAGGAGATAATTCTGAAGTAAGATGAAGGAGAACGGCATGAATGAAGCCATGTAGGATGCAGATTTAAACTGGGGGATCAGAATCCCATGGAATGTCTGGATGAGAGGAAAATCTAAGCTCTAAAATGGGAAATGAAAGTCATATGACAAAGAAGATTTTTTGGGGAAAAATTAAAGTCTTGAACTGACAGTGAACTCCCAAATCCACAGATTTATTAACCACTGATTCATTTATACATGGTTGGCAGAGGAAAAAATTAAATAATTCAGCAACCACATAGCAAGCTACTGTCACAAACAGCAGCCGTAAAGCAAGCTACTGTTGCAAAACAGCTGCTGTCACAAAACAGCAATTTGGGGTTTGTTTGTTTTTTGGCATTCTCTCTTATCCACAGTTTTTGTTATCCACAGGAAGGCTTGGACCAATCCCCAGCGGATACCGGTGTCCTACTGTACACAAAATTATATAAGGGAGCCATTGCAGGAATTGTTGTTGCCATTTCATTCTCTCTATATATTGTTTTTATCCTTCATTTTCATAGAGAAACAACAAGCTAGTAGTTTATTTCTCAGCAGGAAACTCTTGCTTGAAATTATAGTTTCTTGTTAGGTCCTGAATCCTGGCTTGCTTTAACTGTAGTTTGTCATTACTTCAAAGACCAGAAAGCTAGCTTAGTCCTTATTTGTCTTTAAGCCCTGCCCCAGCTTGTTGCTAAGCAGCAGAGGATAAAGCAAGAACAGGCAGGATATGAAATGGCTTCATTGCTGCTTTTTCGGTAGATGTACAATCCATCCCTTTGCCTACTTTTGCTACAATTGAGAGGAATTTTAAAGTTAGAGAAGCATGTGGCTCTTGAATCCAAGGTAGGCCGTGCACATGGTCCCCCTCTGCCCCCCTCTGAACAGACCTTTTCCTCCTCCACACACACAACTGTTTTTTGTGGTCACAAAGGAGCTCGTGTGTGGTGTGGGGAGTTGGAAATACAGTTTTATCTAAGATCCTAGTATACCTCATTGACTAAACATTTGTGTTTATTAAATTAGTAGGTTTTTGATGCAAAGGGAAAGGTTTGTGAGGAATGGGTTTTGGGACTGATCAACAACATGCTTTTTGCCAACTGAAATAGTCTCCATATGTGCACTAAAAGGTTCCCCTCACCCGGCACTAGGCTAAAATATGCAAAGTACAGTGTGTACAAGGTGGAGGGTGCCTTTTCTTTTGGTGTGATTCCTCAATATTTGTAGCGAAAAGATCCACATGTCCTTTTTTTCGCCATGAAGTCATTCATGTGGGCTGCTGAGGTATTTCAGGAAAATTGCTTGGGGGTATAGTGAGCAATTGTATTCTTTTTTGGCAATACGAATGGACCAATCACCTCACAGTCATCTCCTTTGGGTGTGCATAATACCCACAAGTCAACTCTGACTTGTGTCAACCCAGGGCAGGGTTTTCTAGATGGCAAGTGTACTCAGACGTAGTTGGGATATCAGTTGGAAACTGGCAGAAGAGGAAAACTATGGGATGTGTAAAAAAAGTGGTGATTTTTTCCATTATGTGCAGGACTGTTTCTACCCTCTTCAGAAAGCCGTGATCAAATGAAGTCTCTCATAATATTTCATGGGGAATTATAGCTACTCCTTTTTAACTCTTGCCTGTTGAAAACACCAAGTAGATATTAAATTAAATTAAGCTCTCTGTTTACTGTTTCCTTCTAACTTTACTTCCCCTCCTAAAATAGGGAGTTCTTTCTCTTGATGTTCTACATGTCACAGTGTCTTGGATTTTCAGTCTGTTTGGAGCCAAGAAAAGGGAGAAAATATGTCAAACTGTATTACCTATAAAATGTGAGACCTTGCAGAAGATTTCGTTTCAATTTCTTCAAAAATAGAGAGAAAACATATTCTTTGACTTTTCTTTTTAATTAACAGATGCCAGCTGCTCCAAACAGAGAACACCTGTGCTACTTGAGGTATTAGGGAGTTCAGAGCCTGGTTGTTTGCACTCCAATGAAAATTAGAAATACTGTAGCTGTTTTCGGAGGAGGTGTTAAAAGCCTCAGCTACTGTCACTCTGTTGGTATCTCTTAGACTTGAGAATTGTAGAAGATACTTGAAATAATATTTCAGAGAATATTTGATGCATCGAGGCATTTGGATTGCCTGTGATCCTACTTAGAATTTGTTTCTTAAAAAGAATTCATGTCTTGGCAATCCATGGCTATTTTAAATATCTGATTCTATGTGATCTGTGAACCCGCCTTTACTAACAAGCCTCTATTTCAGGGATGGCAAACCTTTTAGAGACCAAGTGCCGAAACTGCAATTCAAAACCCACTAATTTTTCGCAAAGTGCCAGTACGGCCATTTAACCTGAATACAGGTGGCTGTGAAGGGGCGATGTTGGATGCCCACCGAAAGGGCTCCAAGTGCCACCTTTGGCACCCGTGCCATAGGTTCGCCAACACTGCTCTATTTGCTAACCAGCTGCATACCATAGTTAGATGCCTTGGTTTATGCTGGCTTGTTAACTGACTTATTTAAACTAGGGTTTGATGTAATATTTTAGGCATGAGATTTTCAGAATGTTTCAGATTACAACCTCCAGAGGTCTGCAGGAATCCCCCCAGCCAGATTTGTGGGGATTATTGTCTACAAATTCCAAAAAATCACATCTTTACAATGTTCAAAGGCACAACCATGGCTTGTTCTCGTTTTCCTTCTCTGGCTTTCCAAAATGAAATAGGAGCTGACTAGCATGGTAGGAAAGAAATAGGAAGATATCTCACCTTTTCTTAGTAAGATTCCCCCATACATCAGAAAGCATCTGGGTCTTCTGAAACTTGAACTCCCAAGATGGGTCATTTTGATAAAATTGTCTGAATGTGAAACCCAAAACATCTGGAAAATATTGGACAAGTTTATAGAGTACAAGGGTATCAATGGCTATCATTATGGATGCCTAAGGACAACCTCCAGGTTAGCAGGATATTTCTCAGTGCCATTTGCAGGGAATCGTAAGCAGGTGAAGACATCTGCTTTGGAATACTCTGAAGCAAACGGTGAGCCACTGTGTGAGACAGAATGCTGGACTGGATGGGCTAATGCCTGTTCCAGCAAGGCTGTTCTTATGTTCTTAAGCAGGGAGATGTCATCTTTACAGCATTTTATTTATTTAAAATTTTTATTTCCAGTCTTTTAATCATGATCCCCAAACAGCTAATTATTTAAAAATTTATAAGTTGCCTTTAAGAACAACCAAAAAAAAAACATTCTATGGTCATATGGAATTAATATTGTAGAAACATTTAAAATCAATATCAAAAACATTTAACTAAAAGCTATGGAATAGAACAGTTTTTAGTCCAACCATTATCCACCACTCCTCCCTTCTTACCATTAAAGCACAAAGAAATAACATTAAAAATCAAATCTTTGTTTCAGTAAAGAGCAGACTGGAAGAAAGGTGTCTTTAAAACAAGCTTAAAAATAAAAGGAAAGAAGTTAAATATGCCACCTTTATTAGGGATTTCCTTAAATGAGAGGTTGCCATTGTCCTGGGTTTCATGCCCATCATAACCTGACTAATGCATTATGAAGGAAGCTGAAGGGCTCCAATAATTTATATGGATGAAGACAAATCTTCTATGACATGAAACCCACAAGAAGTGTCAGCAAGTGGAACATAAACCAGCAATTCCAGTTCTAAAATAGCATCATCATCAAACCTTATTTAGAATCTAAGGAGAAAAGCAGCTGTTTCAGCTCCTCTCCAAAGGTCAACAGATGTGAAAATTCAACCCAATTATTTAAAATGCATTTAAACATTTAAGAAGGATACCCTAAGAAAGCAACATGGCGACTAGGTGGAATTGTAGTGGGTGTGCAAGTGACATATGAAAGCCACTTTACTTTCAAGGGCCAGACAAAAGATCACAAATAGAATTGCAGGTTTTTGCCTGCATAGCTTTGACAGCGTTCTGGTTCAGAACAGCCAGTCAGTACAAAAGGATTCTCTTAAAATGAGGGGTCAAACAGGTATTTCAACATTCTAGGAGACCCACAAGGGTCTTCTGGAGGGCCAGTGTTCTACTTTGTGTCTTATGAGAAATACATATGTGCCTAAATATTACCAGGTGTGTAGCCAATATTTTCCAGACTGCCACAATCATTTATTTTGATTACTTGGATTAATGACTTGTGTGAGTGGCTAACATTCACAAATAGGTGTGTGTGTTCAATACTTGGATGTGTGTTAAAATATTACCTGGTCCTTTTGAAACCACAAAAATCAGTTTGAGGCGAAATATGTATTGTGAGTAGACACAAACTGTGGAACTGGAGGTCGGGCTGGAAAGTGCCAAACACCTGTTTGACCAAAATATGAACCAGCATGAACCAAACACTTGTTGGGCGGTTCATGCTCATCTCTCATTCTGAGTACAGTAATATCTCTTAAGACGAATGCCCCTTAAGACAGCAAATTCATAAGTTGAATGAAATTTCCAGGAATAGGCATGCTTCACAAGGCAATTTTTGCCTATGGGATGCCTCCCAAGACATATTTATCAGTATTCAATGCATTCCTATGGGAAACCATGTTAAACCACGTTTCATAGGACGATATTTTTGTAAAACGAATTGACCCGTAGAATGAATTAAATTCGTCTTACATGGTACCACTGTACAGTAGACCCTCATCTAACAAACGGTTTGTATAACATAAAATCTGTACAACATAAAGAATTACAGAGATAGGGGAAATCTGCTTAACAGAATCACCTATGGAGCGAATCCGTACAACATAAACATGGTTGCAATTAGGGATTACTCTGTTTTCAATGCATTTCGATGGAAGATTTGTATAAAGAAAAATTTGCTTAACATAATTTCATTTGGAACAATTCCTTTATACAAGGTAACACTGTACTTGTTTTGATGCAAGATAGGCTTGGGTTGTAATATGCTTGTTATGTTTGGAAGTTTAAACTTCGGGCCTTTTTACACGACCCCTAAGCTGTGTGTCTTGATGTTGTACTGATTTCATATTGTTTGTTTTACCCTTCCTTGTTAACCGCCCGGAGTTCATTTGGGAAAACGGGCGGTATAAAAATAAATAAATAAATAAATAAATAAATAAATAAGCTCCGCTGGCCACTTAAATTCGGACCAGAGAACTTAGGGGTTCCTTGCTCTTCCTCTGTCCCCACCCCCCTCCGCACTTCCTGGTTGCTGGCTGCCTGAGGGACGGAGAAAAAAGAAAGAAAAGAATGCCGCCTTACCTCCGTTTTGTTCCCGGCAGCATTCAGATCTCTTAAAGGGGCGGGGCGCAAAAAAAAAGAACAAACAGAAGCCAGGAGAGCCCCGCACTCACTATACTTACACCGGATCAAATATTTGTCACATCCAAAAAGCAGGTACAAGAAAACTGCTGTTTGGTCTTGCTAAAGTGGGCGGGGTCACACTTAATTGTCTGCAAACTCCGGAGCTGGTGGGTAAACATTTTTAAAGTCCGGAGCTTGCAGCCATTTGCGGCGGAGCTTAGGGGTCGTGTATAAACGCCCTTCAATACAAATATAAAAAAGCAAAAAAGCAGTGTTAGGCTTCAACAGCAGGAGGGGTTTATAAAGAGTACTTTCATAATAATTTAAAGGGGGAAATGGTTCCCCCCATGTATTTTGTTGTAGTAGAAGACAAAGCATATACTGTATTTTGTGTGAGAGATATTAAAAATCATATTATATCCTCCCCCCAAACACATGCTACACTGAAGCAAAAACCCCTGCAGAGTATAAGCAGGCCATCTGACCCAAGTCTGTAAGAAATATGAAGACAATGGTGATATGCCAACTCACTTGCAGGATCTGCTAATACTGTACTGTTTTTTCCCTTGCCAGGAGCCTGCTTGCCTAGTGTAATTTCTTGAGGTCTTGAGGGATGAGATTAGTCTACAACAACAAAGTAGCCAGATGTCTAGTTTTGAAAAAATCCCCGGGGTCAGGGTATGGTAGGCAACTCTAATCATTTGGGGCTAAGATCAAAGATACCTGAGAATTACTGATGGGCACATAGTGTGTGTCATGCCCGTTATTAACATTCTGTGAAAATATGTATCCCTAATTAACCCTTTTCTCGGTTACGCATTAGAACATGAATCTAGCTGTGGCTAGGAATTTTTTTTTTAATAGAACACAGCAAAATGCCTTCTTTAAACATTCAGTAGTATGTATCCTCACTATGGCAAAACATAGTATTTCAGCTGAGGTTGTTGATAGAAGTTTATAAATTTTGTGCATTTCTAAAAGGCAAAAAGAAGAAGAAGAAGAAAAATTGAGAAAGATGCCTACCAGAATCTCAAAGCAGGATTTTTCCCCATTATTTCTCCCTTTGCCCCTACCATTCCTGATAAGTATTTAACAAAGCTTTTGAATAAATACACCAATAAATAGATAGGCTGGAGAGGTGGACAGAATATGGCTTTATTCGCTGCATTGTCGCATGAGGAGTAAATATAAGGAAAAAGGAGATGGTTAAGCTAATACACCTAATTCACAACCCTTAGGCCCAACAGAAACTGGTTATTTCTGTCTTTTATATATTTAGCCTTTGCTTTGAAGGACTTTGCCAATGGGCCAGAAGTCGGCATTTAAATAGTTGCAACTTCCCTTTCTTTTTCGTAAAATAATGATAATTTATTGATACATATATATGGAAAGGTAGTGAAGAAGAGTGGTTGTGCTCATGACAAAATTGCATTTTCAATTTATTGCCTCTGATACATGTTGAGTGAATTTAAGGCACAATTTTGAATGAGCAGGCATTTTTAAACCCAGTAGGAAACCCCCCTGGAGTAATTTAAAGGACATAATTGATTTATCTGTTTAAAATTTGACAGCCCCACCATTTTCTTTCTTGCTTTCTCTTACTTGTACTTAACAGCACTACAGAAAAACAGGATAAGCTGATTATTATTGAAAGGTTATCTTACTAAACTTCTATTCGTATCGGCTTCTTATTGGTGATGCCTGGGGTTGCACTGAAAGTGTTGATAATTGTGAGATTTCATCAGAACTTGGCTTTATCTGAACCAGACTTCATAATATCAAGTGCAATGTCCATTATTTAAATGAAGCTGAGAGAGAGAGAGAGAGAGAGAATGTAGCCAGAGGGGAAAGATTGATGGCACAAGAGACTTATGACCAAAGGAAAAGGAGCCCATTTCCCATTTGAGTCCTGGGCCCTGCACCCCCAACCTTGCCCCCCTCCTTGCCCTGCTGTTGCCCTTGACTTCTGCTTGGCATAAATGGCACAGGGTTTGACCTGTTGCTTAACATTAATAAAACAAAAGGGATGTTATTTATCTGACAGAGCGGCTCCTCTCAAGAACTGCCCAGATCACCCTTGCTAACCAGGCAGGACCCCTGGGAGTTCCAACCTTGAGGTAACAAGGTAACAAAGAGTAGGGCCTTCTCGGTGGTTGCTCCCCAGTTATGGAATCATCTACCTCCAGAAATTTGCCTGGCACCCTCGCTTCAAACTTTTAAAAAACTATTGAAAGCTTGGTTGTATAGAATGGCCTTTCCTGATTTCCCAAACATCTAGTAAGACACTATTCTTCTCTTTACCGCTTATCTTCTCTTCCCACCCCCAGTTTTTATTTAGCAATCTCTTGGTTATTTTTACTTTCATTTTAGCTTTATTTTAGTGTATTGTGGATTTATGTATATTTTGCTTATGTTGTTTGTATTTTGGTTTTTTAAATGTGGTACTTTAGAGCAAACTTAGAGCAAAAGCAGGAACTGTTTGTACTATTTGGGATAGCAGTAGACTGAACTGAGGATAGGAACAAATAAGGGCCATTGTGAAGAGGGAAGAAACAATGTGTGGAGTGCAACATGGTTGAGTCAGGCTTTATTTCCTCTCAGGATAACCTGCTGCAAGTTATTCTTTAATACACACCAGACAACTAATGCTACTATATACCATACACATTATTTATTTATCTATTTTTTTTATTTATTAAACCTATACCTCGCCCATCTAGCAGGCAAGCAACTACTCAGGGTGGCTTCCAAGAAAATAACCTAAATATGTGAGGACAAAATTAAAATAAGCATACAAAGGTTTTTAAAAAAATCAGATCTAGCAAGCATTGCAAAAGATGGGGAACCACAGGCTCATCACAAAATTGTCTCAACATCAAGATTTAAAAGGCAGAAATTTTCAATAAAAGGGGTGAGGTTTTAGAATCATAGAATCATAGAGTTGGAAGAGACCTCAAGGGCCATCCAGTCCAACCCCCTGCCATGCAGGAACCCCCATCACAGTATTTCCGACAGATGGCCATCCAGCCTCTGCTTAAAAACCTCCAAAGAAGGAGACTCCACCACCTTTGTGGCAACATATTCCACTGCCGAACAGCTCTAACTGTCATGAAGTTCTTCCTGATGTTCAAATGGAATCTCTTTTCCTGTAGTTTTCTCATGTCTTCTGCTTCCTGCATGTGATAGTGGTTAATACTTTTTTAAAACTGTTCTGCCTTTTTAGAGTAAATTAGAAGTGATGCATTCTTCTACACCCCTCAAGCAGGACATGTCCCCTTTCTTTTCTTCTTTTCTTCTTTTTTTACTTTTCTCTGCCTGTCTTTCCTTTAAAAACAAAAGAAAACAAGCCAACAAAAACCCACCGTTGTGCAGCTACATCACTGTGTCGGCAAAATGCCCGTCCTGGTCATGTACCGATTTGGGGTATTTCTTTCCAATTCTGCGCTGTATGACCCTCTAAGGGAGGTGAGCGACAGGCATGGGAGGTGGAGCTGCAGTCCAGATGTAAAAGGAAATGAATCAATAGAGTCGTACACTTTCAATAGGTCTTGGGATGTACTGCACATGAATTTATTTATTTATTTAAATATTTCTATCTCGCCTTGCTCCCTGAAAGGACCCAAGGCAGATGAAACAAGAAACAACAACAACAACAAAAGGAGTAGCCTCCCAGCAGGCTGGATTTGTTGCAGAGATAGCATAGACAGCGAACAAAATAATTGCTATTGGCTGTGCATCATCTAAAGCCCCTCAAAGGGCTGACATTCACAAGGAGTGTCTCAGAAACATTTGGCTGGTGTGACCACAGCCTGAATTTGGACGTACTGTAATATGAGATTGTGGCTGTGCAAAATGTTGGAGCCCAAGGCTCTTTCCTATAGTGGGAAGCGCTGGCATCCAAGTTGACATCGGAAGTGGTCCAGTATTCGTAGTTGTGCTCATTCTCATGTTTGGCAGTATCGAACAGCAACTTTGAAGAGGTGCTGGTTTCCAGAACTCTAATGTAAATAAAATTTCTTTCTTATGCCTTGTCCTTGCAGCTTTGCTTCCATTTGCAAGAGAATTCTATAACATCTCATTGTCTGTAGGTTGCTTTAGCTTCTGTCATACAGATATTAAAGGTGGAGGAATTCTACTTCTTTGCAAGGATAAATCAGAATAAAGCTTCTTCAAAAATACATTGAGTATGTAAAAAAAATAAAACACCAAGAAGTATATGACTGAATGTTATTTATGACTCAAAGAGAAGCTTGTTTCCTTGCCATGTCTCTGTCTTTCTGCTGATGTTCCGGATAAGATCAAAGAGTAATTCCTGCTCTTCTTTCTCTACTTTGTACTAGTAAAATAGGGTTGTAAAGGGGTCCCATGCGGATATAAAGGCCTCTGTAGAGCAAGTTGTATAGCCTGGAGGGCTTCTTCAGATGTACTTATGCTATCCATTTTTCTGTTGAAGGAAAGTTTGTATGCTGGGGTCTGATTTCTGTATTTTTTTCTCAGTGTTCCGTGAGTAGCTAATTTATTTTCAGTATTTCTATTCCTTCTCCAATATTTATTTATTTATTTATTTATTTATTTATTTATTTATTTATTTAGCCTATTTTTACCTCATCTTTCTTCTTGGAAAAGGACCCAAAGTGGTTTACAATAGTAAGGGACAATATACAGCCCAGGACATTTAAGACATATTCAAGTTAAGAACAGGGAATTAGAAGAGGCATCTCACAGCATTAAAAGGCAGCATTAAAGCTAAAAAAGAGTGCACAAACAGTTAAAAGAAAAAAATCCATTATGAGGGATGGAAACTAACATGGAAAACACTGGTGTTCCTATGAAATCAGTCAATGCAATAATACATGGTAATCCATCTAAAAGTCATATAATAGGTAGTCTGTCATTCAGGGAAAGCTTGCCTGAAGAGGAAGGTCTTTGCTTGTTTCCGGAAAGACAGCAGAGATGGGGCAGTCCTGGCCTGCAGTGGGAGGGAGCTCCAAAGTTTAAGAGCAGCATCTGAGAAGGCCCTTTCATGTGTTTCCACAAGACGTACCTGTGGGGGTGGTGGGATGGAGAGAAGGGCCTCTCCTGATGACCTTAACACCCGAGTCAGTTCACACAGTGAGATCCAATCTTTGAGGTAGTTAGGACCCAGGTCGTGCAGTGCTTTGTAGGTTAAGGTCCGCACTTTGAATTGTGCCCAATAGCTGATTGGCAGCCAGTGGAGCTACTTCAATAGGGGTGTAATGTGATCTCTGTAACCCAGCCCAGTCAGAAATCTGGCTGCTATATTTTGGATCCATTGAAGCATCCTGAAACTTTCCATAGGTATCCCCACATAGAGCACATTACAGTAGTCTAATTGGGACGTTACTAGGGCATATGTCACAGTGACCAGAGCAGGTTTCTCAAGAAATGGGTGTAACTAGTGTACTAGATTTAATTGTGCAAAAATGAAATAAAGTGGTACCTCGGATGGCAAATTTAATTCATTCTCTGAGGCAATTTGTTATCCGAAAAAAAATCGTTATCTGAAACGGTTTCCATTTGAAATGAATGGGAAACCAATTAATCCGTTCTGGAGGTCTGAAAAAAGGCAAAAAAGCTGGGGGTTTCCAGACCTCTTCATAAAGTGCACTTTAAAGATATGCTGTGCTGGAACACACAGAGAGAGAACATCCCCCCTGCAGTGCAATGCAAACACGGAGAAATGAAACCACAAAGCCTAGCTCAGCCTTTTCCCGCCCAAAGTGCAAAGGAAAAAAAAATCCAAACAGACAAACATAAGCATAAAACCAGAAAGTATACCCCAGCCTTTTCCCACCCAAAGTGCAAAGAAAAGCAATGCAAAGATTAATAAAAGCTAGCTCCCTACCTCTCCAATTCCCTCAGCAAAACATGTTCAGAATGGCTCCAAAACACCATGAAAAAACGTTCTAACTCCACCCTCCCCTCCACAAACTACAGTGGCTGCAATGCATCCTGGGTACACTTTTTTGCAAGACATTTTGAAACATTCGTTATCCAAGGCAGCCCATAGGGAACATTCGTTATCCGAGGCAACCCTATACCTGAAAATTTCCATTTGTTATCCAAAAAATTCGTTATCAGGGGCATTCATTATTCGAGGTATTACAGGTTCCTGAAAACATAACACCTACGTTTTGACTGGTGTTAACGATCGTGTTCACACATGGAGAAAGAAAGATTAAACTTAGAGCACAAAGTAGTTCCAACCAATTGTTTAGAAAACTTCTGGAAATATCCCAGAGTTATGGGATTCAGAATGTATTCGCTCAAGTCAGTCTGTTTAACTTCACATCGCATTTAACAGCTAAATGGAATATTATGTATATAAAATATTTTCAGTTGTTTCCTAGTCTGTTCTGGACTGAATCCAGATCCAAAATGTTTTCGGGTGGCTTCAACTGTAATAGAACTAAAGAACTATACTGTACTGTAATTTGGATACGTCAAGGATGCTGCTAGTCACACATGGTAGCTAAGGATCATCAGTCTTATATGGATGGAGTTGTACACCCTGTGATGGAGATGGTATACATCCTGGGAGTATTCCTTGACCGTGCACTCTCTTTCAGTACACAAATGCTGGTAATTTATTAGGGTGACTTTCACCTGCTTCAAATGTTCCAAAAGCCCCAGTTACTCCTAGAGAAGACAGATATATAGTCAGTTTTTAGTATCCTGGTTATATCTAAATTGCAGTACTGCAGTACTTTATGTGGCTGCCTTTAAAGATAGCTCAGAAACGTAAGGTCGTGTAACATGCAGTTGCCAGCTTGTTTTCTAGTTATCAAATACCATTATCTATCGCAATCTTAAAATGTCTTTCCTGAGACGCCATGGCTAATTAATAGATAGTCTCTTCACTTGTATTAGTTAAATCTACATATTAAGTGAAGGACACTTAGTCGAGGTGTTTCATGGTGGCAGGATGGTAAAGTGATGGACTCTACAGCTCTGGAGAACAGGGTTCAAATCTCCACTTGGCCATGGGGGAATGGAAGTGGTAAAACCATTCCTTAAATATCTCAGTTCTACTAAAAACCGTATTAGATCTATAATAAGTTGATTCCAAGTTTACAGCAACATAACACACAGAAATTAATTAAATCTTCTGGGAGATTGAAAAGGATTTTGCTCAGTGCTAGAACAAAATATTCACCTGGCAGACTTTCCCATGTTCTACCACCTGGATGAGTGCTATCACTAAAAAGGCCTTTTGTCTCTAATGATGTTGCCAGCCTGGTATGATGATAGTGTTTTCCTGTTCTAATCTGTGGATTATTTTGCTTGCTTTTAACTTTACATACCCATCCTTTTTTTCTTTACCCCTTCACTATTACCTGTTACCCCATTGGATACCTTGAGTTATAAAAGAGACCATGTTCTCAGGAAGCCTGAGTTATTTGAAAGTATAAGGCAGTTCCATGTTAATTCATGCAGGACATAACATGGGACAGGGGAAGGGCCTCTTCAGCCTTCTATGTTTTTGTAATTAGAAAGAGTCAAAGAATGTAATATATGCATACATCTTCATTATTAACTTTCTGTAAGCACAGATGTTAGTGAAATTTGTTCCCACCCTATCTCACATTCATATTTTCATTCTTTATGAAGAGAGCATATTCTGCTTCTTAGAGTCTTTGAAATCTGATTGTGGACATAGTCAAGAAGTTAGAATTCACCGGATTTGAATATGGAAAATGGCTAATACTTGATTTTGTTTCAGGAGACAGGGTGGAATGGCCTAGGACAGCATGTTCTGGATCATTCTCCAGCTAACTGAATTTAAATCTTCCTCTCCTTTCACTCCCATTTGCTGAAAACTGAACAAGGACACAAACCATTCTGCAACACTTTATTTTGTGCTGAAAATCTGATTTCAAGGACCTGGTTCTGCTTGATGTAGCAGTATGCTTTCTCTAGACTTTCAAAAGTTAAAAGGCAATAAGTCAATCCCTCTGGAAAACTATGCAAAAATTCAAATCATAAATAAGGAAATGCGTCAGGTACATTAAATAGACATAGAAAAATGGGTTTCTCTCCTTTGTAGCAAGGTAATTGGGCACCACAGCTTGGCAGGAGCTGGTGCTATTGAATTGACTGTAACTGCCACAGGTTGATAGGCAGGTGATAAGGCAGCTTCCACTTGGGTCTGCACAGGAGGCCTACCTAATATGCTGTCTGCCCTAAGGGCCTATGGGATCACAGTTGGATTATTATGTTAATGCATGAGCCTGCTGCCCTCTTCCTATCCCAGCTGGGTTCCCTGTTGTTAGGAACTGCTTTGCACTGACAGTGGAGTAATATGCTTCATGATTGAAAGGGCAAAGGGGCTTGGAAGGAAAAAAGAATAGGCTTGCACAGATATGCAAATGAGGAAGAGAAGTCAGTAGGAGGGTTTCCATATAGGTCTGGGTGCAGTAATTATTAGAAAATGGTTAATACAGGATTACTAAGCACATTGTTGTTTAAGTCCACCATTTTAAAAATTCCATGTGTATTACAATTCCTAATTTTTAGCAAAAACCAGATGACATATTTACCAAATAAGCTTTGTACATGCTGTTTGATTGCTTAAATCAAATGATGCCACAAAGGTTTCTAGAGTATACAGATCACAACAATTTGATTGTTCAACTTAGATATCTCTGTATGCTCCATTTCCTAATTTCTACAAAATACAAAAAACAATAGTTCAAAATCTTACTGCAGGCACACCATTTTTGATGGCAACTTGCTGCAAGTTACAAAATCAGTGATTCACGCAACTCAATACACCACAAATAATGCCTGCACTGATGTCATATTCTGCAGTTGTTCACCAGCAAAAGGTGTGCCATTTGAGTCACCCTGGAAGTAGGATTTTGGTCAGTGTTACTGGTATATCTCAAAACTGGCTAGATAGCTCAGTGGTTTAGGCATCTGGCTGTGGAGCTCCAGGTCGGGAGTTCAATTCTCTACTGTGTCTCTTAGGAGAAAACCAGCTGATTTGGTCATAGGCAAGCTGTACAGTCCCAGGATGGCTCCAGAAGAAAGGAATAGGAAACCACTTCTGTGTATTCTCTCCTAGAAAACCCTGGAAAAGGTCACCAGAAGTCAGAATGGGCTTGTCAGTGCACAAATATTTTATCTGTAAGTCTGCAAATCCTATATTTTCCATACTTAGAAAGCCACATTTTGATGCATATAGACCTGGACCATTTTTATCAGATATTCTAGTTTTATAGGAAGTTAGTCTTTAAATATGCCTTATATTTTATGCATCAGAAAGAGACACTGACAAGAGTACTGCCTCTGTGTATTCTAGAGTTCATTTACATACTTGGCCTTCTAAGTTAAAACTGAGCCACCGTTTGTTATGCTGCAAGATTCCGTTTATAGCATTAAGAAGATGTATGGCATTCTGTTCACACTGCTTGAAAGTCATCAGTTTCAGTTGCTTGGACAGCTCTGAAAACCCAATGTTAAAAGCAAAGTGTGCTTCTTGTATAGAATATCACCCCATAGGGCTCAAAGCACTCTCTGGGTCGTTTACAATATTAGTTGTGCAAGCTACACATTTTCCCCTCTCCAGTGAGCTGGACATGCAATTTACAGAGCTCACAAAGATAGAAGATTGAGTTCACTTTGAGCTAACTGAGCCCAAGTTCGAACTCAGATGATGAACACACTGTTTGCTGCAGTACTCCTGTTTAACCACTGCACTACAAGACTCCCACCGTATGTGTACTAGTTGTACATTTGGGAAACCTTTCATCTTCTGCAGCTCTCCTTAGTCTCCGCCATCATGGAAAAATCAGGAAAGGATGGTGAAAATTACGTAGCCCAAAGGTTCTCTACTTGGTGTAAAAAATATGGGAATACTAGTTGCCCTTACCCTCAATTCCTGGCTTTGCCAGACTGACAGCCCTTTCTCAGCTTGTGTGGGGCTCATTTGTCCTGGAAGAGGCATGATAAATGATTACACTACTTGATTAAAGCAGAGTTCAGGAGCACCTTCAGATGCTGTATATTGTGAGTGGTTTGGGCTGTCCGCATGAGTACTAGACACACGCTAGTCACATATTGAAATGATCATCTCAGAGAGAGTCATCGTGTGATCAAAATTTCAGCTTGCTGGACTAGGTTGAGCCAACTTCCTAGAGCACACTGGATCTTCCAAAACCCATGGATGACCACACCATCACAAAATTTGCCACTGCTGTCACAACTGCTACCAGAATTTACTTCTACTACATGGTGGCTGCAGAATTTTGGTGTCAGCTATGACTATGGTACATGTGCCTCATGTGATGAAAGAAGGGGAAGGAGAACACAACCGAAAGGTTGTTTTTCTGGCCTGGGATGGCACACCTGTTTAAGACTGGGGAGGAGCCGGTTTTGAAATCAGCATAGCCACTGTTTCTCAATATTACAGTTTCAGCAAGTATGGTGATAGGGTCTACCAGCTTGGGGAGCTGCATGTGATGCTTGGTCTATATGTCACAAACTCCTCTAATAGTCGCTCCTGGAATAATCATCAAAGGCTTCTCTCCATTATGGTTCCATTCAGTTAGCTATGCTTAAAGGTTAATAACTCCGTTTTGCCCTGTTTTTGTGTCTCTGTGTTTAAAGTTCCTCTAGAAATAACAGGACAGCCAGTTGTCTGCAGAGAAGGATGTCTGAGTCAAAGAGAGTTAAATTACAAAGCAATTTTTAGAAGCAGCCCTCTTCCTTCACATGTGCTTAGAAAGTAATGATTTTTGGAGTTTTGGGGACGTATTGGTTAAACTAGATCTCTAATCATGTTACAGATTATTTGACTTGAGGAGGAAGCGGGGACAAGACTCCTAAGTGTTTTGATCACAGCTTAAGATTGTAGAAAAATTTAGCTTTAAATGAAACCTCTGTTTGGGAGGCTGTTATTGCTGTGTATCCATTGAGAATACCTTCTGAGGTAATTTAGAAGACAGAGAGGAAAAGTCACTTAGAGATATAAAGTGCTTGACTAGGAGAGAGTTACATGTTGGCAGTTACTTAGGCATTGCTGTTCAGGGGCCTCTTCTATTAAATCATAAAGTGACAAACCATTTGTTCTGGTATGACAGCTATTTCCTAGCCTACTAAGCTAATAAGCCTTTGGTAGTGAACAAAACTGAGTCATAAATTAAAATTTCCAATAGTTTCCTGGCTGGGGGTTTGGGACTATCTTTTATTCATTATTGAGTAACCTTTTACTGTCTGCCGGTGCATGTTAAAAGTTAAATTTTTGAAAACAGCCTGGCAACAAGCTCCATCATTGATAAATTATACTGTAGATGTTCATTGTCATGAGCCATACACCCATTATGTTTCAACACAAGTAGTTTTTACGCTAGCACAGGTGAATGAAAATGCTTTGGTTTTCTGATAAGAGATTGAGATGTGTGACAGTCTTACAAGAAGATTACCAATATAAAATAATATTAATGTGATGTCAAGTCAATTTTGCCTTGCAGTGGCCCTCCTGAGATTTTGTAAACATAAAGTACTTGGAAATAGTGCATGCTATTAATGTCTATGGCACTCTGGGATTGCGCAGAAGCCTCACGGTTATATAGGTGGCAAGACACGTTGCACCATCAGCCGTCCATGCATCTGATAATCTTGACTGGACCATCTCCCAAAAGGCCATATTGGAGATATGAATTCTGGGCCAATAGTCTGCTGTCAGGCATTCCAACCTGCTTCGGAGTAGTTGTGTGTGTGTTGTGTCGTTACAGTCGTGACCGACTCTTCGTGACTCCATGTCCATGGAGTTTTCTTGGCAGGAATACTGGAGTGGTTTGCCAGTTCCTACTCCAGGTGCCTGCAGCACCTGGTATTCCCTGGTGGTCTCCCATCCAAGTACTAACCAGGGACAACCCTGCTTAACTTCCGAAATCAAGTGAGATCGGATGTGCTTAGGGCACCTAGGCAGCGCTTTGGGAGTAGTTAGTGAGCAGCTTACAACATAAGAAGAGTCCTGATGGATCAGGCCAAGGGTCATTTAGTCCAGCTCCCTATACCTCATAGTGGCCTCACCAACTCCCTCTGGGAGCACATGAGACAACTGAATACCTGTCTCCTGATGTCGCTCCTCTGCGCCTGGCACTTTGAGGTACCTTTCTTTTAAACCTGGAGATAACACCTACTGTATCCCCATCACGGCTTGTAACCTACAGTGGACTTTTTCTCCAGAAATCTGGCCAATCCCCCTTTTAAAGGCATCTAGGCCAGATGCAAGGAGTTCCACAGACTAACAATATGCAACTTAAAATTCTTTGCCATTAGGAAAAGAGGTTGAGATTGTGTGTCAGCCTTGGGGAAGAAATTAAAAATGCAGTCGTTACACTCAAATGCCACCTGTTCCAGTGATGATTGTTTAGGATCCCTACAAATTTCACTGAAGTAGATGTGAGCCAGATAGGAGCCTGGAGTAGGTTTCTTGATGTTTACTTGGAAACAAAAAAGATCCACTAAAAAGGAGAGATTTAATTTTGACACAAACATAGTTATGTTAACTGAAAACCTGAATGAGCAAAGCTTGGCTGGTCTATGAAGAGCTGGCTGGATAACTCACAGAGTAAGATATCTGGTTGCAGAACATAAGAAGAGCCATGTTGGATCAGGCCAAAGGCCCATCTAGTCCAACTTCCTGTATCTCACAGTGGCCCTACCAGATGCGTCTGGGAGTGCACGAGACTAAATATCTGTCTCCTGATACCACTCCCCTGCAACTGGTCCTTGAAGTACTCTGGTTTTAAGCCTGGTGATTACACATCTCCATCATGGTTTGTAACCGGTGATGGACTTTTCCTTCAGGAATCTGTCCAATCCCCTTTTGAAGACATCCAGGCCAGATGCCATCACCACATCCTGTGGCAGGGAGTTCCACAGACTAATGACCAGAGCTTGGTAATTCAATTCCCTACTGTGCATCCCAGGAGAGACAGCCTGAGTAGCCTTGGGCAAGATGTACAATTCCAAGGGACCTCTAGAAGAAGGGCATGGTAAACAACTTCTGGATAAGATCTACCTGGACAACCCTGTGTGGAGTCACCATATGTCGGAATTGACTTCAGCTCTACATATGGAGAAGTTGGTTTACTGCTTTGAGGGCTTTCCAGAACTAAAAATCTAGGACCTGTGATTTTGCATTTTGGGGTCATGTTTGTGCAAATCATAACATTATAGACTGCAAATAAGTATTTACACACTGAAATAACTGGCTGTTCACTAGTATTTATTGGTATTTATTGATATTTATTGGTGCATAAGCCAACATCACGTTCTGTTCTTTGTATCTGAAAACATTTGTTAAGTTGGATCACTTTCTGGATTGATCAATCATACACTTCTGTTCTGTGAAATAATGAATATCAGGGGAGTATATTGCTTTTTGCTGAAGAAAAACTTTGGCAAATGAATATGAATAAACATGTGATATTATGACATTTTAGTTTGTAGGCATAAAACATTTTTGTTTGCTATTTTGTTTGCTTTTTATATTTATGCATGTATCCGTGCCACATGCGCTGCTGGGTGGATAATATGAATTGTCCAACACAGCTGGTGATCACCAGGATGGGAGAAATTACTCTTTGTTTTCCTCATGGAGGGAGCTGTATGCATTGGAAGGGTGAAATTATAATGGAAGGGGATTGGTTATATGTATTTTTCTCCTCATGTGAAAGAAGTCTGAAGCAAGGCTTTCATAAGTATTTGTAGCAGTGAACGAAACGCTGGATGTTTAAAGTCTTCAAGGGTAAGCCAGCATCTTGAATTGAAAGTCAAAACAAAATGTCAGATAGCATAGTCTAGGCTTCAAAAAATGCAACATCCCAACTCAACAAATATGTGAAAATGTTTAAGCTCTAGTCTAATAGCCACAGGCAACCAGGAACTGGGAGAAAGATGAATAGCAGAAGTGGAACCAGTAGAGCAAGTGCCTGCCACCACTATGTGTCCGGAAAGGTCAGATCGCAATCCTCAGCATTGCATCAAGAATATAATGTCGAATTCTGGTGAACCAGCACAAGAGTATTCTTCAGTTTGGCTCAGTGTTAAGATGATATACTGCATTATCTTTTCAAGAAAGATGAAGGGGAACAAAATCAGAATTAGGCAGCCTCACCTAATATCGACTTTGACTTGCCTTCCATTGGCAGTCTTGCCTTACTGGTCCCAGTGGGCATAAGCCACCACTGCAGATGAGTGAACAGCCAGCAGTGGAGGGAGGGAATTATTGATCCCTTTAGAGTATTCAGTATAAAATTTTAACTGGGCCCCTGAAGGGAATGTTCCTTCCTCCACATGCTGCATGATTATGTGGCTCTCTGTCTTTGTTTTTGACGTTGACAGGAAGATATTACTTTGAAGGGGGTCAGGTTTACTTTGTAAGCTTATTGCTAGGCTGTGCTGCACCTGTTGCTCATATATTTTCCTCTTGATACTATCTGTAAGCAAGTTGTGTACATGGATGACTCTGTATGTGGATAAAAAATAATTGCACAGAAATCAATCTTCTTAAGCACAACTTTTATGCTACAGGTCCCATGGATTTTATATATGAGAAGATTACCAGCAATTATATTCTTTTGCAACTCATTTCTGAAGATTTTTGAAAGCTCAGTTCAATTACCAATTTTTAATTTGCATATTTTAGAAAACAAATACATCCTTGTAAGATCTAAGATGTCAGCAAGATGAACACAAGATGCCTAGGATTTGTACAAAATAACTGAATATTTTGCTATTCTGCTTTGATATTCTTCTGTTTCTGCACCACAGCAGTACCTAGTAATTAAGGAGGAAGGAAAATGAATCCCCTCCAATGGATTTTGAGACTAACTGTATCACCAGCTGGCTGAAATCCTGTTGCTGAGCTTAGCAAGTTGCAGCCAGAATAGGCATGTTGAACCACTGAAATGTACAGAGTAGCTGAGGCACCAAATCTCCACTAAGTTAATAGGTTTACTCTTCTTGTGACATACTACAGTAACCCCCCACCCCACCCTTTTGCAATTCATATACTGCAGTCCTGCTGTGTCACGGTCCTGCAATATAGGGGGGGGGAGTCCCCTGGGGTAAGCTGAAAGGGCCTGTTTCAGACCTCCGGTACTTACCCCAGGCTTGGCGCTGCCGCAAACGGGTCTGCGAGGGCCTTCCGGAAGTCACCTCCGGTTCACGGGGGAAGCCCTTTTGGAACCTCCAATGGGCCCAGAAAGGCCCTTGCAGGCCCATTCGGGGCAGCACCAGGCATGGGATAAGTACAAGAGCCCCCAGCTAGGCCCCCCAGGCCCAACCCAACCTCCATCCGCATATCGCAGATTTTCAATTATCACGGGTTGGTTCGGGTCCCTAACCCCTGAGATAGGCGGCGGGGGGTGTTACTGTACACTAAGCATCAGGATTTCATCTACTACCTATGTTGACTACTTGAACATTTTCTTTTAAAAGAGAAAGGAAATATAATTATTCAAAGTAAATAAATTAATAATGGGCTGTATCCAATTGTTAGTTCTGCTTATATACAGCCCCATACCACTACAAGTAGTCTCTGGGCGGTTTACAATTTTAATTACAGTGTGCAGGCTATACTACACATTGCCCTCCCAGCAAGCTGGGTACTCATTTTACCGACCTCGGAAGGATGGAAGTTAACTCATGTTAAGTGTGGTTTTACCTACTTTACTTGGGACCACCAGTTGTATTTAGCACAATATTTTTGCTCTTAATGTGATATTTATTATTATTATTATTATTATTATTATTATTATTATTATTATTATTATTATTATTATTATTATTATTATTATTATTATTATTATTATTATTATGTTTCATTTCTATACCACCCATCTTCCGGCAGAACAAGTTAAAAGCAAGTTAAAAACAACAGAATATACAAAAGAGGGGGGAACCCTTGTCAAGATGCGTCAGGGGGCTGGAGGAAAGAAAGAAAGAAAAAAGAAGATGAAATCAAATGAAATAAATTAAATTAAAGGTCGCCATATGCCTCCCTGAAAAGCAAGGTTTTCAAAGCCTTTTGGAAGGCGGGCAGGGACTGTGCCAGGCACAGCTCACTCACAAGATGATTCCACAACGAGGGGCCCACCACAGAGAAGGCGCGGTTGCGCGTAACCGACTTCCACGCCTCCCTAGGAGTGGCCACCCTGAGTGAGCGCCTGCAACGTTCGTGTGGGCCTGGTCTTAGCTGACCTCTTGGAGATACTCTCCTACAGGTATTCAGGACCCTGGCCGTGGAGGGATTTGAAAACCAAAACCAGGACCTTGAACCTTATCTGGAGAGCCACGGGCAGCCAATGCAGGCGTGCCAGAACTGGGGTGATGTGCTCATATCTGCAAGCACCCACCACCAGTCTGGCCGCCGCATTCTGCACCCGTCGGAGTCTCCGGACAAGGGTCAAGGGCAACCACACGTAGAGTGTGTTGCAGTAATAAGTAGTAATGAATAAAGTAGTCTACTTATGTCTTGTCTTCTACTCTGCATAAAGTAACAAAGGTGAGAGGGGTATAGATGTGGTTTAGAAAAAAGTTTGCACCTTCTGTGTTTTCAAATGTGTGTAAATGTGCAGTAAGCTCTGGATGTCAGCTTCCCCTGTTGTAATGTACAGAAAACATTTCAAACACGGGTAGTAAGATACTCGATAGCTACAGTAGTGCCAAATAGACATGCATTTTAACTACAAATGCTGCTAGTCAGAACTCCGAAGCTAAATTTAATTCTGTTTTAAAGGGATGATGTTGAAATACTACCAGCCAGACATTAGGGGTTTTTTTTTCTGCCTCCAAGGGACCATTTTATACACATCATGGTGTAGTTTTTTTTTTTTGTTAAGCACTTAGCACCACGTTTTTATTTTGCCATTCTGGAATATGATTTTATATGCCTTTTAACAGTTATTTAAGAGTCCCCATGTGCTTAAAAATCTGAATATACGTACTTTCCCCCTCGTTCTTAAATAAATCTGTAGTGTAACCACTGTGTTCCATCAGTATAGGAGAGGGGCGCTGTAGTTGAAACAATATGTAAAAATTCTGCTCATAAAAAAAAGTCCTTTATTAACTGTCATCATCTCCAGAATATATGTTCAAATAAATGTTGTATAATAACTAAATTTGAGATTAATAGGCCCCTTAAGAAATGGTGAAGTCATTCAGGATAGTCAGTGAAAAATAGGCTGTAAGATTGTAACATGCACATATTGTCCTGCATACATGCTCTCTCTGGTGTCGTTCCCATTTATCAATGTCGGCAAGCTCTGTTCTCATTAAAACGCTCGTGCACAAAAGCAACTTAATTTTCTTAAGAGGAAAGGACACCTGATTCAATTTAGCATCCAAAACCAATAACTAGAATGTATACTCTTTTCCACTCCAATGTCAAATGAATAGTTATGAGGAGCAACTGAGATAAAATCCATTCCTTAAAAAAAAAAAAGAGGGGGGGGGGACACTGTTTTCCCAACCTTAAATATGTCAGTGGGCCCACCATATGCAAAAATGGGATGCTGAGTTGTGGAAAACTGATGTTAAGAAGTAAATTGGGATGGCAATATATTTTACTGGAAAACAAGTGCATCAAAACAAAAGGATGTCTTTTTTTTCCCTAAAGGGGCAAAACTCCAGAGTCCTTCATTCTAGTTTGGATTTCCTATTTAGGGTTAAATTAAGTACAGTATTATCCTAAATGCACAGGGAGCACCACAAATGTCATCTATTTGTTTGGTGTCCTCGCATCTCCCCCTGCGTATAGCAGATTTTACCTGTGCTCTGTCACTTCTAATTTATGTATTTATATGCTTCCCCTTCACAACATTCCATTCAGCTGATAGAGGTGTTGCACACTACAGCATTAAGGCCATACTATTGTGCTATGAAGGGGAAGGGGGCATGTTATGAGCTCCCGACTACAAAGTTCCCATCATGACTCTTCTTTTGATCTGCTCTTGTGACTGTGTAGCCAAGTTGTTACTTTCTAGTGGTCTGGGTTCTAGCTCCTTTTATTTACAATATAAAGTTGTAATGAATGTCAAAACTTCTGAAAGATAGATTTCAGAGATGGGGATCTTCTTTTTCCTACTCAGTTTCTTCACACTTAAGCACTTTACAGCGCTGTCTCCAGTGACCACTCTGTTACTGTGTTTTCCTTCCAGTGGTGGATCCATTTCAATCCCCTTGTAAAATGCTTATTCATCTCATAAAGAAATAATATACAGTAGTACCCTGGTATCCGCTGGGGATTGGTTCCAGGCATTCCCGTGGAGAATGAAAACCGTGGATAAGCGAGAATGCCTGCCCACTCACCCCCAAGCTGCTGTTTCCGGACAGTAGCTTGCTTTATGACTGCTGTTTTGAGACAGTAGCTTGCTTTATGGCCACTATTTGTGACAGTAGCTTGCTTTACAGATGTTATTTGTAACAATAGCTTTCTATACAGCTGCTGTTTGTGACAACAGCTTGCTTTACAGCTTGCTTTGTGGCTGCTGAATTATTTAATTTTTTCCCTCTGCCAACCATGGATAAATGAATCAGTGGATATGGGGGTCCTACTGTACACTTCTCAATACTCAGAATACACTTTGTATAGAATCTTTAGAATGCTTTGGCTGCATTCTAAATTCCCCTCTGTGCTTCTTTGACAGGGGCTGGACTCAGATATCCTTAGGATCCCTTTTAGCTGTGCAGTCCTAAGATGATAACAAACTCTTCGATATAATATTGCTTATGGAAAGTTAAAATTCTTCATCTGGGAACATGGAGGCAAACGTGCTTGATTACTTATGAGTCAACCAAGGTTGCCTCTGTAATTTTATTTCCCTCCTTGATTACTGGCTATCTATTACAATTTGATTAAGTGATGTTTTCTTTTAAAAGTTGATTTCTCAATATGAACCTATGGGTCCTTTTTAAGGAGATGGGGGGGATTAAATATTTTAAATAAATAAAAATATCATAGTGCTATATTGATAAAATTGTGTGTGTGTGTGTGTGTGTGTGTGTAGTAAATCTGGGACTGAATTATTTTTATCAACATTTACAGGTACATTTTAAATTAAATAACTCTACATTCAACATAATTTATCCTTAGTCAATAATAAATATTCATCCCTTATATTGACCACTAACAATCAATAATGCAGGTTTCTGAAACCTGCAGAGCTTGTAGAGTTGCTTATGGGTTTTCCTCGTTTGCTAGCTAAATAGTTTGGTGGTCAGTAATAACAAATCAGGGCATACATACTGCTCACACTCATTATTGAACACCAAAATGAATTGTGGTGGGCACAGTATACCCTTACAGGTGTTATTGACTGCGGGTCAATCAGCCATAGCCAGCGCACACTAAAAGTGATGTGGAATGCTGTAGCCAAGCAATATCTACAAGTCTACACTTTGCCCACCTCCTAAACTCAAGACTTATCTGGTTTTAATAAAGAAATTTATTAAATAAAGAAATAAATTTATTAATAAAGAAATTAGATATTTAATGCAGACACTAAGACCAAAGTAGAGAAGGATTGACTTCCCCTCTTCAGCATGCTGCAGTAAAGTGCGAAAAAAGCAAAACCTGGGGCCAAGCTTAGCCTCATTATTAATAGATTGACATCTTTTTGGATCGGTGGGCCTGGGAAAGAGAGTTGCTGACATTATTGGGAAGTCTTGCATGTCTGAATAGATAGAGGCCAGATGTGATCTTTACTTCTTAAATACAATTGAGTTCAGAGGTGAGCAAGGGTGTCCTTTAATTCATTAAAATGAATCTTGAGTCTTAAGAATCCAGTCAGCCAAGCCATGCTCATCTCCACTTGAAACAAAAAAACAGAGTTAGCAGTAACTTAATTTCCACACTGGAGTTTGCTGTTGAATAGAACGGCTGTTCAGAATTAATACCATGTATGACTGCATTAGTACCCGCCTACCTCTCCTTCCCACTCTTTATATGGATTAGTACCTGCATTAATTGTTGTAAAGTACATCATACCATGGTGGCCAGGCTGGGATTCTGGAATTTTATTCTGTAAACAGGCTTTCCCCACTTGCTACTTTTCTAATCTCTAAAGATAAAGGTATCTGGAGTGGACCCAGGGGGATGACTGCAAACCATAGTAATAATTGCAGATGATAGTAATGAAGGAGGAGCAGGAAGAGGAGGAATGGAAAAAGAAGAGTTAGCAATCAAACCTGTGGCTGAAGTTAGACTATTTTAAGATTGAAACAGAGGGAGTCATATGTGCAGTTTAAGACCAGGTTATTTATACTAGAGATGATCAGAATATGATTATGAAGCAAATCATAATATGTGTAGGCTTTGTCAAGAATCTGAAGAAATGATTCACCAGGCAATGGCTGGATGCTCTGAACTAGCATCAACAGATTATATGTGTAGGCATGTAACTTCCACCTAAACCTAGGTTTAGAAAATGCAATCACAGTAATAGAGGCATATCTTCCGTGGTTATTGGGGCAAGAACAGATAAAAACATAGATTTTAATAATCTGGGCATTATACTTCTGGATCATCAAGAAAGAAAATACCACATCGAAGTTGGAGTTCCATCAACAAGCTGAAAGCTGAATGGTACAAAAACTGGACAGTATCCAACACAACCGTGACTAGAGTCATTCCAAAATCTTTGGTTGCCAGTTTAAAACAATTACCCACAGCTACGACAGTACTTTGTTTCCTGAAATTAAAAAGTCAGGGATTTTGCAAACCTGTCAAAGCCCCACAAATTCTTAGAACTTGTCTCCTAATTTCTAGGCTTGCCCATTTCATGTCCCCTAAGCAGCAAAACAATGCTGTGAAGTAAGAAAGGCCACTAGTGGCTGTAGTGGTAGTAACAGTAATAATGTGCAGTCAAGTCAGTTCCCACTCATGATGACGTTCCTAAGGTTTTCTAGATGTAAGGCACTCACAAAGGGTGTTCTTGTCCCTCTTTCTGACTCATAAAGGGAAAGATGATTCCTCAGATAGCATGACAGTAACCTAAAATTTGACTGTATGTACTGTTTTCATAGAGGTGTGTGTCAATCTCAAGTCTTATAATTATAGTTTAAAAGTACTGTACTCGCTGAAGTCCTGATTGTTAAAGAATGTAAAGTAGGATCCCGTATCCACTGATTCAGTTATCCATGGCTGGCAGAGGAGAAAATTAAATAAATAATTCAGCAGCTGCAAAGCAGGCTGTTGTCCCAAACAGCAGCTGTAAAGCAAGCTACTGTTGTAAAACAGCAGCTGTAAAGCAAGCTACTGTCGCAAAACAGTAGTCGTAAAGCAAGCTACTGTTACAAAACAGCAGTTTTGGGGATTTTTGATGTTCTGTCTTATCCACAGTTTCCATTATCCACAGGAAGGCCTGGAACCAATTCCCAGTGGATATCGGGGTCCTACTGTATGTTCTTGTTTTAGCTGTGACTGTTGGCAAAGCAGGTCCTTTGGATTATTGCTTTCCCCTTACACTCTAAAAGAGAAAGTTGACGAAGTCGAGGTGTTAAAATGTGTTGCGGTAGTTTTACAACTGTCAACTATGATGTTTTATTTAGCCGTTTCTGTTTGGAAGCTCCCTCTGCATCGCTGAATGCCATATGCCATTGCCACGGCCCTCGAGCAAGCCAACCCCGCCAGCCAGCCAGCAGGCGAAGGCTTCGAAGCCCCTGCTTGCTTGTGTGTTTGGGCCGCTGAGAAGCTGTGGTCCAGTGCTATTTCTTTATTGATAAGGCCAGCCAAGGAGGACTCTAATGAAATTATCAAAGCTTTGAATTAATTATGAACTGGAATAAGAAAGCTCAGCTCTCTGGAGCCACGCTTCTCATTAGCCGTTCATTCCCACTCCACTCTTGCTATAGAGCAGAAGGCGGGTTCTGCTGCAAGCTTAGCCTTGGCTTTGGATGTGGTTCAAACCTGCCCAGCTCTTTCGAACGCCTTTGCTCTTTAGCTGGAAGACGTCCGTTGTGATTAATCTGGTTCTGCCTTGGCTCTTCGTGTGAATGGCAGGTTGACCCCCCCTCCCCTCACCCCCTGCCCTCCCCTCCCCACCCCACCTCACCCCGCAATGTCTCCCTTTCCTTTGCTTATGGATCTGTGTTGTCAGACTGGATGCTAATGCAAGAGCCCCTTCTTTCTTGGTAAAGGAGAAAGCTTTACAAGAAGGAGATACTTCTATGTCTTGTGGAATTTACTCCATTCACTCTTAATCCTTGTTCTCATCATTATTTCTTGGATATTTAGGTAAGCAAAACACTTTCCTTGAAAGTTTCTTGCGTTTGCTCTTTTTATTGGCTTCACTGTAGTCCGAGGTGAGGGCTTCACCTCTGGAATTAACAATATTTGCATTTTTTTTCTATACTCTCAGCAACAGTGTAATGCATTTTTCAAAATGCATTGTTCGGTTAAAATGTGTAGCATAAGTCATTAATGTTCCTGTATAATATAATTAGGATCAACTGGAATACTTTGACACTTAAGAAGAGTTCCGCTTCTAGATTCAATTACTAATTACAGTGGTTTTCATCTCTTGTAAAAAGAATAGTTCAGTTCTAACTTTACTGAGAAGCCGGGCTCACTGAGCTCAATGAGACTGACTTCCTACAAATGGAGCTTAATCAGTCTGCATCTACTATCTGTGAAAAAACTGTAAAGCCTTCTTGTTTCCTATATACACTGTGTATTTATGTATTGTTTGCAAAGGTTTTCAGTAATGCTGGTGGCCAGTTAGAAAGTTAAGTACCAAGACGATCATTAATCTGTTTCTTTTTCCTTTTTTGTAGGCAGCTGCTATATTTAACTCTGCTTTTGGAAGTTTTTTGGTAAGTTACACTGTTTCCTTTAAACTGCCTCTCTGCCATTATTGTTATTAACTGTTGGTTAATTAATTAATTAATTGTTAATTACCTGTTATGGATTTCTGTAGAGATTTAAGTTGGTTAAAGGCAAATTGGACATTTCCTCCTTCTCCTTTAAATACCAAAGCTCTTTACTTTTTAGTGTCTTCTGCTCTCCAGAAAACTACTGCATGAATAATATGTGATCAATATGATGTAATGATGTTTAAGTACCAGTTAATAGTCTCCTTAATGAGGAGACAATCTATTATTATTCAGATGTTTTGGAGACTAGTGTCAATGTATTGATTTTCTAATGAGTTATATCACACAATCATTATTTTCTATCAAGGGGCCATGGCTTTTGAAAGGAAAACATGGCCCAGATGATGAGAGGCAATGCTAATTCACTCAATGACAAATCACATGATTAGCATATTTCACTTTCCAGAGGAAAAGCTTGTTCTGTATCCCCAGGGAGACTATTGGAAGAAGTAAAAGTAAGCATAGAGGAAGTACAGAGGAACCTTGAAAGAAGCATGGTTGAAGCTTAAAGTATTAATTTCTGTGTTTACATATTATGGCTATACTTCTCAATATAATAAATACACTATGAATTATACAGAAAAAAGAAGAAGGACTTCGTCATTCTTTCCCCTGTTATGTATTAAACCAATTAAGCAGCTGGGCCAGTCATTTTGCATAATTCTGGACCTTTATAATGCAAATTGCTGCTTTCATGTGTGAGGCTGATATTTAATAACATTGGTAAACACATAAAATAGGTGTGAAATTCAGTTTACATATACAAAAATACTACAAAGTTACGATATGTCAGAAATACACTGTTTTTCATGCTAATAATTTCAACTTGAAAATCCTAATTTTTTAAAAAAAGCTATTTTTCCCCTTCCTGTTAATCAGATATGAAAGTATGTTTTGCAGTGACCCTCTTTGCCAGAGAACTACTACCCTGTGGATCATTGAATTACTAGTTTGTCAAGTTGACAAAAACCAGATAGAGCTACTAGCCAGTCTTTTGTCAACGTGAAACCCTGTAGAATGATGTTCAGAATCTCAAATCCCATCAGCCCTAGCAAACATGTCTAGTGGTCAGAAAAGCTGGGAGATGTTATAATAAATGACTAGTAAGCACTTTGGGTTGGGAGAGATTGGACTACTGTGTGTGGTCCAGAAAAAAAAAAGGCAGATGGTAGATTGTCATGAATTCCTAATCTATCCGTCTCAACACATGTAAACTGTTTCTGTTCACCCAGTCTAGTCCTCTAATGAGATTGGTGTGTTGTACAATATGCTATGTAAGTATTAAGTCATAAACCTCAATAGACCTGCCTCCCTTCTCCCAGTAGTCAACTCAAACATGGTTATCATTCTTACTATTTGCATGACTTCTCTAAATTATCAAACTCACCTGAAACTTCACAGAGATCTAAAATGAACTTTATGAAACATATGAAACATAATTCTAGAGGTCTAAATTCTGGAAACAGTGAGTTTGTGAGTTTTAAGAAACCTTGTCTCAGAATACAGAAATTTCTTTTTACTGTAACTTTTTCCTTCCTTCCTTCCTTCCTTCCTTCCTTCCTTCCTTCCTTCCTTCCTTCCTTCCTTCCTTCCTTCCTTCCTTCCTTATTTACTTACTTACTAAGTGTGCTTATACGTATTTATTGTGCTTATAAGACCACCTGACTTAGTCGGAACACTACTCAGGATAATTTAAATAAAATCCCTAAGATTTTACTAGCCATGTTGACTGGGGAATTTTGGGAGCTATATACAACAACAACAACAGCAGCAGCAGCAACAACAACAACAACAACTCATTCATTCATTCATGCATGCATGCATTCATTCATTCATAAGCATTTATCAGAATGAGTGCACTATCCATGTGGAAAAACTGGAGTTTTTCCCCCACTGTGAACTTGTTTATGTGCTGTATTTATGGTCTCACATCCTATTTCATGTGGTATCTAGGTTGAATTAAAGGTATAAAACATGAATGTGTGGACAAGTACCAAAGTTATAATCTTGTGACCCACACATTTGAACCCAGCCCTGTGCCTTTCACTTTACATGTTCTTCTGGGTAAAAATCATTCTCCACTTTACCCCAAACAAGAGAAGTGAACTATACCCTACAACCCACATAGCTGCAGTTGTGTGAACTGGCATGTTACTTGCCTCTGTTTAACGTAATGCGTCTGTATTAAGACCATACAGGTCAATCTTGGTCCCTCTGAAACGTTTTACCAAAAACATTGTAGAGTGTCCAAAATTCTCATGGTTGCTGAGCACACAGTTTTATTCATGTTGAATTTTACACTGGATTTTTGATTTTTGGGTGCGAAAAGTGGAAATGGCAGAAAGGTTGGGTAAGGTAGAAGAAATCATGTAGGCCTGAATTCTCTAAATAGCACTGTAAATTTTATTTTACTTAGATGAGGTGGCTACTTTACATTGCAGAGTTTGATTTGTTGGCTAAAATCCTCTAACTGTGCTGCAGAAGTGCATGCATTCAGAGATCAGAATTATTTCACGTTCCCGAGTTAGTCCACCCCTTAGGTCATCAATTGGCACTTAAAGTCTCAATAAGCTACTATGAGACATTAAAAGTAGAAAGAGTAAATAAAACATGTTTCTTTACTTACAGTTATGAACAGATCTATAACAAACTAACAAACTATTGCCTGGAGGAATAGGCCATACCAGACTCACTGCTTCCAGCAGACTGACTCTAAGAGACAAAGAAGAAGGGAAAAGCTCTTAGCAGAAAAACATGGCTCTTGTTAAATTCAGAGGCAGGAAAGGAATGAGTGATCAGTGTTAACAAATTGACAGTCACCCTAGCCTAGAGATGGCCTTCCCAGCCATACCTACTAGAGACAGTGATGCAAAAATTCCCAATACTTTTCATCTGCAATTTCAGCTAGAAGTGTCAGAAAGACAAAATATGCAGTAGATGGGAGTCTCATGTTAATTTTGGGATGGCTTTTATTTACAGCAAAGATCTCATTAGTCTCAAAGTTTGACAGGTATTTAAATTTGACAAATAATTTTCCACCAGTTTGTGTCATTTAATGATACTCGGATATTCTCACCTTTTTCATTCACCGTGTCATTAATATCTGTGCACAACTATTTTATGTAGCTTTACCAAAAATATTACATTTTATTGAAAATATTAATTGTCTTATAGGTACCTTTGGTATAGTAGACCTCCTTCAGTCCCACTAACTGCTTCCATACCACATTTGTTTGGGCATCAATATCTAATGTCCTAAAGGGTGTTTGCCTGGTTGACTTGTGGGGGGATCTTTTGCCCTCCAAGAGTAGCTGCACTCTAGCTTCCATCAGCATAACTAGTGATCAAAGATACAGTGGTACCTTGTATAATGGAATTAATCCATTCCAAATGAAATTATGTTAAGCACATTTTCCTTTATACAAATTCCCATAGGAATGCATTGAAAATGGAGTAATCCCATTTTTATGTTGTACAGATTTTCCCCATAGGCGATTATGTTATGCAAATTTCTCCTATCTCCAGAATTTTTTATGTTGTACAGATTTTATGTTATACAAACTGTTTGTTATACAAGGGTCCACTGTACAAACTGTTTGTTATACATGGGTCCACTGTAGTTGCAATTGTAGTTCCAGCAATTTCTAGAGAGTCCAGCTTTCCCTTTTGTAGGATAATTCTGTGACTTGTAGAAGCATTCTTGTAAATTGCATTAAATGAATACCTAGAACTGAGAGCAAAGCAGGCAGTTTTGCTGGTGAAGTACAGTTTCATGTGGATATAGTACAACTGCTGTATGGGATTTCTGAGAGTATGCGGGTGGGCTACCCTAGGAAAAAAATATGCATTCTTCTGCTGTTCAAATTTATTAGCATTTAATAAGCTGGATGCACAAGAAATGACTGGATGTATAGATTTAAAATGGAACGTAAACCTCAAACCTTTCTTAGTTTAGAAATGAACTCCTGTAAATGTGTGGGCAGAAACATGTGCATATTTATAGATAGTGTAATAACATCATAGGTCTAATTAAAACATAGCATTTAAAAGAACTAATTGTTAGAGAAAAAAATTTTCTCTAGCCAGCCTAGTAATAAGTAATGATAGATGGATTTAATTTACATAAATTTCAGGCCAAGAGAATATTTTAGAATTATACCACAGAGAATTGCTCTAAGTTAAGAAGTTAATGTCATTATCTCCTCCCCTCATTTAAAAGTTGGATTTAGAATAATTGTGGAACATAAGTGATTTGAGTGTTTCCCCATGACAGTGACTTAATAAAATTTGATAGCATTTTAGTAATTCAAAGCACTTGGTTATCAGCAGTTCCAGTTGCTCTAATTATAATACAGTACTGCAGTCCTATATGTGCTAGTTTGAGAATAAGCCAATTAAACACTATGGAATTTGTAAGTAAACACATACAGGTTCAGGCTGAATAGAACACAGTCAATCACAATGATTATATCAAAACAAAACTCCTATAATTTCCCCTACATAAGGCTGCATTTTGAAGACAGTTCAGAAATATCCACTGGTAGAAGGTCAACTGACAAGAATGCTTTTGGGGGCAAATCAATGAGATTTGTTAAACCGTTTTCGTTGCTGCTACACAGTTTATTATTTGCTTCCAGGCTCAGTTTAAAGTACGAGCCTTTCTTTCAAAACTTAATGATTTTAGAAATACTGTTTCATGAATTACCTCTGTTCATGTACCTAATGGGGGTCTCATTTTTGGCTCAGTGCTAAGCCAAATCAGGTTGGCCAGTGCTAGACAGAGCCTTTTCAGTGGGAGCACCACAGCTGTGGAATTTCCTTCCCTGAGATCACTATAGGACCCTGTCTAATGTGGCCATTTTAGTGATTTTATTGCTAGCCTTCTGAATATGAATTTGTCTGTCCTTCCTTACTTTACGTCTAGAATATGATGTAAAATCTATTCTAGATTTATACAGTAGGATCCCCATATCCACTGATTCAGTTTTCCGCGGTTGGCAGGGGGAAAAATTAAATAAATAATTCAGCAGCCGCAAAGCAAGCTACTGTCACAAAAAGCAGCTGTAAAGCAAGCTACTATCATAAAACAGCATCCGTAAAGCAAGTTACGGTTACAAAACAGCAGCCGTAAAGCAAGCTACTGTCACAAAGCAGAAGTTTTGGGGATTTTTGGTGTTCTCTCTTATCCACAGTTTTCATTATCCACAGGAAGCCCTGGAACCAATCCCCAGCGGATACCCGGGTCCTACTGTACTATTTTCAGATTATCTCGGCAGATAAAGACATGGATTTCACTGAATAGAAAAAGATCCCCTCATGCATTCTGTGTTGATCTGGGAATCTTGTCCTCTTCTCTTCTTAGCCTTCCCATGTGGGAGGGTAGGCTGGGTGGAGAATACTTCAAATGTTATTGATTTATTTCCCATTGTTCATCAGAAACAGTGGTGGTGTTACCCCAATTTGTGATCATCTGATTTTTGAAATGTATTAGCCTTGGAAAGTTAGCGGGTACATCTCCTTCTGTAAATGAGAAAATTGCAGCTTTTTTCCAGTTATGTAAAACCGGTGGTATATTTTAAGTACAGACAGGCCTTACTCTGTGGAGGGCCTTTATCTCCCAAAAAGGCTTGAAGTGGTTTATTTCTGGAAGGCGATATTTTATATGGGGACAGAAGTTTTTGTTTGCAACAACTTAAGTTAGAGATTATTAATATATCATATTGTAGTTTTGAATCTAAAAGATAACATAAATTTAGCCCCGTGCCATGTATCCACACCACATCTTTTCACAAAACACCCACTAATAAAAGTGTATGGAATTCTGATCTAGTCACTTTTAGTAGGCACAATGTTTTATGTAGCCTGACAGAACTTGTTTAAGTACATTAGGCAGTGTCCATTTTTCTTGCAAATTTGTGACACAGATTTAATTATGGGAATGACCAACAACTTACAAATCTAATTTTCATAGGCTGAGCCAACTTCTTTATTTTTTAATAATGATGGATTTTAAAGGCAATGATTTCATTATTATTTAAAGAAATTCTATGATGTGGGACTAACCAATCGACTGGCTTTTTATTTTATTATATTGAACCAAATGCTGTTCTTGCTCCCCTCCCATTAATTGTTCTACATTGTAAAAATATTATGCAGAAAGCTTGTCTGTGCATTTTCTTTCACTTTACGTATTGCCATTGATGGTTTGAAAGAGAAAGGGACGAACAAGTATTTGAGTGATACTGTCCAGATATACAGTACATTATATATTCTTCTATATTTTATAACTTGCTTAAAAGGAATATATAGATGTATTCTTATTCCTTATTTTATGAAAGCAGCATGTTATGAAACCATTATATGAAAACCAAACTATACCATAAATATACATATTTACAGACTCTAGTTTTTGCTGTACATTTACTTTCAAAAACTAATTCTGTATTTCTCTTTAAGAACCGGGGCAGCATTTATGCTGTTTTTAATTTAGATTTGCATCCCTTATTTTGTTTTCATATTTAACTTTACTTGGAGCATATTTTATCTTCAAAGGTGGCATCTTTTGTTTCTACTAGTTGTTAAAATTGAAAGTTTCTATAATACTGGCTTTAAAAATCACTTAGCTTCTAAGAATTATTTTAGATGCTCGTTAAACTTATTTTAGAGACATATATTTGATTTTACATGTATGTCTTGGGGTGGATATCTGCATATTTCAAAGTTTTAGAGCTTGCCAAAGGGTACTAATGAGAGGTAGCTAGCTCATGCCCTGACAAATCTCATGTCATGAGTAGATGGAACTTGCAGCAAAAACTCTCTCATTCGTTTAATTTATATGTGGAAAACAACAGGAAATAATTCTGGACTCAAGTTTTATAAGCAAAGTAAGCTGCTTATACTGTATACTGTACCTACCCATAGTGCTTCAAGCACTCTATGGGCAGTTTACAACTTAATTATGCAGGCTATACTTTGCCCTTGCACTGAGTGGGGTATTCAGTTTACCAACCTCAAAAGGATGGAAGACTGAGTAGATGTCTTCTCTATTCCCTGTTGAGTATTGCTTAAATGTGGGTGTTTGGGCTGAAGTTGTTTAGTCACGAGCAATGCTGCAGATGTTGCAGCAAATAACGAGAAATGCACAGAACAATGATCAAAATCTCTCTCTCTGTTTTATGTTTGTTTTTGTTTTGTTTTGTTTTGTTTTGTTTATTTTTTTTGCAGATTTCTCTGGACTTTTTAGCCTAAAAATCTGTGACCAAAGTTGTCCAATGAAAGATTGCATGTGACATCATCATCCAACCATAAAAATGTCTCTCTGTCTCTCTTTAGGCTGATGATGTGCATATTACTATAGCAACAAGTAATTCTGTGGTGTGTACTAATGAGCCATTGGTGCACTTATAGGGCATTTGAAGTCGTCCTCATTTTGGCCTCCTGCCTACCAATACACCTGAGGCATGTGGTTAATGGGCCATTAAGATACACCCTGTTGTGCATTATTGCTTAATTGCACTGTAGTTTATTTATACATTTTTATATGTTACTTTCTTTTGTTTTTACATTTTAGTAGTATTGGCAGAAGCAATACACATTTTAATGAATTTTTTAAAGATATACATTATATAGAACAGGGTAAAAGTAGTAATGTCACACATTTGCAATAAAATTGGAATTCCAAATAAATGGAAAGGTCTTTTTCAAGCTGTGATTTTTTTTTTTTAAAAAGTGAGCTTCTTATTCTTGTAAAGCCAAATAATTATCTGCCGTTGTGCAGGTTTTTTTTTTAAAAACTGGCTGGATAGCACAGAGATGAAAGAACATTTATAGATAGTACTGCAGTTCACCGCTGACTGAAGCAGGTGTTAGAAATGCAGATTATGTATCTTGACCAAAGACTGTACAAATCTGAAATGAAAATGCCACTGGTCAGCTTGTGGTGTTGTGCGCATGTGAGGTTTCAAATAGCTAAATTATTAATTTACTTCTGTGAAAATGTTCAGCTGTTAGGGAAAAAGTTCCTTTTGAAAAATGTTTCCTTCTCCCCTTTTAATTGCGTTTGACAACAGGCAAGCTTGGTTTGTTTCATGTTGCTTGTATTTGTCTGGAGAACTGACCTGCAATTCACAGATAAATGCAGAATTATCTCACCTCCAGAGTTTGCATGCAGAGTTAGGCTGTCTGCTTTTGTTATATGTAGGAATATTTTGCTTTATCTTCAGTTTCATAAATATTTCCACATATATACAGAAGTCCTCACATGCAACAGCACATGTTCAAGACCGGGCGTAATGGTGGGGGTGGATTTACACATTCACCAGCCACGTTAGACATCAGTTGGGGGTTATATAAACAAGCTGCTGGAGCAATAATCATTACCAATAAATATTTACTTACTTCCATTGACAGTTCCTTGCACTGATAAAGGCAGCTGATTTGATTCAGAGCTACAGTTGGGCTGTGCATTATATTGTGGTATCTTCTATCACCTACAGAGAAGTAAAATATTTACATGAAACATGGTGTGGGTGTAATATGCAATCTATATGTTGTAAATGTGTGCCAGGTAGAATAAAAGAAACTGTTAAATAGTCTCCTGACCATTACTAACAAAGTTACATATAAATTAGAAAAGCCTATATTTCCCTAAACCTAACTAGATAGCCATATGCCCTAAGAGAGCAGACATGAAAGAAGCAATAGTATGTCTGCTGTTTAGAAAGTCAGGAAATAAAGAGAGACCGAGTATACCGTAGATGCAGGAGATACCTGGAGGACAACAGATCTACAGTGTGTACATGGCTACAGAGTTAATGTGTCTGCTGTTGGAGTTGTCAACTGTATAGGAAAGATTTCATTATGTGTGCTTGATGCAGAAAAAAATCCCGAGTTTTACCTATCTTTTCCCTTCTACATCCTTCAGCTTTTAAGCCTCAAACATCCATTATCATTCTCATTTTTTAATATAAGGCCTTTATGCCCCAGAGAGAGAGAGAGATGATGATGATGATGATGATGATGATGATGATGATGATGATGATGATGATGATGATTCATAGTCCACAATTATTTTAAGAGTCTCTGGGTGCATATTTGTGTGGTTATTGTCCATCACACAAATACAACCTCTGTGAAGTAGTCCATCTACTGTACTTCATCTATAAGTGGCATTTTGAACCTAGGTCTACGTAGTTCTCATAATCTGGTCATATAGCTCTGGAACCTATGACTATTTTCCCCTTTTCCACCAGACTACATTGTAACCCCTATCATTAGAGTTAACCTATCTAGACTATCCCCATGATCAAAGCAACTGTAAATTCCTTAGGGTATGGATTTGTATGAAACCTGGTCTTCAGTCTTCTACACCATTATAGTTTATAGCAGGCATGTCCAAACTTCGGCCCTCCAGATATTTTGGGCCACAACTCCCACAGTCCTTTGCCATTGGAGATACAGGCTTAGAACTGTGGGAGTTGTGGTCCAAAACATCAGGAGGGCCGAAATTTGGACATGCCTGGTTTATAGTAATCCTAGAAAGTTTAGAAGCGAAATGACTGTGGTCTCTTCCGTGAGCTACTTTGACTTAAAAATAATATGTAAGCAAGGATGACAGCTAGTGTGGTATAGCAGAGTGAGTCAACCTAGGGTTCAGTAGATCTGGGATCAAATCAATGCTAAGCTATGATAACTCAATGTAGGAAGTAGCAATGGTAAACCATTCCTTGAACCCTGTTTGCATTCTTAGAAGTGAGAAGTGGCTTGATGGCACATAACAAGAGCAACAAAGGAGGAGCTGCCAACACATGTTAGAAAGGAGAGAATGAATAATACCTTTGTCTTGACCTCTTCTGTGGTATTGCTGTACACAGTGACTTTTTACAATTCTCTACCCTATTGATGGGAGGAGAAATGGGACCAGCATTTTCTCAGAGATAGGCCTTACCATTGGTAATATCTGCAGCAGGGTTTTGTACTCCCACCTCAAGAATTTTTTGGGGGGGCTCAATTTAGGAGCCTCGTGGCGCAGTGGTTAAATGCCTGTACTGCCTCTAAAACTGTGCTCACGACCTGGGGTTCAATCCCAGGTAGCAGGCTCATGGTTGACTCAGGCTTCCATCCTTCCGGGGTCAGTAAAATAAGTACCCAGCTTGCTGTGGGGGGGGGGGCGCAATGTGTAGCCTGCATGCTGTGATTAAACTCTAAACCGCCCAGAGACTACTTGAAGTGGTATGGGGTGTTATGTAAGCAGAACACTTTGCTTTGCTTTGCTTTGTACCGCAAGTGGTAACAGCAATAGCTGTGTTGCCAGCCTAGTTACCATTTTCCTATTTCTCAGTGGTCTTTAATTTGTATCATCCTAGAGCACTGTGGTGGTGGTAGTGGTGGTGATAGTGGTGGTGGTGGTAGCAGACACATTTTTGAACTCATCCTGCTGACTATCCTGTTGCTAAGGGCAACTGGACTTCTTTTTCTTGAGAGATAGAAACGTTTCGCTACTCATCTAAACAGCTCCATCAGTCTGAAAAAAGCTAGTTGCGAGTCCTCCATTTTATAGCATACTTTGTCCTCTTGTCTCCCTGGTCTGATGAGACTGTTGTCTACCTATTGAGCTTATTCTGGGCATTTTTCATCTTATGAGCCTATTTCAGACCAGGGTGACAAGAGGACAAAGTGAGCTATAAAATGGAGGGCTCGCAACTAGCTTTCCTCAGATTGAAAAAACTGTTTGGATGAGCAGGAAACATTTAAATCTCCAAAGAAAAAGAAGCCCAGTTGCCATGACTCAACTTACAGAGATCTTGCAATGTTTTTCATTCAGAAAGTTTGTCACTTTGAGAAAGTTCATTCCATTCCTTAGTTCAACTCTGGGCTCTGGGTTCTGCCACGGATTTCAATATGGTTTTGATGAGTTATGTTAGATATTGTACATTTCTTCTTTCTTATAAATGCTAGTAATGTGCCATCTTCCCTATAGCAGATATAAAGGAGGGCAGTGCTGTGTCTTGATCCAGGAAAACTAGTGCTGTACTTAGATCTGCATCATGACATAGGCTTCAGTTTTCCTACCTAATTGTCAGAGAATTCCCTTTGAATAGCTGGCTGGCTAATTGATTTCTGAGGGTGCTGTGTTTTTGGTGTTTTTTTTTTGTCACAGCTCATTTCAGCACTACACAGCTTCCCTGGGTACCTATACTTCCTCATATGAGGAGGCCCTTTGGAAGGAGGTATCATATAACATCTTTCAATGGCCTTTAACTGAAGCCTGGGAGTTGTAAGCGGAATGGGTTTCCAGCTCTCATGGAGATAATTGCACAGTTCAAGACAAGAAGCAAAGACACCTCTTGGCTACCACTTATCACAACAAGCACAACAGTTGTGAACCTTGACCATGTGGATTTTGCCATGATTCCTTTTCCTTTGATTTTTTTTTAAAAAGGAATTTCCTTTTTGTCATTCTGAATTATAATGGGATAAATTTTTATGGGAGTTAACCTCGAGGCAAAATCTGGAGCCAGAGTCCTGGAGGTAGTTCATGGCTGTGTACAATCATGTTCTGGTTACTTCTGCAATGCAGCTAGAACTATTATCCACTCTGCTGTTCCATTAGATTATTCTAGCAACATGGAGAGGGTTTTTTTGTTGCTTGGGTAACAGTTTTAGCCTCCATATTAATCTACCCAGGCCATGTGCTCTGAAAAGGCTACTTCCGCTTTGCATGCAGTGTTGAAACAACACAGCTTCTATACAGAGCACGATACCATAGTCTCTTGAGACTGAAGGCTGCCTATATTACTGTACTTTAATGGGAGAAAGTATCTGCACAACACTCTTCTGAGTGGTGAAACTGAGAACATGCTGACATACAGCCGTTTTATGCAAAGGATAGCCCTTGTGGTTTAGTTTACTAAAAATTGTGTGACATACCAAAATAGGCCCCATGGTGTTTGAGTAGAGGAACAACCATGCTATCAAGATGTATACTATGTACAGAGAAAAGGGCAGAATAGCTCAGCTCTAGGTTTTATTTTGCTGTGGGTTTGTGGCAGAAAAAGATAAGAGTAAATAATTTAAGGTTGCTCACCTATCATTTCTCCCTGCAATTTGCATATAAATCGATGGAAGCAGATAAGATTTATGGAATCATAGCCAAAGAACAGCAAAAGTGAAGTCACCTGTGAAATGTGTGTGAAATCATACAGCAGGGACTATAGAAAGAAGGCTACATTTTAGAGGATATATATGCAATCCTGTATCTTTTCCCCTATTGGGACAATGAATACCATTGCTTCTAATCCCTAAAAAAGAGGCTCATTTGAAATGTATGTTGTGTGGCTTATCAGGATTTCAAGTTTCCTAGAATTTGCATCACAAGCTATAGAAGAGTATTTTAATGTGGCAATTTAATTAGTAGAAACACCATTCTGCAATTGCTGCTCCCCCCTTCCCCCTGTTTGCTGTCTGGCATGCATCACCCCTTGCATGGAGATAGATTTATATATTAGTCTAGCAGGTCTTTGCGTTTGTCCCCATCTTGCTTCTCCTGACATATGCCTAATTTTGCAGCTATTTTATCATTTAAATCAAGAGTGGTTATTAGAATCTGCACAGGTTAATGATGAATGAGCACTGTGGTATATCTCCCTGTGTTCCATAATCTTGAAATGGAGGCTTTCTCAGGGCCAACCAAGACAAAGTTTAATGTGTGATTGTATTTAACATTGCATTTGTCTTTCCAGCTACACAGCTATGTATCAGTTGACACCATAGTACAATGGAAAGGGTGTTTAAAAGATATTTTCATCATCACTGCCTATTCCTAATTTCCGTACAACAAACCCTCTAGGAAGAAAGCTGCCAGTGCTTTTCAGGTGTTCCTTTACCTCGGTTGTGTAGGTCATTCCACCCAAGTTTAATATGACAGTACAAACAAAGATTGCTCTCTTTCTCATCACTTAAAATCTCCTTGTAGTTTTTATTTGCCATTGAGCCAAAAGTATATGGCAATAAAACATTTTGTCAACACGGCAATTCATTTTTCTCAACTTGGTGCCCTCCTGTTGTTTTGGACCTATGCTCCCACAGATCCTAGCCAACATGACTGATGATCAAAGTTGTAATTCAAAATGCCTAGAGAGCATTGGATTGAGAAGGGCTGCTATAATTAAGTCAGTTTATTTACTATCAGTATTAAACACTGCAGGAGTTCTGATTTTAATTACTTTGCCCTATTTAAATTTAGTGGCAGACAAATTAGTGTTTACAAGTTAACTAAAATTAAAAATTTAGTACAGTATAGTGAATTTAAATATCTGTATTCTTTAGTGATGTTTGTGCTTTGATTGGCCATCTCTTTGTGGAATTCAGATTTCTGGTGCAGAAGTAGGTCTGTATTTAAGACCTAATTCTAGGTACAGTTATTTTTAAGGAATCAAAGGGGCCTACAGTATATATTTGAAAGAAAAGTATATCTGGGGATGATGCAATTTGTAGCAGAAAAATATGGAGGTTTGAGATTCTTTTTACTCATTAATTTTCTGTACAGGGACTCCATCATAATCATACTTTTTGTATGCAGTTTTACCATTGTAAACCATTTATGTAAATGTGGTTATACAGGAATTTTTTTTACAAAACACCACCTTTTCTTGCACTAGAATTCTGGCTGTGTACTGTAGTTTTCATGCTTGGCCAATCCCACTGAGAACAGTTAATGGGATGATGTGCAAGTTGAGAGTGAATTATGCAACTTTTATTTTAAAATTTGGAAATAACTGCTTAAAACCTAAAATTAAAACCTTATTCTTGTATGTTTAGTAAAAACAGCCATGTCTATAGTTTTTAATTATTCTAACTTCAAAAGTGTTAACATCAAAACTGACTTACCAGGAGCTAGTAGAGTTTTCAAGGTTAGTGAGATATCTAGTCACCTCCTACCATGAGTTTCTATAAGTACTCAAAGACGCACCAATCCTTTCCATCTTTACTAAGAATTATATCCCCCTTTTCAGTGAGACCTTCTCCCTAGTAACTGTGTTAAAGATCTCAATCTCAGGTTCATTTGCTGTACTACCATAGCAACATTGTTGAAGAAAATGTGGTGTTTTTAAAATAGTTTCTTGCAAAAGTTATCATTGGGCAAATACAATGGTCAAAAATCCTGTTGTTAAGTTCATTGGGTCAGCAAGGAGAGTCAACTCCTCAGTAAGTTGCAGTGTTTCAAATAGACTCACTTTAACTGTGACTATTTTAAGATAGTAAAATGGAGTTGGATTAAGCCTGTTTGGATCACTGGAATTTATGAAGAAGCTGAATCACTAAATCCGGTTTGATTCAATAGTCCTGCTCTAGTGAAATTTGTAGGATTCTGGCCACTGTGAGATGATACCTACCCATCACACTGCAAAGTGCAATTGCCAGGTTGTGAACAGATTAATTAAGATTTAAGAGCGTCCAGCACATTTCTCTGTTATTCCCTCATCTTTATCTTAGTTGCTGTTGTCTCATTATTTTGTATTTTATTCTGAAGCTTATATTGCACCATGTTACATGCTCAGGGTTTCCACTTTCCAGCTGGACTATTCTCTTTCCCATCATCACCTTTTGTGATATGCTGCTTATATAATCACTGAAACGGCTTGTTATGAAAAAGCCACTCCAGTACTCCTGCCAAGAAAACGACATGGACAAGGAGTCACGTAGAGTCGGTCACGACTGTAACAACACAACACACACACACACACACACACACACACACACACACACACACACACACACACACACACACACACACACCCCTACAGAGACAGTAGTCCTTTTTTAGAATGATTTAAATAGCAATATGTACTTAAACCTTGGGATTTATTTATTTTTTAAAGCTCAAGAGGTTTTATTGTGTAAACTACAAAACCCTCCTCTTAAAAGCCATAAGTTGAGGAAAGATAATGTTTTCCCTGCCTCGTGATGAATGGAACAATTGTGCACATATGTTGGAATAGATCATATTGAACATCCCCTGAGCTCCGTTTGCAGACAAGTTGTAGCTCCACCATGACAAAATTCCCACAAGATCTTGAATTATTAATGCTTTGGAATCTGTGGGATTCAGCATATAATGTTCAGAATTATTGATGGCAAACGTTATCCCTTTTATTTTCAGAGATGTGTAATGAAATCAGGAGCCCATCTAGAAATTATAGATAGTGTTTAGGCTAATTTTTGTAGGGGCCGATTGGCTTTTGCTCTAACATGTGTAAATAGAATAATTCTCTTTCATGGTGGAGGGGAGGGGACTGATTTGACACTAATTTATGAAGCCTTCTAGCATTCTCTGTGCAATGCATCCTGCGAGGGCATGATGCTCTAATTACACTTGCTCTGTATAATGAGAGCTCTTAATGACAATTACTGATTATAGTTAAGTTTGTTCAGGGATTCTTCTACCCCCACCCCCATCTTGAGCCTATGTATTCACTTTCACACAATGCGGCTTTATGCAGTGTGTGTGCAATTCACTAAATATTATTCCCTTTGAGGGTAGAGATGAAAGCTCCAGGAAGGGAAGAAGTGTTGATATCAGTGCCCACATTTATCGTCCCCCCCCCCCAACACATACATTTATCTCAGGATCAGCTGAAGGTGAGCACACCTCTTGATGTGTACCTTGGCAGTACCATTTTGTAAACAGTTGGCATGAACTGGAATGAACAACCTCTACTTTTCATATTCTCTGTTTAGCTGAGAAATAGTGGTGGTGTTAGATGTGCTGATAAGTTCTCAGCCTTGTGACATCCTTCTAATTGGGATAAAGGGTGGTGTACTTGGGCAAAATATATAGATGGCAGGGCATGCTTGAAGGGGCTGGATATTTCAGTGGTTTAGGTATTTGGTTGCAGAGCCAGAGATTGGGAGAATACGATTCCTAACTGTGCCTCCAAGAGGAAGAGTTAGCCCATGTGCCACGGCTTACTTCTTCCTCTTGTTGGTTATTCCCTGAAAATGCCTTCCAAGATGCTTTTAAATGTTAAGAATCTTAAGAAAGAAGGAGGGGGGAAGGGAATAATTGATCTAACAAATTGACTGCCTATTCCTCCTGTCAATATTCTGTACTACTGCCATTCTCATTATCTTGGCAATATATGGAATGTCCAATCAGTAATAGGAAAAATTGAATTTTTTTTTGGACAACGGTTCTCAAACTACCTCAGCCAGAATGGCAGTTAGCCATGTTGACTATTGTACTCTGGAGGTTGTAGGTTGAAGAGCCCCGTGGCGTAGTGGTTAAATGCCTGTACTGCAGCTAAAACTGTGCTCGCGACCTGGAGTTCAATCCCAGGTAGCAGGCTCATGGTTGACTCAGCCTTCCATCTTTCTGAGGTCGGTAAAATGAGTACCCAGCTTGCTGGATGGGGGCAATGTGTAGCCTGCATACTGTAATTAAAAACTGTAAACTGCCCAGAGACTACTTGAAGTGGTATGGGGCGGTATATAAGCAGAACACTTTGCTTTAGGCCAAAAAAGTCACACATTTCCGCATCTCTTATCTGATATCGCCCTGAAGCTCTTTTAAGAACACATTGAGTGTAGATGCCTATGATTTTGAACATCTCACCATTATCCTAGCTACCTAATGTTTATCAAACATACATTTCAAACCTTTGTTCAAAATAAAATCATTAACATCCACAAGGTCTGCCCCTCTTCCCCTACTCTGAATAAAGTGGTATTGTTTGTACTCCTTTTCACTCTGACTGGAGTTTCTAATGCAATTGCAAGTGTTATAATTCTTCCAGCTGAATTTTCAGGGATATCTCTGTCTGTTTATTCCTATGTATATAGAATAGGTTCATTCATATTAGAGCTTTTATTGTAAGGAAACAGCAGGGAGCATTTAGGCTGCTAGGAAAAGTGGATTATATTGATGAAGCAGAATCAACAATGAATAAACTATTTCTTAAACTATCTTGATTGACACCCAATTACATTACACACTCCTGAAATAAATGCAATAAAATTTGCCATAAATATTTCTGATTAAGCTATAGTGCAGTGACTTTAAATATATCAATTTTCATGTACTACAGCTGCTTCACAAAGTTAAAAAATCTATATGCATACTAGGGAGATTACATATCTAAGTAAATTATACCATTCTCTTCCTTTACATCTATTTGCATGGCTACAACCACCCTCTGGCACTAATTAACATGTAGCTGCTATGCATTTCCTGCTGCTAAATCTAAACATTGTTTAGTAACAAATTGAGTCTCCAGTGTTACATCTTGCATGAGTTCACCAGTGTTACATCTTGCATGGTCAACTTTGGAGTACCAGACAACCACACTTCCTCTACCATTGACATTCAAGTGGGGAGTAGTAATGACATTAAAGAAACTTTTCAAGAAATGTTATTACTAGTGAATATGCAAATAATCAGCAAAGAAGCAACCGATGCTGATGCTTAGAAAGATTCTAAGCAAGGATCTGTGGTTCCCATTTAGAAGAAAGAAAGAAAAGAAAATTATTGGGATAGAAATTAATTTAGACATAATGAGGCAAACTGATTCTACAGATTCCACATCTATTACCACACGAGTAGGGTGCTCCTCCAAAGTAATATATAATGGATTGCTACTCCATCAATAGTGGTAGTGCCAGTCATAGGTAATGTTTTTTCCCCAAACATCATGCCACTGGATGTCTGGCTTTATTGAATTATATATATATTGGCCTTCATCACATATAAACACGATGGGTCTAGCCTATATGTAACCACTGAGCCTAGGTACTGAGGGCCTTTATTCAAACATAGGTATACCCCTGGAATCTCCAGTGGTGACCTGTATAATTGTCTGTCCCACAATTTTTGTTCTGTAAAAATTTGTTCTTGAATCTTGAAGGTAACAGAATTATGTGACTTATGACCAATGGATATATCAGCCTTTTCTTTTTTATTTCTAGAACAAAACTGACAGCCATGGCTGCCAGGTAGGCCTCCTAGGTTGCTTTCTCCTCATAACTGATTCTTTTTGTTGTCCTGTTAGTCTGTAGATCTTAGTAATAGTTTCTCCCTTCTTAGTTCCAAGTCATAGGCTACCAATAGCAACAGCTCCTGATGCTGATTCAGATATATCTGTACCAGAATCATTAAGCTGTTTTTTTAAAAATACATGAGGCTCAAGTGGTTCTCACGCTTACCTTCTGATTGTTGTAATTTAAGGTATGTGTGAGTAGCTGAATGCTCAGTGTGGATCAGATTTCAAAAACTTAAGCATTTTCCCGGAACCAACTTTATTATTCTGATGGCACAGGCTGATAGATATACACATATTATGGTGATAGGAATCCAGTTTTATAAGAATAGTGTTCATTTATTTTTATTTTGCTGCTTTTTTCGTCTGGAAGCTGTCCGGGTCATAAACTTAAGATCATTGTTCTTCCTTTAGTAAGGGTGCCATGGCACATTTATTTAAGAAATGGGCATTTTCTTTAGTTATGATTAAGTCCTGGACAGCTCCATGCAGCTGACCATTTCCTACCATCTGAAGAGTTATTCTGTTATTACAGTGAATGTAAAATTCTGTTCACTAATTTAGTTGTTTGTCTTCCTTTTACAGAGAGAGGGAGAGTGCATCAACTGTAAAATGGAAAATATTCTAGTACCAAATCTGTAATGCTGAAGTGTATAATTTGGCAAGAGCTTAGGGCCATTCTTCAAGCTATAGGGATTTTGATATCCCTTAGCCATCAGCAGTACATATTGATTCATTACATAATAGTGAAAGTGTATGTGAGGTTTTGTACAGTCTTAGAACAGGGTCCATTACCATGCCTTAACTCTGTGTATTGAAAAAAAATGCAATAGAATGAAGAAGCAGATCAGCAGAAAGTACACAGTTGCCTTCAGAAATAGCGCTTCTCAAATAGCTTTACAAATAAAGGTTGATCACCATCTATATTAATTTAGACTTGTTGGGAAGGGGGAAACAGTGGTACTCAATCAGGCCATTTTTTTTTTGCTATTTTGGTTTATAATATTCTTTTTAATTCTGTCTAGACTTTGCCTTCAGTGAAAATAATTCTGAACAACACCCCCCCCCTTTCTGAGGCACTGATCTACCTCCTTAACTCACTTTTATCCATAATACTTTGATACCTTCTGAGATTCAGGTATGGGTTTCATTTTGGTTTTGTTTATTTTGGTCAAAAAATGCCTCAGCCTTTATTGTTGTGAGGCCACTATAACAGTCTGTTGAAACAAAGCCAGCCAGTAGTCTATTAACCTGATTTCAACAATCAGGGCTTACTGAGGATGTCAATAATGCCACATTTCATAGCTTATCCAAATCAAGATTTAAAATCAGTCAAGTTATTTTTGCACACAAAGCAAAAAATGAAAATAAAATGTACAAGTTCCTCCCCCTTCTTCACTACTATACCATTAATATAATAATAAATATGAGCAACTAACAATTTGGTACACTTCCAGGACATGGCAAATACACTGTGTTAGGTGGCCAGTTCATTCTCCTTTGCTCTACTAACAGTGGTGAATTAGGGGGCGTCCGGAAGAGCCCACAAGGAGTTGAAAATAGCAGTTCTCCCCAATTGTGTCCCCAGATCTGTTTTTTTCTTAGTATTCAGTCTTGATTTATTGAACTGTTAACTTCTAGACTCCCCAGCCAGCATCAGTGTCCATGCTGGTGGTGAAGCATTATTCAAAACATAGTTTCTGAGCTATACTATGAGAGGAAGACTACAGATTTTGTGTCTTAACATGGACCGCTTGCTAGCCTTTGTAATCCACTTCAAATAGTTAAGCATAAATGAACCAGCATTTTTAGCTAATGTCTGTGTGCTTGTTCTTCCTATTCTATTTTTTCACTTCAACACAGATCACTTTTGCCAAGTGTTATGTTTGGCTGGCTGGGTTGGTGTTTGGCTGTTGAAAATGTGTTCACATATCTCCCATTGAGGTAGCTTGCCCTTAGGTGTAGGCAGGGAACAGCCAATCCTAGCTCAGCTTGGCTCTCAAGCTACTTCCTCCCTGATCTTGTACCTGCCTAGCGTTAGAGTTATGCAAGGCGATCCACCTTTCATGCTTGGTGCCATAACTCCACCTGCAGAAAGTTGGATCTATTGATATAAGATCTGTTCTGATGTTACAATTCATGTACACTCATCATGTGAGTGATGAGTGAATAGTTGTTGCATTGTCTTCCTGCTTCACATGGAGGTGAGGGATTTGAAGAAAGGAGAGCTCCTCTGCCCACAATGACTTGAGGACTTGATTTTCCATTGTGCTGATTCACATGGAAACAGATTCGCATTGCAGAGTTCACAATCTTCAGATTTGTCACCCTCTAAATGTAGTAAAGTACCGGAGGTAACAGTAGAGGGGGTCATACTAGAGAGGATCTCTAGTGAGAATATCTGAAATGCAATGCTTGTATGTACTTGTGACAGCGTTCCTCTTTCCCTTCACCTGTCATCTCTAATGTCAGGTGCAGGAGACGGGTCTGTTTTTAACTCAAACAGTTCATTAAAAACAAACCAATGGGTTTTCAAAAACAACTTCTGAGGATTCCAGTCCTTCTTCACTGGAAACTTTTCCTATCGAACCATTAACATTGTTTTGAGTCCATGTCCATCTTAAGGGGGAGGGAAATCCCTCACTGGGGTCCAGTATCAAATGTAGATGGGGAGTAGGAGGGAATCCCAAGCATAGGTAAATTGCAGCCTAGGTCAGTGATGGCGAACCTTCGACATTGCAGATGTTTTGGACCACAACTCCCACAGTCCTTTATCATTGGCAGTACAGGATTGGAATTCTGGAAGTTGTGGTCCAAAACATCTGGAGTGCTGAAGGTTTGCCACCACTGGAGGTGATGCCCCCAACCCTGTTGTCTCATCTTCTCCTGTTCCAAGTGCCTCCTTTCCCTTTCTTCCCTGCCTCCCCATTAAGGGCTTGGTGGTATTTGGTGGTGCTTTTGCCTTTAGTCTGTTTTGAACGCCTCTGATGCAGCTGGCCCTTGGTACATACTCTCATTTTAAACTGATTTGTTCATATTATTGTTGCACTGCTTACTTTCTGTTCTTTTTCTTTGTGCTTAAAGCCTTTAATGTTTCCACCAGCTCAATAGAATGCACATGAACTCTGCTACCGTCTCTGTGTTGGGGTCTGTGTGTGTGTGTGTGTGTGTGTGTGTGTGTGTGTGTGTGTGTGTGTGTGTGTGTGTGTGTGTGCATGGACGCACGTGCATGCAAGTGAAAGAGAGAAGGAGAGAAAGACTTTAAATTGATAGTGTAAGGGTGCCTGAAAAGCTTATCTTTTTCTTCTTCTTTGCATTTGTTCTGCGCCGTTTATAACATAGCATCAAAGTGAGATGAATCCTGATTTGACCTTAAGTGCCTTGCCATTCAGCTGAGTGCTTTCCCTGTAGGAATAAAAGCTGACACTGCTTTGCCTGAGTTCCTTCAATCAATATTAGCGTAGGACAATACACATTATATAGATATGAAATAAAAGCATCCATATTGATACAGATGGATAGACAGACATATTCCTGGCTCAGATCTTAAAAGGTTATGGCAAAGAACAGACTATGCCTAAGATGGGACTTGTGAGCTAACTATAAACACTCAGGTATTAATTCCCACCTTTTAAAGGCATTTTTATTTGATTCAGAATGAAGTAGTTACCAACATAGCTATTCTTTTTTTGTTCTCCAGAATGTGTTCCTTTAAATTTTGTAATTTGTGGGGTTGCATTTATGCAGGGTTTTGCTTATTTGATTTGGGATTAGCACTGCATTGTTTATTCACCTCTATTATTATTATTATTATTATTATTATTATTATTATTATTATTATTATTATTATTATTATTATTATTATTATTATTATAATACCCTGCCCATATGGCCACTCTGGGTGGCTTAAGAACAAGGAAAACAGTACAAGAACAAATAACAAAATAAATATAACAGAAACCCAATTACTAACATACATATCAACTACAGAAAACAAATAAAAAACTAAAAACTCTTATTGTTACAAATATTGCAGTAAGCAACATGCAGTATTTAAAAAGTAAATTATGACAATGGTGGAAACTTAATTAGAATTAAAATGGCAGACCAGCAACTAAGACATAGTTAAATCAATCAATTAATCTGTAGCTTTTTCCTCCTGACACTTTAGGGCAGTTGACTTAGGCAGTCAACCCAATTCAACCAACTCTTAGAGGTCTTCTGCCATGAATATGAAATTCTCCCTTTAGACGCTTCAGTATTGATTTCTTTGGCATATTCAGAATTATCCCCTCCATTGAATTCATCAGACAAGAACTCATAAACAGGAGTTCTCTGTGCTAGCAATAATACTTGTGGAAATAGTTTTGGACTAAACAATTGTTTTTAAGATTAGGGCTTGGTTTAAAAAGTTATTGACATCAGATATCCAGAATCTCACCTGAATCCATTTAATATGGAAATACATTTCAACACATGGTTATTTGGGCCAGCAAGTTGAGCAAAAGGAATTTTTCATTGTGTAACCTTTATTACAAAATTAAGGTAGGAATGTTTTTATTTATAGGAATGTTTTTATTAACAAAAATAGACACTACATAGAGATTGTAAACTGAGGCAAAGAATGTGGGGGCTATTTTTAAATATTTGCTTCTTCTGAGTTAAATTTTGAATTAACTAGTAACAAAAGAAAAAGGTTAAGGGTGTAAAGTGTTTATTTTATCTGTCCTTTCTTCAAAACCGTCTTATAGGTAAAGGCAGCAAGATAAGCATATTTCCCCGCTAAGTTCTAAGCTGTTTGCTCATCTCTGTAGTTCATGGGGGTTCTAAGGTTTGGTTTACACAAGTAGTTACCATAAATTCTTCATGTCGATGGAATTGCACAGGGAAATTTCAGAGTGATTAATATATGAACTAGTCTATTCAATATTACACACCAACAAGGCCGTTTATGTGGTCATCTCAAGACTTTTCTGGCTGCCATAGTGCCATAGGGATATATATTATTGCCAACCATTGAATGCTACATCTGCACATGGCTCAGCTCATACTGGTATTTCTCCTTGGAGTTCTATTCACAGAAGACCTTGCTTGGAGTAAATGGGATAACAGACTTTTAAGTCTGATTAGCCCCTGCTATGCTAAATTATCCATTTTCTACTTCAGAATTAGGGGACTATATACTCAGCACTTGTTTGTATTTGCATATAAACATTTTAATAATAAAATAATAGCTTGAGAAATCAGGCCATCTTACAAACATAAGAGCCACCAATCTTGCAGAGTATTGGGCCGAAACTTTTCCCAGTCCTGCTAAATGAGATATGCCAAGTGAATTTTTGGGGAAGGTTTTTTTTCTCAGTATGAAACAGTTCCTGTAGGAATGATTATACGCAGACACATTATCGGGTTCAGCCAGGCCAGGCCTCATGCAGCAGCTTCTTCTACTAGCCTGAGGGCAAGCCTTTTTATTAATTGCAATAACAGGGCATCATGAGGGGTGGAGACTGGGCTTACGTGCCAGGGGTCATGTAGACTGGTGAATTCCTGGGAAGGCTTATCTGACGTAGCAGTATCTTCAGGCTGGTCATGTAGCAGGCTTGTTTTTCCCTGCAAAACCCATCTCACAGGCTTCCTGGTTGATCTGGTGGAGGAGATAAGGCCAAGCTTGGCTTCCTGAGTATGAGGTCCATGGAACTGAGTTCCTCTTCATCCGGGGCCTCTCCGCTCAGATGGGGAGGTTTAATGATTCCCAAAAGGCCTTACCCATGCAGCTAGCTGGGGTACAGTCTCTGCCCCCAAGGGGAGACATCTCTATAAGTTACTTTATTTTTGATTTTTGACCTCTCCAAGGAAGGAGAGAAAAATACATGACTATTGTGTAACAGCTATGTACAGTAAGTAGGGAATTGTGTTATACTGGAGCTCAGTAGTAACATCATTGGAGAAAGAGGGGAAAGGTTACTGTTGAGGACGTAGAACCTTTCAGACTGCAGTAGGGTAGAGTGCGGGAAGTTCATAGTGGAAGCAGAATATGTGCCTCCCCCCCACACACACACTGTTTTGGAAGGGGCATTCTCCTCCTTTTATTCATGGCTTCTGGCTTCTCATGATTCTACGTGTTTGTCCACGTGCGCTGTCACTTACACCCAAACAGCCAGTCTTCACTGCCTGAAAACTCAAATGCTACTGTGGCATCAAGTCACCTCTGCTATATGGCAGCCCTGTGAATGAGTAATTGCAACAAACTCAGTAACAGTCATGCTCACCTATTGGAAACTCAAGGCTGTGGCATCCTTTATGGATTTGATCCAACTCATATTTGGATCACCTTTTCCTAGCAGTCTACTAAATATTGGTTTCAAAAATTATACTGCACATATAACCTTTGATATAAAGTCTGCTCCTTCCAGATGAGGTAGCCCATCATCTGATTGCCACTTTCCTGGTGATAACAGCCATCTTGCTTCTTTCTTTCAATCACATAGTGGCTGTTACTTGATGGATGTATAATCCATTTCATAAGAGTTAGAACCAAGGGCAACGAGGGCAAAAAAAGCAATATATCCTTCCAGGATATCAAGTTTAGCGCAAGACATTCCGCACCTAACTGCTTAAGAGGCATTCCTTAGGTATTATATTGTAATATATACTGACATTATCTGCAGAACAAAGTTCCAATTAACTAGGGCTGCCTGTACGAAGGGGGCAATTTTCTAGTATTCCCGTGTTTCCTTTGTATCCTCAATTTATTATCATAGTTAAAGTCCAAGATTTTTAATGAATGTTCTCTCTCATTCAGTTTAGTTTGACATAGTCATGCTCAAGATAATTATATATCCCCCCTACAACCATAAGGAATGGATGTCATTGGCTGCCAAGAGTTGTGAGGATGAGTGGCAACTGTAGTAAGAGGAGTAATGTGCAGCATTATCATTGATGGGACGTTTCTTACCATTAAGCCTTCAAACTCTCTTCTTCAGCTGTCAACACATGGACGCTTTTTCTGGAGCCAGATTCTCTCATGCTGTGCACTGCCTGCAGCTTGCCTGAAGCTCAACTTTGACTGAAAGTGTTGATTTCACTTTTTTAAGCCTTGTTCTCATTTAGCGTTAAAACCTGCCTAGAGTCTGGCTTTCATTCTGTAATGTACACATGCATGTGTCAGCCCCTCTCATGCTTCTGATGTGAAGTTAAGGTGCTCAAAAGATATGCTAGTAATCTCTATGAATAATTGATTAGAGAGGAGTCTGGCAGTGTTAATTGTGAGGTGCAGCTGAGTGAACGCCAAAACAAAAGCTCTTTGGAATGTTTCCGAAAAAGACTTGTAAAAGTCTTTAGCATTGAGCAACAGGGTCAGTGCACCGAAGTGGAATTTAAAGGATGCTCTTGAATGTAATGGGTTTTGACTTGCTTTTGTCATGTGCCTCAATGCATCATTGATTGAGCACCCATTTGTTAAATCAGCTCCCCCCCCTTCGTTTGTCAAACCATGGTCTATGGAAATCATTCTTCAAAGAACTAAACCAATACAAAAACTTTCTTTTATTTCTTACATTGATGATTCATGGTTGTTTCTTTTGTTTTTCATCTTTAAAATTACAATTGAGGTGAGTTGATAATGGTCTGTGAATATAATTGTGAAATATATAGATAGATAGATATATCTGGGACACCGGCCAGCTTATTGAGGGGTAAATGAAAGTAAGGAACTGAGATTTATCTGAAATATTGATCATTCATCCTCTTAAATGGTACCTTTACATTCACCTCAAATCTTGTGCCTGAAGATTATTTCAGGTGGAAAAAGGTCTTAAACAGCGTTCACTGAAAACATAGCTCAAGGTATGCATCAGTAGATGGTATCTTCTTGGAAAAGAAATTATACTGGAAGTCTGATGGAGAAAGAATAAGTGGTGGATATGAAGGTTCTTATTGGGTGCTATTCAGACCTGATGTATTTATAATGGTGTGTAGTAAGGAGGAAAATAATGAAAATGTATTAAGATCTCTTTCCAGGAACAGATGATGTTTCTACTGCACTGAAAGGGTTGTTCTTTCCTTTATTTTATTTTATTTATTTAGTTAGTTAGTTTTATTGTTAAAAGTTATCTCACAAACACAACATGAATCACAGCATTACTACATTGTATTTCATTAATTCATTACTCTTCTATTAGTTCTATGTATTTTCTATCCCACCTTTCTCCCCAAAAGGACCCAAAGTGACTTTATTAATTGTTCATTATTGGGAATATGTATTAGTGGTGTTTTCTGGATTATGTTATCTAGGTTAGGTTACTTCTAGTGAAACACATCCTTGTTTGTCTTGTTCTCATTCACGAAAATGGGAAGCTGATATATTTTTCAACCTTTGTGTGAGACAGTGAGATGTGTGGTGGTTTTAATGAAAGTTATTGCACTTACTAAACTAAACATCATGTATTCCTAAATGTTCATGATTGCAGATGTTGAAGATGTTCAGTGATATTCACAATTGAAAGGATTAAATGGGATTTGGGTCTGAAACTGTGGAAATCAACTGTAATTGACCAGCCTTCCTGTACAAAGATTAAAGAAATTATTATTTATTATTTTATTTATTTTCACACTTATATACCGCACCTATTTCCCTCATAGGGGAACTCAGGGCGGTTTACAACAAATGCATGGGTTACAACTCTCCTTGATATGTATGAAACATACACCTCCCTAAATATTTCAGTTAATTATTTTATGCTTCAATCTTTACTTGTCCGCAAACTACCAAAACGCAGTATGTTTATAAAGTGTGGGATATACTCAAAATGTGACAAAATCCTTTTAAAATCAGGTAGGAGCCTGTAACTGCTTTTTCATCTACTAACAGATAGGGGCCAAATTTCCTGATTTCCTACTGTTTTCTTCTCATGGCTGAATAGGTATGAATGAACTGACAGAAACAGTGAGAAGAACTTACATGTGTTATTACTTGATGCATAAAACTCTATGATATCTAGTGCACCCCTAATCAATCCATTTGATAGCTTTTGCAGTTGGGTGCTAAATGGGGATATGGAAATGCTTTATGGTACAGAGCATATGGTAGTGGTTGAGTTCAATTAAGTTTGAGGATCGATATATACAATTATGCATTTTGGCCATATGTATTGATTTCCAATCTAATAAAGAAGTTTTGGACCATGTGAAGACCTCCTGTATGGCAGAATGTCATTTAAGGGCTTCAATCCTGAAGTCGAGAAGTTAATGATCCAGATGAATTCGCGGCACAAGATGGAAGAAACAGAGGAGGCAGGTAGCGCAATGGAGGCTGATGTATCGGATGAAGAAGGTATGAAAATTTAGTGGGGACCATTGGGAAGAAGTTCCTGAAGAAGTGAGAATGCCATGTGCTGAAAGACACAGAGGAGGATGAAAACAGTGGCAGGAAGCCTAGCAAAATGAAGAAAACATTTTTAAAACCCCAGGATTAAAATGGCGGGGATGATTTGTGGCTTCTCCCTTCTTATGCTCATATTGTTGTCCGCCTACTGATGTTTCTCTTTATTACTGTTATCTTTATTACTCGATGTTTTTTAATCTGTAAACCGCCCAGAGTTCCTCATGGAAGATGGTGCGGTATAAAAGTGCAACAAATAAATAAATAAATAAATAAATAAATAAATAAATAAATAATTTAAAAATGAAATCTGAACCAAATGGAATAATTTTTCAATCTCCATCTTTTATTTAGGATCTTGTAGGCGTCGTCGTCGTCATCATCATCATCATCATTATTATTATTATTTATTATTATTATTATTATTGTTGTTGTTGTTGTTATTATTATTATTATTATTATTGCTAGCAGAAATGATATACATGCATTTCACTTGCCTCCAAGGTTCACTCTAAGGTGACCAGAGAGGCATGTATGCCTCTTCTCCCATCCACATCGTATTTTTCCATCCTCACTCATTCATCATGACCATTCTGTGTTCATGATGGAACCCAGTCGGGGGGAGGCACATGCACATGCAACTAAGCCCTGTGCAGAGGAACCAAAAATTAGAGGGGACATTGCTTATCTCAGTAATTAAATGCACTTCCAAGCAATTACCTCATGGTACAGTGATTAAACTGGTTTACACAACCTGGGTTTCAATCCCAGATTAACTTAGCCTTCTATCCTCCAATTACAGCTGTATAATAAATGCTCACAAGTGCTGGGTTTCAATCCTTCTTAGGTAGCTGGCTCATGGCTGACTCAGCCTTCTATCCTTCCAAGGTTGGTAAAATGAGTACCCAGCTTGCTTGCTGGGCGGAGGTGTAGCCTGCATAATTAAATTCTAAACCTCCCAGAGAGTGCTTGAAGTGCTATGGGGCGGTATATAAGCAGAACACTGCTTTAATTTTATGGTTCAAAAGATGAGGTACATATATGTCTTAGAAAACTTAGCAAATTTTACATAGTTGCATTTGTAAATTAATTACAAAGAAATACACTCAGTTTTCAAAATTTGCAAATGTTGTTGGCACTAGACACATGAGAATTGAAGAATCAAAAGATTTTTAACAGAAAATTGTTTTATAGGAAGAAGTCTTTAAAAACAGATCCAAAACGTCATCTTATTAGAGAAGTAAAAAATTAATGCTGAAAGTTGTAAAAACTGATAATCTTTTAGCATAATAAATTTGGATGGGATTCTGATTTTATTTTGTTATTTATTTAATACTCGCATTGATATATTCCACCTTTCCTTCAGAGATCTTAAGGCAGCATACATGGCTTTATTCATATAACAATCTTGTAAAAGAGGTAGAAACTGAGACCAAGTAGCAATCCCAAAATCACTACATGAAGAAAAGCTAAAGGAGTTTGATATGTTTCACCTGAAAAAAGACAGAATCAAGAAACTTCAGCATTATAGAAATGCTTACACATTGCCTGTAAAATGGATTATTGAGCATATTGTTTTACATTGCTCCACAGAGTAGGAATTTTAGGTAGGGGTTTTCACAGGAAAGGATATTTTGAATAAATAGGAAGAGCTTTCTAATAGTATAAGCCAACAAGTTATTAAACGGGGTGTGTGCATTTCTAGTGGTGCCATTAGTAACACTTTATTTTTGTACTTCTAGACTTTTCAGGGAGGCATATGGTGACCTTTTAATTTAACTTCTTTTCTTTTCACCCGCGATGCCTCTTGCTGAGGGTTTCTCCCTCTTTATTTATTAATTTTACTATCTGTTTTTACTGTGTGTTTTATTGTTGTTTGTAAACCGTCCAGAGTTCCCATTGGAAGATGGGCAGTATAAAATGCAATAAATAATATAATATAATATAATATAATATAATATAATATAATATAATATAATATAATATAATATAATATAATATGAAATTTAAAGCAATATCTATATAAATTTGACTCAACTGTACTATGTACTCACAGTTGGTGTAAGTATGTGCTGGCAAACAATATGACCAGATGCTACAGTGATATGATCCCCACTACTGCCCACTCTGCTTTTGTCACTGTGCATGTACTCACCAGTACCAGGAGAAATTACTTGATGCATGCATTTTTGTCGTGTGCAAACGCTAATGAAGTGGGCCAAGACATAAATGAACAATTTTCTGTTTTCTGCTTCTGCATTATTTTATAATTTACTTAAAATGTGTAGTTTTAAATGTGTGAATATTAATGGGGTTAATAAAGAATAACATTCAGAAGTTATAGGATGGGCTATCTCTTGGAATCTGGTTATGGGAGAAAGCAACAAAGCTTTGGGTTTACAGTGTACACAGAGATTTCAGTAAGTTTGGACTGAGTGATTGTTGTGGAAATCTGCTTATAACTAAATCTACTCTTTCCCAAGGGACATGGTAGGTACCAGCTGGTGCATTCTGTTTGTAAAACATGAGATACTCTCCCTTGTAATTGCAGAATTTTGATATTTATGGAAATATTTTATAATAAAGAGGAGGAAGCTTCCAAAGACACAGCAGTTTTATCATGTTTTTATTGTTGGCAGTGGCAAGATAATTCTGTAGTTTGATTTTTGTACTCATTAAGTTGTCTTTCAATGGAGATGTAAATAAGGAAACTGATAAATTAGTTGTATTCTGTATAAGTAAATTTCATATTCCTTTTCATTTATAAACCATAATGACCCTCACTCATCTCACAAATGGTAGAAAGCAATTAATAATAATAATAATAATAATAATAATAATAATAATAATAATAATAATAATAATAATAATAATAATAATAATAATAATAATAATAATAATACAGCTAGTCAAATGAATTGGAGAAGTTGGCTGTTGGATTGGTGTTTCTAAAACAACCTTTATTGTCATTGTACAACCAGTGTACAATGAAATTGGCTGAGCTCCCTCCCTCCCCTTAACTGGGGATTCTTCCCTTAACTGGAAAAAAAGATGTTGAATTCAACATCTGTTAAATCACTGCTTGCCATCCTTGCAAGCAAGTAGCTCCTGGTTGCAAAAATTACGTTGCAGAAAGGAAAATTGTGCTGGTCTCATTGTAATCCCAGTATTAGATTGTATTCCTCTTCCTTTGTTTGGTTTTACTGGTATTTTCCTTGCTGCTGGATGCATAAAAGGTTCAAAATATTTTCCCCATTTCAAAATAAAATAAATTCTCGCCCACTCACCCCTTTTTTGGTACATGCCAGGTTTTTCCTGAAGAAGACACAATCAAATGGCAAAGCTGTGTTTTTGTTCTATTGCAGAAATCCCTGACAAGCCCATGACACTTGGTCCTGCTACAGCTGTACAGATCTATTCATTATTGATGACTTGGGGCCAGGCAGGCAGGCAGGCAAAGTGCACAAGCTACACGTATATAGATTACTGTCGTGTGAGGCTTGTTTCCTGTATTTAGAAATCAGAGTTGGTTAATTCCAAAGGAATAGTCTCAATTCACTTAGCAGTACCAACACATAAAATCTAAGCAGAAGCAATATACAGTAGATCCTCGATGGAAGCAGTTTACGTGTGGTCACTTTGGGGCATGCACTTTAGTGTGGTTAAACTGAAAATCTGTATTACTCACAACTTATGATGAAACAGGTTTTTATTTTCTTATACTGGCAAACAGGAGTTTCAAGTGTAATGTCTCTTTTGGGCACTCAAGGATAAGTTTGTCTCTGTGATCACTGCTAGAAAAGGTGGAATTAGTTACAGAACATGAAAAGGAGCTTGGGGAAACCCAGTTTATAGTTATTTTAGAAGTGCTTTAGCAACAAGTGTAGCATGATTGTAGAGCCCTCTTTTCACCATTGAAGTCAATGAAAACATGCCATTTTTCATACTGACATAGGCCGCAAACTCACAAAATGCAGCCATGGGCATGCATTTACTGTGCAATTTCCTTCCTTCTCAAAAATATTTTAATTATCTTGTGCAGTTCTTGTTTACTAACGTCAGTGTCAGTTTTAACATCCAAAGTTTGGTAAAATGAACATACTTTTGTTCCTTTACCAAATCTTCTCCCCATGAAAATGTATTCCAGTATTACTGCTGTTGAGTCGTGCTTACTTGCAACTTAATTTATATCTTTTGGAAGGACAGGGGGAGGAGGTTTAAGGGTTTCTTTTCAATATGACCTTAAAGTACTTTGCTTTTTACTCCATTTATTTTGAATAGGATTGAGTACAATGGCAGTGTGATAGACAAAATAAATAAAATAAAACAAGCAGAGTTTTGATGTCATACTTGATTTGAATGGAAGTGTTAAGCTGATGCTTAATAGAGCAATTATATACTTGTATTATGCCAGGATTGAAGGATGCTGCTGGTGAAATGAGTACCTGCAGTATCCAGGATGTTCTGAGCCCAGGAAGTAAAAGAGAAGTGCACCACTAGAACATGCAAAAATAGAGGTAAATAATACACAGTGCTTCCCTACCATAACAACTGAACAATTAGGAACCATGCTGATACAGTGGTCCCCCGCCCTTTCGCGGTTCATATATTGTGGTCCCGCTATATCGCGGGATCACAGTATATGAAAAAGGCCCCCTAGGGTATGGGGAAAAAGTCCTGTTTCAAGCCTCCCATACTAACCCCAGGAATGGAGCTGCCCCGAACAGGCCTGTGAGGGCCTTCCTGAGCCTTCTGGAGGCCCCAAAAGGGCCTCCCTGTGAACTGGAAGTAACTTCTGGATCCCTGAAAATCATTTCAGAGGCCTCCGGGAGCCTTTCTAGGCCTGTCGGAGGCCTCAAAAATGATTTCCGGTTTACCAGAAGGCACTTCCAGTTCGCAGGGAGGCCCTTTTGGGGCCTTCAGAAGGCCCGGGAAGGCTCTCACAGTCCCGTTCGGGGTAGGGCCAGGCTGGGGGTAAGTATAAGAGCCCCCAGCTAGGTCCCCCCCAGGCCTGACTCGACCTGCATCCGCATATCGCGGATTTTCAATTATTGCGGGTCAGGTCAGGTCCCTAACCCCAGCGAGAGGCGGGGGATCACTGTAACCCAAATGTATCGCTGAGATAGAGAGAGGTGATCTGCACAGGCTAGGTTTAGGAGTCTATGTTGTCATACAATACGATAAACATAAACATACGATAAACATAAACAGCAAATGCAGACACATCTCAAAGTTTCTGTGGTACTGTCTGTTAACAACAGTTACATTTGAAGAGATTGCTGGTGCCACGCAGCGGAGTGAACTCCCGCTGTTAACCTCAGCTCCTGCCAACCTAGTAGTTCAAAAGCATGTAGATAAATAGGTACTGCCATAAAAAGTGGGACGGTAAAACAATGTTTCCTTGTAGCCATGCCAGCCACATGGCCACGGACTGGCAGAACACTGGCCCTTTGGGTTGGACATGACTAGCACAAATGTGCACGGGGGGACCTTTACCTTTATCTTTACCTTTAACATCTGCAGTCAAAGAAAGGAGGGGAATGAAACAAGCAATGGAATTCCAGGCACAAGCATGGTGGGGGGGGTATATTTCAAAAACATAAAAGGCAGCTTTTGTCTTCTTTTACTAGTTGCTATTAGAGATGGGCACGAAACAGAAAAATAGCATTTCATTTTTTTTTGCTTCATTTCCTTTCCTGTTTCATTTTGTTTTGTTATTAACAATTTTTAAAAAAAACCGTAACAAAACAATATGAAATGATTTGTTATACTATATGGGTCCAGTCCCCTGGGTCCTAGAGACACCCAGTTTTGTGGATAGCTCAAGAGTTGGGGCAGCAGGCTGAAAATTGCAATCTGTGTTCTGAGAGATGGGACCTAGGAATGGAAGATGTATCACGAAGATATTGTGGTCTGTCTGGGAAGAGATGGGCTGCCAGGTACTGTATATCAGTGCAGAGATTGATTTGATGGTGATTGGGAAAGATCCCATGCAAATATCATATGAAATCAAGAGGATACAGTAATATCCAGCTTCTTTTACCCATGGACCTCTTTTATTTAAATTTAAAGTTTGGCACCATGCAAACTTCAGTTAGATTGTGCTCAATCTATGTTTATAATTTCTATACTGTATATACATTTTATTCAAATAAACTTCCTATACATTCATAGGACTGAGATTTTTCTTAAAATTAATTACAGAAAGGCAAAGGCAGAGGGTACTCTATATGACTTTCACTTGTAATATACATTTTCAAACACAGAATATGCCATCTGAACTTTTATAAATGTTCATTTGATTAGGTAAAGATAAAAAGAAAAGCCCTTCCTGATGGTAAATTAGATGTGGGTTGAGATATAGAGGCTGTCAGGTAATGGAAACTGCTTGTTGAGAAAAGCTGTGTACTTTGATTTGAAAACAGTGATGAGAAGTTATTGTAGAAGTGGGTTATAGTTTACTTTCTGGAAGAGAAATATGTGCTAGAATTAATTGTATTTCTGTGGTGTTTCATTTTAATTTCTTGTATTGTCTTTGTCACCATGTGGAAATGTCTTAATATCCCAATGTAAATTTCTCACTGTGGTATCAAAAACACAATACAGTGGACCCTTGTATAACAAAGGGTTTGTATAACATAAAATTTGTACAACATATAAAATTTCAGAGATAGGGGAAATTTGCTTAACATAATTGCCTATGGGGCAAATCTGTACAACATAAAAATGGGATCACTCTGTTTTCAATGCATTCCTATGGGAAATTTGTATAAAGGAAAATTTGCTTAACATCATTTGGAACGAATGAATTCCTTTATACAAGGTACCACTGTAAACCCATTTTAGGTAGAAGTGTCTTTCTTGAAAGTGACATAGCACCATCTAGTGTAGAAGATGAGTTTCATTTTGGCAAACATTTCTAATTTTACCATAACACTAAATTGATTCAAATATTAAATGTAACTCAACTGGCACAAACAGTACCCTAGTTCTATATATGTTTGCCAGGTACCAATTAATACTACAGAAAATCTTTTGCTTAGCTCACTGAAACAGTTTTGCTATAATACATTCATTAGTGTATCATTCTAAGGCTTTCTCTTCTTTTCTTTCCTTTCTCTCCTCCTCCTTTTTAAAATTTGGAAATAAATACCTAGTTCTCAAGCTCTAATTTAATGGGTTTGCATGGGATTTTGCATCTTTCAAAATGTTAGTTTTCATGTGGGAGAGGATTCTTGCCTAGATCCATAATAATAATAATAATAATAATAATAATAATAATAATAATAATAATAATAATAATAATAATAATAATAATAATAATAATAATAATAATAATAATACAGCTAGTCAAATGAATTGGAGAAGTTGGCTGTTGGATTGGTGTTTCTAAAGCCTAACTTAACCTTTCTATGTGGCAGTCAGAATTCAAAAAAGAAAACAAAAATTTTCTAGGGTGATGGCTTTTCTGTCACCAGAAGATTTACCAGAAGATTTTGCAGCATATGTAGATCTGCATATGTAAATGTTGATCTCTATGACATTGATGTTAAATCATTTGGACTATGGTTTCTTCTTCAAGTGCCATGTCCTTGTAGAACGTTGGCGAATGCAATCAGTAGCCTGAACTGGTTTCTATCTAAAGCTATACTAAGTAGAGAAGCTGTGCTCATTGCGGACCGTTGACTTAAATTCTTAAGCCAGAATGTTGTTCTACACCCCAGGCCACGCTTCCTGCCTATTTTTCCTTGAAGGAAGCAGATGGTATTTCTTATTGCGCATTATGTTGGGGGGGGGGGAGGCCTATATAGCGTTGAACTATGTGCATAACACTTAAAATAGACCCTGCTTTTCTAGCACCTATGAGTGGCATCCGTGATACAGCAACTTCTCTATCCTTATAATGAGGTAAGATTGTGTAACTTTGAACTTCATACCATTTTTTATCATCATTGCTCAAGTAAGTCTAAAACTCAACCTGCCCCACTAGCTCTCTGATTCCTGATCTACCATCTACCAGTAGTATCTTCTGCATAAATGTCGTTGAGGCTTCTAAATAATTCTCAGATACTCTAATGTTATTGACAAAGAACATGTTCTAGCAAGTTTGACCTCTGAGTGCAATAGGGACATCAATGTTTAGGGCTGCATATTACTTGACACCCATCTTTATACAGTGGACCCTTATATAACAAACAGCTTGTATAACATAAAATTTGTACAACATAAAGATTCCAGACATAGGGGAAATTTGCTTAACATAATTGCCTATGGGGAAAATCTGTACAACATAAAAACGGGATTACTCCATTTTCAATGCATTCCTATGGGAATTTGTATAAAGGAAAATTTGCTTACCATAATTTCATTTGGAACAAATTAATTCCTTTATACAAGGTACCACTGTAATTAGATACATCATTTTCATTCTAATACGTACAAACCATTGTACGCATTGTAAAATAAAGTAATGTTCAAGTATATCAAATATGCCCTCTGCTGGAAAAGAAAATTTCTTGCATCTAAATGTAGGTGGGATGCACATGTATTATAATTATGTGTAAATTTTAAATGTAAGTCTAGCATGCATACTGTATAGCTGGAGGTGTCTTCTGCTGCTTCTGCCAGTTGTAAATCACAATCCCTATAATCTCCAAAAGTTACCAGGAAATAGTCCAGCATATGTAGAAGCAATACACATGCCTCCCTCACATCTCAGTATCATGCAAGCCACAAACAGAGGCCTGCAGCACCAACAGTGACCAGTGGGAAGTTAGGTGTTTCGTGGTGGCCTTGCCTCTCTTCATGAAGCATGGGGTATGGGAAAGGACAGAAAATCCTTACTGCAGTACTCCACCAAGGCTGAAAATCTGCATCTTGTCAGTAGTTCTGCTACTTTTGCACCAGGAAAGATCACAGGTTAGTTCCGCATTCCTGTTTGTTTGCTTATTCTTCCCCCCTAGCATCAGTAGTCTGATCAATCAGGTAGCATGAATTGGAGGCAGAAATTGAGGGCATAGTTCAGTGATGGTGAACCTTTTGGAGACCGAGTGCCCAAACTGCAATTCCAAACCCACTAATTTTTTTTTTTTTTGCAAAGTGCCAATACAGCCATTTAACCTGAATACAGGTGGCTGTGAAGGGGCAATGTCAGGTGCCCATAGAAAGGGCTCCGAGTGCCACCTTTGGCACCAGTAGGTTTGCCAACACTGGCATAGTCTGGCAGGAAAATAGCAACTACTGTATAGGCAACAAAGCCAACGCACAAGTGAGTGGGGGTAGATGGGTGGGAAAGAATGGGCTCCACAAAATGAGATGCATCTTAGGCAGGCAAAATGGCACTCCATGAATCTTCATACCATTCAGCCCATCTCCCTATTAGCTGCTGACTTTCCTGGCAAATTGGAACCAGCATGGAACATGGGAAGTTCTATATGCTGAATTTTCAGACAGCAATATAATTCTGTCCTAAGACAAGCAGAGCATATTGCGGGCTATGCTGTTAAGACACTGCAGAAGCCCCATTGTGTGGTTTTCTTTTTCATACAGTTTCTGGACCTGGTACCTTTCCTTTCTTCATCCAAAGGACACCCCTCCCCCCCAAAAACCACCCTTTTCCCTTGGAAGTGGGACTTATATTCACATTGGTTTCTCTGCTGAACTAATCAACTGGCAGGCTGATAACTAGGTCCATTTCTGTCAGAACGGTTAGTCCCAAATAGAACTGCCTGGACCACCTTTTCATCTCAAGTAGAACATTTGAGGATGCTAACATCAAGTGAGGCCCGAAATACCTCAGTGAGAAACCGGGCCTTCTCAGTAGTTGCTACGGATCTCGCTGCAGCCCCTTGCCTGAAGCGAGAGCTGGTGGCAGCTGCCCGGTTCGATTCCTCCAAACCGAAAACACCACTTTGTTTTGGTTTGTGACAACACACTGTCTGCCATTTCACTTCATTTCAAAACATTTCAAAACCTTAAGCAACAACGAAACAGTGTCATTTTTCACAAGGTGCCCATCCCTAGTTGTAGGTTTAATTTGACATTGCTTAATTTATATTTTATTTGTTGTTGTTTGTTGTTTATAATTCTTATTTTGTTTCATTGTAAACCACCCAGGGTAGCTCTTCAGCTAGATGAGCAGTATAAAAATCTAATAAATAAAGTAAAATATAAAATAAATGAACAAATAAGTTATGTGACTCCACTTCCTGCCCTACTCCTTGTGTGCTCCCAGAACAAAAATGTTCCTTGGTTTACATAGTGCAGTATCTCCAATATTGTTGGTATCTACTCTCAATTCCAAACTGTGAGGAAAGAAGCCTTTGATGTATGAGGCATTGATTCCTGGGACATAAATGTGCTTGTGCATTGTATGTTGAAGTGCTTAATAAGGTACCATTATCCTGGCATTTCTACTGTTGATTAATGTCTGACATATATGGGTAATGGAGCTATCACCTGTGTGCAGCATGGAGTGAGGGCTTGGAGGTGGAATTTATAGGGGGGCTGTGGCTGTGGCTATCTGTATAAACACATTAGCTCTTTTTTTTTTTGCTACTGTAATTCTGTCCTCTCCATTCCTTGGTTAGGAACCCACAGGGTCATGACTGCTGTATAATAGCATTGGCACAGACTGACCAAAGAACTGGTCTGCCTGAGCAGCAAACAAACATTGTGGCATGTGTATCTGTGCATTTTGGCAGGTGAAATTGTTCTCAAGGTGACTGTTCTGTAAATTGGAAGAAACACTATCTGTTTTTGACATCTAATGCTCACACCGTATTTTGCATATGATGTGACTAGCTGTGTTAATGATCCAATCCCTTCTCTTAAGAGACCACTAAAGATGGTGTCTCAGGGGAACAGAAAGCATGAAGCATCCGATTGGGATTGGATGCCCTCGGCATAATCTCACTATGTAAAATTAAAATTGGCAGATTATGTCCCTTCTAATAAAGTAATGGTTGTCTCACAATTGCATTTCTGATTTTATAATCTGGTCATTAAAATACAAACATAGGACACTTTGGAGGGCTATTTTTATCTTTTGTCATGCTTGTCATTTTTGATTGACTTATAATATAGATATTTGCATGTATTTATGAAATTATAATTATTCTAGTTTTTCCCCAAAAAGTAAAAACAAAAAAACTCCTGCACATAGTATGCACATGGTTACTTGTTAATTTAAGGAGCAAAGCAACTTAATGACCAACTATTCAGAAACCTGTTCCCAAAAATTTTACATAGATGATCTGCCATAAATTGCATTTTTTTCTTGTTCTGGAAATATACCATATCTAAATTTTATAATACCATTTAATTGCAAACTTGCTTGCAAAATGAAACTGCAGGGAGCACCTAGATAAAAATGAAAGATAACATAGAAACAGCCACAAGAAGTAATTAGAAGATGAAACAAACATAGTAATTATTGAGAATTTAAAGGCTTAAAACAAAAAGATGCGGGATAGAAAAGGCATAAACTATCTGACGATAATGGTTGGTAGAGGTAACAATAGCAGCACTAGGAAATCATTGTACTTTGTCAATAATGTAATAAAGTACTGTACTAGTACTTAAATATGCCGCATTATTAGAGATGTAATCTATTTAACATTGCTTATAGATCTTCAGATATAACATTGTTGATCTTCAATTAAAATTTTAATCTGTCTCTAAGATTAACTTCAGAATCAGATCACTGGAAAATAGCTCCTGTTCAAGCATTGCAAGGTTGTGATGTTTGGGTTCTGGATGTCTGAGGGCGCTTTTACACGACCCCTAAGATCCACTGGTCCCTTAAATTCGGACCAGAGATCTTGAGGGTTTGTCGCTCTCCCTGCTTTCCCACCCCCTCCGCACTTCCTTGTTCTTTCTGCGTGAGGGGAGGGAGAAAAAAAAGGGAGAAAAGAATGCACTCTTACCTCCGGAGTGCCGGTGGAAGTTGCTCCGACCCCCCCGTCACTTCCTGGTTCCTATTAAAGGGGTGGGAGGCAAAACAACAACAACAAAAAGAAGCGAGGAGAGCCCGGCACTCTCCGCATCAAAATTTTTCACTCTCCCAGAGCAGGTACTTGAAAGGTGCGCTGGGTCGCACTTAGGTGGGCGGGGTCGCACTTAATTTTCTGTTAGCTCCGGAGCTGGTGGGGAAACATTTTTAAGCTCCGGAGCTGGGAGCCATTTGCAGTGGAGCTTAGGGATCATGTATAAACGCCCTGAGTTATACATCCCACAAAAAATCTCCACCCAGGAAAGTGCCCCTAATACCCCAAAATGCATCATAATTACAAAGCAGCTTTTACCAACTCTCCGCTACAAGTTTTCCACATTTTGTGATTATTGTGCTTCAGACATCTGACTTATACCCCCAAGAAAGTGTCCCCCAGGAAACTGCTCTTTAGCAACTGACTTTGGGAAATCCAATTTTCACCAAATTTGGAGGAAATGCAGAACAGACTCGGGGGAAGCTTCCCTGAAATTTTGGTGTTTCTAGGGGCCTCTGGGCCCAATTTGTAGTCCAACAAATCAACAAATCAAAAATGGTTTAAAAATTGTCAATTTGTATTCATTGAGGGTTATCAATTCTTATGAATGCTAATCAATGAATTAACAAATTTTGGGATTTGTTTTCAAATTCATGCCCGTCTCTCATAAAAATTAGATTTTTTTTCCTTCACAAACTTGAAAAGTCCCTAAATGCCAGAAGATCCCAGAAGTACAAAATCAGCCAGAATGACTCCAGGCTAAGGTTTGAAAACTTTATTTTCTATAGGATACATCCCAAAAATTCTCAGCTGGTGGTTGTTTTGGATAAACAAGGCTAGGAGTTCAAGTTAAAAAAATACACTGTTTTAGCAGGCTCTGCTTCCATAACTGATGTAGTAAACATCAAGTTTACCTCTCTACATTCAGAGAAGATCCAGTTTCACAGCTTTCTGCCTGCCTCCTGGGGCAGCTGTCAACAGATCCCAGCACAGTGAAGGCTCTTCAGCAGAAGTCTTCCACTAGTAACACTCTCCTCTCTTAAGGCACAGAGGCATCAGTGTGTCATTCTAACCCCTATCAGTCATCAACATGAGTGGGTGGGAACCATGCTCTTAACTCCTGTGCCTATAAATTCTTTCATAGTGTTTCTCATTGCAACCTGGCATGATAAATTACAGGTGTATTATAAATAATCACAGTCCAGTTCCTTTCTTCATTTAATATTGGAACTGCTATAAGGAGTTGGTTTTATCTTCTGCTGAAGATGCAATAAAATCTTTCCCTGGGTGCTGGTTTTTCTTTTACAAAAGCATAACTTGCTTTCTTAAAATATGACATGTTAGATGATCTTCACTATAAAGAAAAGTGCATTTACAAGTTCTTGATATGACTGCTTCTGCCCAGAATCATTCTTTGTATGAGCATTTTGGGTCAGGCTGTGAATTTCCCCCCCTTCCCCTTCCCACTAAAATCATTGAAATATATTCCGTCGGTTTCACATCAGAGGTGTAAATGGATTTCTTGAAAGTTTTTCTTCCGAATGGTAAAAGGCAATCGCTTTGCAACTTTGACTCCATTATGGGCTGTACCATAAAGCTCAACATACCACCCGAACTTTGAGAAGCCACTGCTGCTCAGTGACCTTGCTTCTGCAAGGGCATATCCTCAGTTTGGCCATGGAAGCATTTGACTGCAATCTCTGTGTCTTCATATAGGCTGCCTGTTGACAGCACTTCCACCAAGAGCACAGTAGAGGGAAGAGCAGGCAAGTGTAAGGTTTTAGTTTGGATTTGGGAGCTCTGTGATAGAAGCAGGGAATGATCTATTTAACTTCATGGCACTAATACTGCATGGTCATTTCGTACTATATATTTATTTGCTTTCAAATTAAGCATTTAATTCTGAAATTGTAGGACAAAAGAACAAGCAGAGACGTTCAGAATAACAATGATTTTCATGGTGGTATTCCTTGAGTCCAGACAAAATAAGCAAACCAGTATAAACTTCTTAAATTTTAAGCTGTTGCTTTGTGAATTAAACATGGATATACATTATGCAGTAAAATTAAGTTTAGCCCCTATTTTTACTTTCAAAATATAACTAATAAGTCCATCTATTTATTTATTTTAGCAATATGCAAACATCAAACAAATCTTCCCAGAATTTCTAGTTTTGAGTTTCTCCTGTTTTTTTCCAAGTCTTTTCCCTTATCACCATATCCTTGTATGTTCCTCAGCATCTCAAACTATAGCATCACAAATTGTGGGCTAAATCTAACATTATTCTTACTTAGAGTGGATCCCCTGAACTGAATGAGACCTTCAGTCACAACTAACTTAAGTCTCATTGATTTCAGTGGGCCTGTTCTTGATTGGATTAGTATGAAGGAGCCCAAATTTCCTTGCCTCCAGGCTACATCCAGTTGCTAATCCTGGCCAGAAGTAACCATATGGAATAAGCAGTTTGTTACATCAACACCTTGGTAGAGCCAGCAATTGGGTTCAACCTTTAAATTAGGGACATACAACTTTAAGATGTCTACGGGTCAGGTTTGTTCCCCAATGCCTGTAGAGCTTACAGTACTTAGGTTCTTAACATGTCAAAAATGCTGTAAAAAACAAAGTTGGAAGTGAATAGATGTTGTTGTTTTGACCTGTACAACACACTTTCTGGGTGGTTTACAACAATACTTTGCCCTCTAGCAATCTGGGTACACATTTTACTGACCTCAGAAGGATGGAAGGCTGAATCAACCTTTAGATGGCCATCTGAATCCATATCACTAGTTGAAGATCTGTAGGGGTTACCATCATTCTGGATAGTTGTCCCCTATTCTGAGGTCATCAGCAGAGGCTCCCCACATGCCAGCCACCTGGTGATCCAGGAAGAGATTCCTTTTTTCGTTAATAGATATGCACCTGTAAAATCAACTGGCTCTAGACATTTGCTATGCTGTTTTTGTTGTCTTCAGGGAAGCTTTGGAAACCCACTTTTGCTGGTATTTTCTGCATTCAGAGGCTACTATTCTTAATTATTATTTGTCATTGTAACCATTGGACTCCCATATCTGCCGGACTGATATTTGTGGTTTACTACAGGATAGGCCTATATACATATAAAGGGGCAGCCTTGTGGCCTTTGCTGTGCCTCCTTATATGCTGTATATATTGGTTTGTGGCTAGCCATGGTTCCAAGCATTTCTGGCCAATCATGGAATGCATCTCTATAGATATGGTGGTTCTGCTGTATTGTATTCTTAATTGTTTCATATGGATTCCTTCTATGTTTCACACCACCTTGAAGAGGTTCCAGTAGAGATGGGCATGAAGGGGGGGAATTCATTCCTTTTTTTGCTTTTCATTTCATTTCCTAATGAAAAAAACAGAAACTTTTTTTTCAACCCATTTCGTTTTTCATCCCCCCAACACCTCTTGCTTCGGGGCAAAAAAAAATGTTTTTAAAAGCCGCCCCCCCCCCAATGCACCTAATTGGGGAAGAAAAGCGCAGGTTTTTAAAACTTTTTTTGCCACCAAAGCAAGTGGCGATGGCTGCCGCTGCCGCTTGCTTCAGAGGCTAAAAAAAAGTTTTAAAAGCCCACGCTTCTCCCCACCCCGAAACACAAAGTTAAAATAATAAAAAACACATTAAACACACAATTGCATAAAACACGACATAAAGCATAAAACAAATAAAACACATAAAATACATAAAAATGAAAAACAATGGAATGAAAAATGAAACGAACTTTTAAAAAAATTGTTTCAAATGAAACAAAACGAGGACAAACAAAATGAAAAACTAAACTAAACGCCATTTTAGCGTTTCGTGTCCATCTCTAGGTTCCAGCTTTAACGATGGCCTAAGAAAAGGAAGGAAGGAATGGTCTTAGTATTTCAGTAGCACTTGTTGCTTAGAAATACAGTAGGTAGAACTCAGACACATTCTGCTCAGTTCTAAAAATGGTAATAAGGATATGAAATAACATGTATATAGTTTGTTGAAAAAATAGTAAGCTCAAAACTTCTATATTGTTTTAAGGAAAGTGTGTGTTGTGCTATAGGGAACCTGTTTCCTAACAAATTCAAAATATAAATATCACTAGTATGGACTTTCTTCAATATTGGAAAATATACTGAGTGTTGTTTATACTGCTTTGAAAAACATTATTCTTTTGTCTTCTCTCAGTTTCTCCTTTTCTTTTAACAGAAACACATTTGATGTAAGCTGTTTACTTTTCATCATCTTTTATATGCTTTTTCTGTCAATCGTTACCCTTGTGTGAGTAGTGGTATTTTTAATCATATTTCACTCATTTAATTGAAACTTATGGCCTATAGCAGTGTCCTTTTTCGTTGGAAACTGGAAGGTCCAGTTGCAGTCATGAAGCTCATTTAGCAACCTCACTTCTTTCAACCTAGGCCAGTGGTGGCAAACTTTCAGCACTCCAGGTGTTTTGGACTTAACTCCCACAGTCCTTTGCCATTAGCAATAGAGGCTTGGAATTCTGGGAGTTGTGGTCCAAAACATCTGGAGTGCTGAAAGTTCACCACCACTGGCCTAGGCCTTCATGATGCAGTTTCTGCAAAGATAAAATTGGAAAGAGATGGTAGAGACAGAGAGAACGGATGTGAAATAAACTTATATTCATTGTGATGAAATCCTGTGTGAGTTAGAGTGGCAAATTTAAACTGAGTGGGCTTCATTTGAACACCTACTAGACATGAACCTCACTCTATGAGCCAGTCACAATGTTTTAAATCTGGCCTGCCCATTGCATCAACCACAGGTGACAAGTCAACCACGGCGCCATTGGAGGTCACCCGCCGGGTACCTGCCGGCCTCAGCATGCCACCTGTGACAGTGTGTTTGGGGGGATTCCCCCCATCTCACGTACCGGCAGGGCGCCCACTGGGTCCCTGTTGGCCTCCTGGCACATCTCCTATGGCAGAGTGTTGGGGGGAGTTTCCCCCTGCTCATGAACCAGCGAGGTGCGCGGGAACCGAGGCCAGTGCTGGGCCGCTTGGCAGAGCTGCAGCCTGAGCCCTACTGGGCTCTCCCGGGCCAGTGCCTCCTCATGGCTGGCCTTGGCCTCGGCTGCCCGTTGAGCTGGGAGGGGTGGCCAGCGGTGGCGGCAACCACCACAGGAAGGGGGAGGTGGTGGCGGAGGAGGGAGACTGCTGCCGCCACCAAGCTCCACCCACCCTGCAGCTCCTCAGCCTCTGCCAGGCCCAGCCTAGCCTGCACCGCCCCAGCTCTCCAGGAGCTGCTGCTGGCCAGCAGTGCCTCCATGCCCTCCCCGGGGGGCTCCTGCTATGCCTCTGAGCCTGGTGGTTCTTGGGGCTGAGACCGCCGCAGCCAGCATGCAACACCTTTGAGGGTGGTTGGTTGGGGAGCACCGAGGACCTGGGGGAGCAGAGCACCGAGGGAGCACAGGGGAGTGCCGAGGAGCTGGGTTAAGCGGCAGCAGCAGAGGCAGTAGTGTGGAGAAGCAGCTGGTCAGATAAATGGGAAGCTCTGAGTGGAGGCTTCCTCCTCCTCCTCCCACTCCACCTGCCCCCTGCTTCCACCGCCCCTTCCACCGCCATGGGGATGGGCAGGCAAGACCCTCCGTCTGAGCACCAGCAGCCACCAGCATCACCACCAACATGGCCAGAGTGGCAGGGCCAGACGGAGGCAGCCAGGAGGCAGCGGGCAGGGAGTGCTGGGCTGCAACTCTTCCTTGTCTGTGGGTGTTCATGGGGGTGGGCGGGCATTAGAGTGTGCATGTGTGGGCATGCATGTATGGGGCAGGCATTTGTTCTTGTTGTGTGTGTGTGCGCGTGTGCGTGTGCACGCATGCATGCTCTTTGTGTGTGTGTGTGTGTGTGTGTGTGTGTGTGTGTGTGTGTGTGTGTGTGTGTGTGTGTGTGTGTGTGTGTGTGTGTGTGTGTGCGTGTGCGTGCGCATATGTGCTCTTTTGACCTTTCCCACAGAGTGTGGGGGAGTGCTGAGGATGTGGGAGTGGAGCAGAAGTGAGGAGTGCTTACGCACGCGTGCACGCACTTCAGAATGGAGCCTGCCGGGACCCACGGCAGCCAAAAGGGGCCCACAGGCTGTTCAAAGTTGGACAGACTTGTCTTAAATTAAGCTACCTCACAGGGTGATTATGAGGATAAGATGGGAAAAGGCAAAATATTCTATATTCCTCTTAGCTGTTTCGAGAAGAATAGGACAAAGTCTAAATAAATAGAGAATGTAAGTGGGCATGAACAATAATGAGATCGATGCAGAGTACTAAGAACAGGTAGCCAGACTGGTTTTGGGCTTAATTAAAGATGGCATGGATAAATATCATGGCTGCCTAGTGCTTGTTAGATATTCCAGTATCCTTTGCATTAATTTAAGACAATATTAGTAACATTTGTTACTAAATATTTGGGTAAAATATTGTATTTTTCTAATTATTTCCATACAGACAAGACCTAAATTCCATGAAAAAACATTTGTTTGTTTGTTTGTTTGTTTGTTTGTTTGTTTGTTTGTTTGTTTGTGAGAGTACTGTTTCCCAACAGGCCCACAAGTCAAATGACTAACATGTTACATGACTAATTTGAAATCCAAATAAATTAGTGATCCAAATTAAATTGACAGCATACTTCTGGAGTGGTTTGAGGAATTCAGGCATATGTTCCTTTCTTTTCATAACCTGCAGTGACTCTATAGTGACTAACAATGTCTGTAGTATATGTACAATTCTGCCTTCACTTTCCCCCACAATGAACCCTTGAACAGAGGCCCTACATAATCTCATGTTATAAGTGTTAACCAAGAAAGCCCTGCAAAGTGAAAAGAAGGCAAATGTGGTTCAGCTGGGATTAAAACCTAGATCAAATATAAGGGAATTTCCCTGTTTCTTATAAAGTAAGAACTTTTTGAGAGAGAGTAAAGATTTGCTTTTGATTAACTTAGAAACTCATCCCTAACAACTGTATGGGAAACATAACCTTAATTTTGAATGGAAGGACTATGTGTTGTTAGTGAATTAATATGCACTGAGTAGCAGACTGTTTTTATTAATTTATTATTAAGTATTGAAGTGTGAAGACATGGGTGAAGTGAGAATTTCCATTTTCTGTTGTGAAGACAGTGCTTGTCATGTTACGTCCCAGTCCTAAAACCTTGTCTCAAGCTTTGTCTTCATGAAACTTAAAAATCTTGGCTTATGCCCAATGATCAGCCTTAAACCTCTTTGCTGTCACTGAAGAAAACAAATCTTTTGCCTTCTTTTGCCTGGGGGATATGGAGAGCTGAAGTGGTCCTGTGTGACTAAATTAGATGAAAGACTTGCCTTCCCACCACAGAGACATGGAGTCTAATCAAGTGAAATGAGTTCTGAGATCTCAACTCACTTCCTAGGGGATATCAGTTTACATTACAAAATCACACGACACCTAATTCATCACGGTTGATGCCAACTTTACTCAGGAGAGGGCCATAGCTCAGACAATATGATAGTAAGCCACCTGTCCCCTCTATGAAAGGACCTGTTTATTAAGAAAGTAGAAGGCATTGGTGAGAAGGCTCTGCAAGGAAGTAGGCCTGCATATTTTATAGAGTATATATAAAGGGAAAGGGAGATGTCAAAATCAGAAGTGAAACAATGGATCTAGAGGAGATCATTTATACTCTTAATTATAACTAACACTTCTCAATCTTGAACCTATATTTGAGACTAAAGTTTCTTCATTCACAGACGTTTTAAGCAAATTAAAGTAAACCCTATATTACATATTATAAAATATGCTACACGAGTGCCGAGTGACCAAAAACAAGTATTTGTCAGCCTCCCTCCAGGTTGTTGTAGTCTGTGGAAATCCATGCTATGATAAATTTGACAGTCCTTAAGGTATTACAGTTGTCTTCGCGCCTACACAACATCACAGTTGTGGTCTTATGCTACAGCAGAAATTAAATTGCACTGGTTTTGTAAGCAAATGCTCAAATGTTTCATAATAATACATTTTCATACATTAAGATTTGAAATGACAATAAGAAAGTTTTGTTTTCCAAATTAATGAATTTCTTGATTTCTTGCAGGGCATTGTTATAACGCCTTTACTGCTGCTGCTTTTTGTGAGTATCTTTATATTTAAATTATATCTGAATTAAATATCTTAACGATGTGAAATACTGAATACTAATTTATTTATTTTACAGAATTTGTGAAAATTTGTGAAAAAAGCATTCTTGATGTCCCAGATTGTTTTAAACATCAAGGATGAGAGTGTATCCCCTTTTTGGCCTTTTACCTATTGTTTTACTTGACAATGCTTTACCATCACTGTTTTGGTTGTGTTCTATTTTCTTTGTTTTAATGCCAATAAAGGTGTATGTATGTAATGTACATCAAGGATTAGGATTTTTATTAATCTATTTTGTGAATTATGGAGTATTTTCTGATTGAAATGAGAATTCTGATGTTACCGCAGATTAGGATAAAAAGTGTATATTTTATATTCTATTTCTTCAGTCCCACATCCAAATTTCTATAATCTCTCCACAGAAGAATCATATTTCCTCTAGTTGGGCAAACCTACAGTCAACAAGAGCACTCACTTCTCTTATGCTGCATAATTGTTCACTCAAAGTGTAACATCTTCCCAGTACATTAGCTGGAACAAAACACAGTTAATTTGTTGAGACATTTATGTCCTGGCTATCTGTTTTTGTAAAACAATCGAATAAACGGGGGGGGGGGAGAATACCTGGCAAGAGGCTGAAATCTGGGAAGTTACTTACATTACAACTCTTCAGGGGACAATGCCACAGAATGTCTCCATCATAGATCTTGTTTGTTGTAGATTCTGGAATAAAATAAGACTAGGGGACAAATTTGCCATCTACCTACATGGGGATTATTTGACTAAAGTGTTTGTGGCTAGAGGTGTAAGACGTTTTTGAACTACTTAAAAGTAAAGATGTTGCACAGAAACACCTGTTTATTCAAAAACATGTTTACTTTATCTTCTGCATAAAAGATGTATAGGCTACATGAACTGTATATTTTAGAAAAACCCACATTCTACTATATAGGCCACTGTTGGCAAACCTATGGCATGGGTGTCAAAGGTGGCACTCAGAGCCCTTTCTGTGGGCACCTGACATCGACCCTTCACAGCTACCTGTATTCAGGTTCAATTGCTGTATTGGCACTTTGTGAAAAAATAGTGGGTTTTGAATCGCAGTTTGGGCACTCCGTCTCTAAAAGGCTCGCCATCACTGACGTAGGGAGTGTCATCTTCATATTTTGAGGGCAAAATCTCCTTAGTGGGAAAAGAGAAGAATTGGTTTTTCCCTTGAAGGCAAGTCCAACCAAGTAATGCAAGGGAATTTTTTTTCCTTTCTCTCATGCGTTCCTTTCACTTTTGCTACTGCCTGCAAACAATTTTTTAATTGCCTATACTGTATATATTTGTGCTTATGTCTTTAGAAATGACAATGGCAGTCGTGACACCTTTAAATGGTTTGTGTATTGTCAAGAAGATATGGAATCTATTACTAACTTGGGTTCTTGGAATAATAGAAAGAAAATTTTGCTCTTAGTCCCCAGTATTTCCTTTTCTTTTTGCCACCAGTAATGTTTTGGTGAGCGTTAATGTAGTATAACATGAGTTTTCAAGTTTGTATAGTATAATGTATCATGATAACTAGCTCCATATCTCTGTTAATAAACTGACTGCCAAGTATAGAATGAGTGGCAGAGATCAGGTATCTGTAAAGGGATGGAAATTGGTTAAGCATGGTATGATGTATGTCTGAAGAAAGACACATATAAATTATACCAGTGGTTTCCAACCTGGGGGTCGGGACCCCTTTAGGGGTCAAACAACCATTTCACAGAGGTCGCCGTGGGTCAGTGAAGAAAAAGGCACAAACACATTGGGTCTGGAGGAGGAAGTGGACAAGGGAGGAAAGAGTGAGTTACAGCTAGATAGGTTGGAGGGGATGTCAGTTAATGGCACCGCGATTGGCTGAGGGTGCATGTACAGGGCAGTTTTCTATGGCACCTGTGGCAGTGGCCTGCCAAAGGGGGCTTGTGGCCTCTTTCAAGCAGGGCAAGGGGTCACCACAAAAAGAGGAACTGTGCTAAAGGGTTGCGGCATTAGGAAGCTTGAGAACCACTGGATTATACGAATTTGAGAAAGACAACAGTTGAGGGCAACTATACATGTGTGAAAAAAATGCATAATGACTTGTTTTGTGCATAGATCATAGCCGAGTAGTAGTAGTAGTAGTAGTAGTAGTAGTAGTAGTAGTAGTAGTAGTAGTAGTAGTAGTAGTAGTAGTAATGTCATCATCACAGCTAGAGGCCCAAACCACTGAACTATTCAGAATATTGCAGTCAAGCCCAGTATCCTATTGTGTAACACAGTTATGTAAGAGCAGTTATGAAAGTGACAGCAGGCACAGTGCTGTTTTTTAGTTGCACTTCTGGTTGACCACTGGTTGTACAATTGGTAACACTAGGGTGTGTGTGCCTGTTGGCCAGAATGGAAAATCTTCCTGCATAATTGCTCTTAAACATGTGACGTTTCACAGTAGGATTTTGAACCAAGAATTTGTGTGCTGGAGGGTCAAATATAAATGAGAGTCATATAAATGTAATTAATAAAATAATAATAATTTTTGTACTCATATGTCCTGTTTGATCAGTAGAATAAGAATTAATAAGAACAAGAATGAATAGCAAAGGATACTTTGACAAACTTCATATGCTTGGTAATATTGAGTATTGAATCTTGGTGGCAGTATAACCCAAAGAATGTGAGGGCATTTATGTTTGCCCACGACAGTTAACTGTAACCTGACAGTCACTGAAGAACAACAGGGCACCTGGGCATTAAATATAGAATGGAACTGTAAGTACTCCTGTCTGTAATGGCACTGCCTTGTTTTTTAACCCTCAATCTTGTCATTTTTACTGCATTTATCTGTCCACCTTTCCCAATCAGACAGCAACAGATATGGTGGTCTTAAGGGTGTGCGGATTTGTAATTTTGGACCACAACTCCCTTACTTTACAAGGCACTTATGCTGCCTGGAGATATAGGCCTAAAACACAAATCTCTTAGACTTACTTATTGGACTCCCAATTCGTATTACCTCTAGTAAGCATGTAGTCTGTTTATGTGTGTGGCTAAGAACTGGAAAGAATGCATAATACATATAGTGGTGTTGTTTATATTCATTGTTTGGATATACATGTACATTCTACTCATAAAATGTCATTTATTTTTAATAATAAAAACAATTATTATTACTGTCATTTAAATCTTGCTTCCTGACCAAAACCAGGCCCAGTAGCTATCTTGGTTTCTGCTTTCTATTCTGTACTGTTCTCTCAAATCTCCAAAGCAGCAACAATAATGAGTGTATTAGTCTAAATTTATAATTTAATAAGACAAGAATTTTCTCCTCGAGATAGTTTTACATTTATTGATCAGAGTTTACATTTTGCCCCATTTGCACAGAAATAATTCCTGGGAGCAGTTAATAATCTGAACTTCTTTATTTCCACATGCTTGTTAATGTAAAATGAGTAATACTAACTAAGTTGTTAAAGAAATGTTGAAGTACACAAAGGGAAGAGTGAATGCATGTAATAAATTATACATTTTTCATTAATAATACATAATCTTAAATGAATAGTATTAAATGTAAGACAGTTTTATTTTTGAAAAGACCACTGTGACTGAACTTAATACTAAATTAATTCCCTTTAAGAAATATTTCTTGACTTTTGTGGTAGAACTGCTGTGACTGCAGGTAACTGAAACTTATTTAACTGGCAGCATTTTTTAACTAGTATAGTTATTTAAACATCCCCTCTAGCCCATTTGCACTGAAATACACGATTGTGCAAGTAGCTACATAAGCAGTTGCATAAGTAGTTGTGCAACTGACGTACGCAGTCTAAAAACGATGTCAGATACCTGGTGCTGTTTTTGAAAATGCACCAATACTAATGCAGCAAGGAGTGTGCTAGGCATTGTCTAGCAAAATGTTTTTGCACCTCTGTTCTCAGCAGCATTATAGCCCAGGCATTTTTTCATGTACTGTGTGTATTTTTAAAAAATCAAAATACCTCTCCTCAAATTACTCTATTTTTTCATGAACTGGGAGGGGATTTCTTTGAGTTTTTAATGGTGTATGATACATATGAGGTCAGATTCAGAGAAGGGGTCATTTATCATTAGCAGTGATAGATGTCCTCCTATTTCCTGTTTTCCACATAAATAAATATATAGAAGTAACAGCAGCAACGCTGGTACCCTTCTTCTGATGGGTCTGTTAACCTTATGTTTCCTTCAAAATGCCCTAAATGTGGTGTCAGTCTAGGGCAGGGCTGTCCACCTTTGAACAGCCCGCGGGCTCCTTTTGCCCACGGCATGTCCCCGCGGGCTCCTTTCCCAAGCGCGCAAGCACACATGCACACACAATCCTCACAACTGCTCCGCCCACCTCACCCACCCACCAAGCTCTGCAATGGAGGAGGAGGAGGAGTGCCCACTCACACCCCCACCCACCCACCAAGTTCAGTGGTTCTCGCAGAGGAGGAGGAGTGCCCACTCAACCCCCACCCAACCACCAAGCTCCGTGGTGCTGGCAGCAGCAAAGGAGGAGCGCCCGCTTGGCCCCGCACCAGGCTCTGCAGTGGTGGTACACCCGCTCGCCCCACCCACCAGGTTCTGCGGCACTGGTGGCGGCGGCGGCGGAGGAGGAGGAGTGCCTCCTTGCCTCCACCCACCAAGCTCTACAGCGCTGGGGGCAGTGCACCCACTCACCCCACACAACCCACCAAGCTCTGCAGCACTGGCGGCGGCGGCAGAGAAGGAATGCCAGCTCATCACCCACCCACCAAGCTCTGTGGTGCTGGCAGCAGAGGAGGAGGAGGGGCACCTGTTCACCGTTTACCCTTTCCCACCCACCCACCAAGTTCTATGGCGCTGGTGGTGGCAGAGGAGGAGCGGCCCCAGGCTGGGAGGCAGACGGGGACCTGGCAGGCAACTTCTTAGCACCCTGTGGGCTACCAATCGCTCGTGGTCGACACATTGTGCAGGCCTGGTCTAGGACAGTGATGGCGAACCTTTTAGAGACCGAGTGCCCAAACTGCACTGGTCTAGGGCATTGTGGTAGAAATGTGACACCACTGCCTAAGGTAGAATACTAAAGCTGGAGCTATTGGAAAATAGCAAATGACAACCCTTGGCACTTTGTTGCACACAACAGGGAAAACATTATACTGCCACTCACAGAACTTGCCTCACAATCTAGGTGTCAAAATTCCTGCTTCAGGTCCCAAAAAACTCAGACATTGTTCTGCTTTTGTGGGTCTGGAACATTGTCGGCTTTCCCAAGATTTTGCAGAAGTGCTCATCAGATAACTTTTTTTGTGAGGCCTAGCCTCCTGCTCCTCTGTCACGTTTTACTATAGTAAATAAAGTTGCAGATAAAAAGCACAGAGATAAAAGAGCAAGAACAGCAGTATTTATAAATCAAGCAAAAGTGATAAATTAAAACAGAATACTGCTTGATAATCTCAAATTTTTTAAAAAAATCAAGCAAGGCCAATTTTTTTGGCTGACAACCCCTTTCTTCACTTCAGGGGAAAAGCTTTTATAATCCCTGCTTTCCTTGCTGGTTTCATACTGAGTCCTGCTGGCAGTCTCTTATATGAGGGTTAACCTGTTCTTAAAGGACTGCCCTGACAGTAAAAACCTTGCCAAATCAATTGTGATTTTGGGAGCCTTGATTTCTCCCCAAACATTCTCTTTCTTCTCTCCCTTGTTCTTTTTCTCTCCCAATCACTATATCCTTGAATCCCGTTTACCCTTTAATCACCAAGTTATCTCTTTTCTTGAGTGGTTACACAGATTACATGCCAACCATACGTGTTCCAAAGTTTCCACTGTTGGCTGCACTCTGCATTCCTCCAAATTAATCCCTCAAAACCAACCTAATGTTACTTCAGAGGAAAAACTGTTTATTCATGTCTAGAGAATTGATTTCCAACAATTTAGAATTGGATACTTGTATGAGATGGAATATTCACATATTCATTCAGTGAGTGCTAACTTGGAAAGGTTTCGTCCATCTCATAAAATAGCTTGTCCAATAAGATGAATTACTAGTATTTATTAGTCAGCTTTAAAAAATAGTTAAAGAAAGCTGATAGGCAAGAGGACAAGAAGAGATGAGTTTAATTATCGTGTTATAAAAAAGGTTTCAAAAACTGTTGCATTTCTCTTAAGCAAACCTCCATGTATCTGCCACGTGTTACTTTTGCCATTTTGTCTTCTGTATTTCATAGGTAGCAGTGTTACTAAATGAATACTTCCTCAGCTGATTTTTTTTGTTATTAATATTTAGTCACTTACTTTTAAAGTCCTTACTTTATATCAGTCATTTTGACAGAAAGATTTTGCTGTATTCTTAGAATGAAGATTTAGCTGCATTTCTAAAAGCATATGATTGTGTGAGATGAAGTGGAGAAATCACAAGGTGGAGAGTGAAAGATGAGTTGCTATATTATACATTTGATCAGTATTCAGCAGTGTTTTGACATTTTGCCTGTTTTGAGTTTGGTGGTAAACAAATGTACAACCATTTTCAGCTGCCATTTTCTTTGTTCTGTATCTCAGTACAATTTCATTTAAGGGAAAATTGTACTGAGCAATTGGTGGTTCCATTGTTGAACGTGTATATGTTGTAGTACATATTATTTTCTTTCTACTTGGAAAGTATCTTTTGTCCATCTGCTTTGAAACACCGCGCAGATGTGGTTTCTTTCATGCACGCAGTCAGGTGGCTCATAACATAAATCCATTAAGGGTCAAGATGTTAGAAAAGTTTACTTATTAAATTTGCTTGCTGTTGTTTCTATTTTAGAAGGGCACAAGGTAATATATGAGCCTTTTGACAATCACACGTAATTAGAGCAATTAGTGCAGCCCGATATACTTAGCACAATGTGGCAACCCTTTGAGAACACTAATATTTGAACTACCTATCAAGAGCTCAATCGAGAGGAAAGAATTTTGCTTTCCCAAGAGAAGTGTCATAAAGTGAGCATCAAAAAGACAGACATTGATACATTATTTTTAAAAAGTAATTGGTTAGGGTCAAGTAGCTACAGTGCCCTGAAAAAAGAGAAGTTCAAAAACATTGTATTTAATGAGTCTTTGAAATTAACTTTGCTTTTTCACTTTTCAGCAACATTTACAATAATTTTTGAAAAATCTGAATGTTGTAAAGTGCTGTCCTATCTTGTAAAGCCCAGTGTCATCCCATGGACCATATTGCTTTAGAGATACTGATAAGAGTGCAGTCCAGTGGTTTCTTTTTAATATAAGTGGTGTTCTTCAGTGAAATATTTTCAAGTCAACTGATTCATTTAAAAACCATCTGAAACACTAAAAGCAAATGACGATAACAACATGATTAAAATAGCAGATATTAAAACCACGCTGTCTTAAACAGAACAAAACCAAATTCATTTGATGATTCACTGAAAAAGCTACTTGGATGAGTAGCAAAATGTTTCGATCACTCAAGAAAAGAAGTCCAGTTGCCTTGACTCAACTCCCAGATCATTTGATAGTTGTTTTTAAGAAGCATGGGATAATAAAATATCTTGGACGCCTCCAAAATTAGGACTACACACACAAACACAGCTTGATTTATATCCTGTCAATCTTTTTTTTAAATTAAAAAAGGAAGTGGAGTTTTCATCTGTTTCTGGTTTGGTTTTTTTTTGAGGGGGGGTGCTGGCCTGTGGCAATCTGAAATCCAATCCATTCAGTCCCTCTTCCCCAGTTTAGGAGCACTTTGAGGTTAATTCCAGCGGTAAAGCACAGAGTATGAAGACTAACTGATGCATTCATTTAAAAAATTGGCAAGACATACAGTGGTGCTGAGATGCCTAGATGCCCTAAGCATATCCAATCTCACCCGATTTTGGAAGCTAAGCAGGGTCGGCCCTGGTTAGCACTTGGATGGGAGACCACCAGGGAATACCAGGTGCTGTAGGCTCCTGGAGTAGCAATTGGCAAACCACTCCAGTATTTCTGCCAAGAAAACTCCATGGACATGGAGTCACGAAGGGTCGGTCACAACTGTAATGACAAAACACACACACAGTGGTACTGACCCAGCAGTATCTATCACCAGTTGATTTATGTGGCCCTGCCATAGTCAATGACAAGTCACTAGTTCTTTGTAGTGAAATTGTATAGAGCATTTCATCTTGAAGACATTTCTTGGGAATGGTTACCGCATGTACCATGGCTGTGTAGGTTGATTGCATTATTAACTACTGTTATGTATGTTGCTTGTATTACCTTTGAAGAATATCCTTATTTGAACAATATATAGAGCCTGTAAAACCAGAGAATATAATCATTTATTCCTAGAATTGCTTTATGTATTTTATTCGATGTAGCTACATATGTATATATGTCCGAATTCCTTTAGGTTCAGTGGGCTGAATAGTCTCCAACTACAGTAGACCCACCAAATGAACAGAACTCACTAGACCCACAAAATCAGTGGAACTCACTAAGTACCGTGCATTCATTTAATTCAAAAAGTCTGTGGGAAGTTAGGACTAACAACCAGATTTTGCCCCTTATCTCTAAAAGTTGAAGTTCATTATTGATTATGTGGCTGTGTTAACATTGTTCATTCTCTTTCATAGCTTGGATCTTCTTCCTCTGTGCCTTTCTCTTCTATATTCTCCCAGCTGTTCATGACTGTTGTAGTTCCACTCATAATTGGACAGGTATGTTGTATTTTTAAAGAGATATATATGTGTGTGTGTATTTCCTATATTTTAATCTCTTGGACCTGAAAAAAGGGGTCTGGAAGGGATAGAGAATTTAAAAGAGGAGAGGTGGCACCAGAGTGCTACTTGAAGCCATGCTGATTTTAGTAGCAGAAGAGCAGCTGTCCTTTGCTCCAGCTTCACAAAAAATATGCCTTTTACATATCAAACAGAGGGGTTTGAACATACTTTAGGGAACAAAATGGTATTACATATGCAAAAAAAAGTGGAGGGGGGATCTTAGTTTGAATGAGCAGTTAAAAGAAGCTTTCTCTTTCATGGTTTCTGAATACAGAAAATATCTGATATGTTTAAAGAGGCTAATAATACAGGCATGTCCAAACTTCAGCCCTCCAGATGTTTTGGACCACAACTCCCACAGTTCTTTGCCATTGGCAATACCCGCTTGGAATTCTGGGAGTTGTGGTCCAGAACATCAGGAGGGCCAAAGTTTGGACATGCCTGTATGCATGCCATCAAGTCAGTTCTGACATGATGGCCCTTTTCACAGTTTTCTAGGCAGAGAATACAGTTTACTGTGCCCTTCTTCTGTGGGCACTCTGGCACTTGCTCATGACTACGCAGGTTGGCTTTTTTCACAGGAATCATGTTAAAAATGCATAATCAAGAGTTGACAAATATTATTCTGCCATATAGCCCTTGAAAGTCTGTGGGCTATTTAGGTGTGTGCAACAGGACTCTTAAAGACAGCCCCCCTGCTTTCCACAGCAGCCTGCCAGCCACTCAAAAATGCCGAAGAGTCTTGCTGGGTGGAGTGGTCTGTTGGGGTCCTTCAGCCCCTCTGTACAGAACTTTTTTGCCAGCTGGAGCGGCTGCTGCGAATAGGAATGCACGTCTTTCCTTATTTTATTCTTTCAGGTCAGAACATAACAATTGTTCTCCTCACTGCATGTGATTACAAGAGTTTTTGTGTATCTTTAGCGAGGGGGGCTTTTTAATGCAAAATTTGTGTGTACGGTTCTTGTGGCAGAAGCAGAATGCTGCTAATTCCAGAGTCCCAAGTATAGTTTTGGGTTGCGTGTAACACCCACTCAATGAGATAAAAGTGTACACAACCTAAAACTGAAGCAAGGACTCTTCAGTTGGTGGCTGTTGCTGTTTGCAGCATCCCTGCTGTGCTGGCGGAGCTATGCAATAAATGAATTAAAATGACCACCATTCAATTGTGTTATCTCAAATATTTGTTATGCTAATTTTTTATTTGAAAATTAGCCTTTCTTCTTCTTCTTCTTCTTCTTCTTCTTCTTCTTCTTCTTCTTCTTCTTCTTCTTCTTCTTCTCTTCTCCTCTTCTCCTCCTCTTCTCTTCTCCTCCCTCCTCCTCCTCCTCCTCCTCCTCCTCCTCCTCCTTGACAGTCAATGGAGTGCCTCTCCCTTGTGTACTTGTTTGAGCATTGTGCTCTGCTGAGGAGGCCCTCTTCTACATCTAAGCATAGGGAGGATTGGATTAAATGGAAACATTGGAGTGGGACTTCTCAGCTGTGGTGTTCTAGATGTAGAATCCCCTCCCTTCAGGGAACTGATTGACACCATGCTAAGTTAAAACTTGGCTTTTCACCCAAACACGAGGACCCAGTGATCTTAGCTTTGCTCTGAACAAGTGATTTGGTGAATTATGGTCGTCCCCCCTTCTGCTTCCTTTCACTCTGCTGACCAGTGCTAAATTGTTTTAAGTTAGGTTTTTTTTTGTTCCTCCCACCTTCAGATCTTATGAAAAAGGGAATGATATAAACATTTAAAGAAATAAATAATATAGTGCCTAGACAACCAGGTGACATTCTTTGTGTTCCTTTATAAGACACACACCTCCGACCTCTCTTAATATGTGCAGGATTTTAGCCTGCTGTTATCTGGTTAAACTGAGTATTTGCAGAAGAATAAAGGTACAAATACACATTTGGATCTGCTAGAGATTTTTCTGAAGGGAGAGTCCCTCAAAAAGAGCCATGAATGAAAGGCTTTGCCATATGGATTTTTCTTGATACGGATATTATTTCAATACAAGGTACATATGACATCCTGTGGCTATGATGATAAAGGCAGCTAGCTGTTCATGAACCAAAGTGATGTGTTGGAACAATTTTTTTTGGTTGCTAGTACAGGACAAAATGTTTCTCCACAATTCAAAGGAAGAATTTTGACAGTTCCTAAGTCATAATGCCCTCTTTTTTCTATCACTGGGAGTCTGACCAAAAGATTGCAGTCTCTATTTGTGTTGTCTCATTTTAACAGGGAAGTGACAGGTAGCAGAGAAATGAAGAGCATGGTGATATTCCCCTTCTCTTTTCCGCTGTCCTTCTCCCTTCTCTAGGCTTAAGTGTATGTGACAGACCTTTATTTTATGTTTTATTTTAAAGAGTGATTTATGATTAAAAGTTAATGAAATAGAATTTTCAGAGTGCTTTTATTATATTCTACCAGTTTGAACATTTTTCAAAGCAGCACACCAAAACCCACTGTTCTCTATGAATAAATAATAAAAGCCATGTCTGTACATTATCATTCATGCATTCTGTAGTTGCCCATTGGTGATTTGTTTGCCGGCCTGAAGTGGGCGCTTCATATTAAACAGGCCTTAACTAAAATTCAAATTAGTTATCACAGTTGCACCCATTTAAATTATAAATATATAGCTATATAAAACAAAATGAGCTGTGTGGATCTGGTGGGAAGAGAGGGGGGGAGAGATCCTTCAGTCCATAATCAGAAACTCATTGGGCAATATGATTTAGAGACACCATTTCTGCAAATGGACTGTGAAAGGAGATATACTGTTGGGACCGGTCTCCATATCTTTGTCCAGTTGTTAGCAAGTTCCAGAGTTCATTTTTCTATCCTTAGGACCTACAAAGATCTGTATGATCTATAAGGAATTAAACTAGAATGTTGTTATACGATTTTTTTAAAAAAAGAAAAAAATATTGGGAACGGGTGGGATTCCTCATACTGTTTTTCATCACAGCTGCAGGAATGAGTCTCACAGTCCTGACCAATACAATTCATCCATCTGTCTGTACCTTTCTGGTTCTAAACTTGAGAGCAATTATATTGGACATAATGGGAAAGGCACATCTGTAGTTTCAGAACCATTTATTATTTATGTATGTATTTATTTATTTATTTATTTATTTATTTATTTATTTGCCACTTTTCTCCTCATAGGGAAGCCAAGGTGTTGTGCAGTACTTAAAACCATATAACAATTTAAAATACTAGGCCAAATTATTTATTAAAACAAACAAAGAATTAAACATTGATCTAGAGTAAAAGTAATTTATAATATATATATTTTTCAATATGTAAATTTCATAAATGGAGTGTTTTAAAGAAGGAAGTGTTAATTTCCTAGACTCCTACATATGGCTGAAAAGCCTGCCCAAAGAGGAAGATCTTGGGGTCCTTCCTCCTCATCCTTCCATTGTCAGACAACCTGCTGGTTGGTGTGAAGGTTCTGACAGTACACAGATAAATACAGTGGACTGTCATATAACAAACGGTTTGTATAACATAAAATCTATACAACATAAGAAATTCCAGAGATAGGGGAAATTTGCCTATGGGGCGAATCCGTACAACTTAAAAATGGTTGTGATTAGGGATTCCTCTGTTTTCAGTGCATTCCTATGGGAAATTTGTATAAAGGAAAATTTGCTTAACATAATTTCATTTGGAACAAATTAATTACTTTATACAAGGTACCACTGTAATTCCTTTATACAAGGTACCACTGTATTACACTAGTACCGTTCTGTGGAGAAGAAGTGTTTGCAAATAGCAAGCAGGAGAGAACTATGTGGGCTTGATTGATATCTTTAACCAGATCAGTGAGCCTACTTCTATCATGGTACCCCAGGTACATTTCACAGTGCAGCTTCCGCTGTTGAGCAAGCGGAACAAGTAAAGAACCACCAGCAATGAATCCTTTTCACGACAATTCCTCAGTCATTTTCTGTCAACTACAAAAGAAAGAAAGAAAGAAAGAAAGAAAGAAAGAAAGAAAGAAAGAAAGAAAGAAAGAAAGAAAGAAAGAAAGAAAGAAAGAAAGAAAGAAAGAAAGAAAGAAAGAAAGAAAGAAAGAAAACATCTGGGATTCCTTACTAAAGAGACAGCTGTACATACTCAATTAATACTTAACTTCTGTACACCTTTAATAAACATAATTGTGAGCTATCAATTCAGTTCTGATTTACGGCAACCCTTTTTGGAGTCTTTTAAGGTAGAGGGTGTGCAGAAGTGGTGTATCTTTCTATTCTTCTGGAGGTGCCCTGGGACTGTGCAGCTTGCCTAAGACCACAAATATTGGCTCTTCTCCCAGGAGGCACAATGGAAAAACAAAATCCCAGGCCCTTGTTATATAATAAAGTCCATTGATGGCATCTGATTCAGACCGTTGGGATGAGGCCTAGAGGACATTTCACAAGAAGGGAATACCCTCCTGATGATCTCTGGCTAAATCCACATGTTGCAGACCTTGTAATCCCTCTAAACCAGCCTGGGTAAATTTTGTTTACCTATTATTTACTATTTAGCCCAAGCCTCATTTACCTTTCATTTACTCAGCTTGTTTACTCACTCTGACTCTACTCTGTTCATCTTTCATTTATTTACTCTTGGTTACTGGACTAATTCCGTTTACTTTTCATTTCCCTTTACCTATTCCTGTCTACTCTTCATTTACTCACCTTCCATCTGTAAACAGCAAGGACATGTGTTATTGTAATCAATAACTGTGCAAAGCATGCTCTGTTCACGAGACAACTGCCTATGGTTCACCCAACCAGCATATGCCACCTTTACTCTTGTAACCCATCACTGATGTTGTGCATACTCTGGGATGTAAACCATATGTAATAAAAGGTGCCAATGGCAAAGGGCGTGATCGCTCCACTGGTCGGACAACTGGACTCGAGTCTTCTTTCTTCAGGATCCTCCCGCAGTCCATTTAACTGAATATGGTTTACCTCTGAATATAAATGCATAGGAATGACTAATAGGATCCCCTAGTCACTCTAAATCCTTTTTGAGCATTTGCTTTTCACACAATTAAGAAAAGACAATTAGGTTTTTCAGTTGCCTCATCTGCATGAAAGCGAATATCTGAAGTGGAGAACCTGGCATGTACACTATGAGTAGATGAAAGCTTGGGAACATTAGTTTTTTAGACTACAATTCCCAGAATTCTCCAGATAATCTGGCATCTATGGTAGGCTCGTTAGTTTCAGTTCTCATTAGTCATGTTTTAAATAGCATGAAGAGCATAGCCACGCTCCCTCCTTCTTCATTTTGGGGGTGGAGCTGGCAGCAGGGACCTAACCCAGGAGGTAGAGCCAACAAACTTCCCATGTTCCCCCCCCCCAATGTATTCCTGTATTTCTAATTTCATAAAGACTGGATGCCCAAATTGAGCTATAGTTTGACATTCGAAAAAAGGAACCTGCTACCATTTCTAAGATATATTTTCAACTAGAAGAGATTTATAACTTTAATCCATATAGAAGTGGCCCTGTGTATTGCTAAACTTCAGCTGAATTTCAGAAGGAAACAGTAATCTTCTGGGAGACCAACGCTGCTGAAAAGCTGTTTGGAAAAATTGAGATGACAGATTAACAGCATTCATGCCATAGTTCACTCTTATCTGACACTTGACTTTAACTACAAACAGATGAATTCTCGATAGGAAGGTAAACAAAGAAAAATATAATATCCTTCATCCTAAAACTGTCATGAAGGATTTTGTTTATGGAGTTGCATTGCAATATTTTTAGTGTTTAGAAAGCTGGAGTTTTAAAATTGGCCTTAGATTCTTCAGGTGATTCACAGGCATGAACATGGCTACCACTCAATTTGCCTTAATTATACAAATGCATTGTGATTTGGCTTTGAACTGTTTGTATCATTAGATGTAACTCATAAGCACATAAATGAATGTGTACCGTATTTAGACACCGATGAAAAGAATCAATGAGTTAGAGAAAACTAAATCAAAATTCGAGCAAACATTTGCCATTTCAATAATATTTGTCTTTTGGAAATTGAATTGTTGTATAAGAATATTAGCTGATTGGATAGCTCAGTCCATTAGGTATCTGGCTGCAAAATCAGAAGTTGGGATTTTGATTGCCCTCGGTGCATACCAGGCATACTCTGTGCTTGAGCAGGCTGCATAGTCCCAGGATTCCCCTAGAAGAAGGAATTGATAAACCATTTGGGAGTACAGTACTCTATACCTGAAAAACTCTGAAAAGCATTGCCATAGGTCTTAATCAAAATTCCTTCTAATTTTCATCCCGCCTGGTTCGGAGCCGTGTGTGTAGGGTGGGCATGGGTGGGACTTCACCCTAAACCTGGACATAGACAGGCATCTACCTTGGCTGCCCGTGTGTGGCAGCGATAGAGCACACCTTATAGGGCAGTGTTGGCGAACCTGTGGCACTAGTGCCAAAGGTGGCGCTCGAAGCCCTTTCTGTGGGCACCCGACATTGCCCCTTCACAGCCACCTGCATTCAGGTTAAATTGCTGCATTGGCACTTTGTGGGGGGGGAAAAACTGGGTTTTGAATTGCAGTTTGGGCACTCAGTCTCTAAAAGGTTCGCCATCACTGTTATAGGGAATGTTTATCTTACAGTAACTGACTTGACAGCACATTTTGATAAAAACATTACTTACCAATATCGCAATTTGGTTTTGAAACCATTCATTGTTTTGTCATCTATTCTACATAATATAATTTTTTCTTTCCATGTGCTCTTTACAGCTTTAATGTTTCCTTTCAATGTTGTACGATACCTCTTCTAATTCCCTGTTCTTAACTGGAATTTGTCTTAAATATTCTGGGCTATACATTGTCCCTCTTTATTGTAAGCCGCCTTGGGTTGTTTTCCAAGGAGAAAGGTAGGATAAAAATATTCCAAATAAGTAAGTAAGTAAATAAGTAAGTAAGTAAGTAAATAAATAAATAAATAAATAAATAAATAAATAAATAAATAAATAAATAAATAAAGGACCTGCTCTAACTGATTTCTTTTAGCATAGTAAGGTGCAGTTAGAGTAAGCTATTTGAATAAGTGGAACATAGGAAGGAATTGACTTACCAAATCCCCATTGATTCAGTAGGCCTATTTGAGTGTGAATTAGTATGCTAAGCCACAGGATTTGGACAATATATGATGAAAGGAGGTGTGATTAAAAGGAAATCTCTGCTAAGTGTGGATTTCTCCTCAGAAGCTGGCTTTGTTTGGGGCCTAAACACCAACAAGCTCAGAATCATTTTAGGCTGTTCCATCCCATGCAGCCACTCTTTCCACTTACCATGATTGCTACAACTTTCACAAACCAATATCTGCAGAGTTTGCATTTTATTTGTAGGGTCTTCTGTTTATCCCATGTTTTTTGAGAAAAAGAAATGTGGAGGCTTCCTTGCTGAATTAGTGTAAGCTTGGGGGGGGGGCTCCATCCCTCTAGCTTGTCATTGGAACCAATTTATAAGTGATGGTACTGTACATGGTACTCTGCACATGCCCACAACCATGTAAATGCTCACCACAGTACAACACTGATAAATGTCTGTTTCAGATATACATCTGTGTTTTCAAATGAATCTGAAAAAGATACAGGCTGAAATCCTCCTTAATTGTACTTACATAGCTCAACATCACATACATAGTAGCTGCAATAGATCTAAGGTGGAAGGTTCACAGAGCCCTTTTGCAGGTGCATTGCACAACAAGAACCATGTGACTGACTGCACAGTCAACTCGCGCAATCCTTGTTGCCTGGACCTAATGACTAGCAAACTTATGCCATGATAACTTTACATTATGTGACAGCATACAGGATTCTGGCCATAGGATTGAAATAGTCATTGGCGTTGTTGCTTTAGATATGCTTTCATATTTGTGATATTATGTCAGTATACAGAGTTCAATACAGTGTCATTTATGCTTCAATTAGGGCTTGTGTGTGCGAGTATAAGATAGATAGATAGATAGATAGATAGATAGATAGATAGATAGATAGATAGATAGATAGATAGATAGATAGATTCTTAGTGTGTACTTATTCAGTTTATTAGAAGCCCCCATCAAAGCAATCCCTTCTTCTGTAATTTGTTTGATCAACGGAGAACTAGCAATATTTGCATCCATTCCAGTGGCATGAATACTTAATGAAGTGAAGGTTGATTTTAGCATCAGATGTTGTCATGGTCTAGCTGTATGTTGCATCCAAGCGTGTGTAACAGCCCCAAAGGCTCATCTTTTTTCATGAAAAGCCAGTTCACAACATGGAGCAGAGAAAGAGCTAAGCGCCCCCTCTCATCTCATACAGGTGAAACTCAAAAAATTAAAATATGATGCAAATATTCATTTATTTTAGTAAGTCATCTCAAAAGGTGAAACTAATATATGAGATAGACTCATTACATGCAAAGCGAAATATGTCGACCCTTACTTTGGTATAATTGTGATGATTATGGTGTACAGCTTATGAAAACCCCAAATTCACAATCTCACAAAATTAGAATATTACATGACATCAATAACACAAGGATTGCAAATAAAACAATATCAGACCTCTGAAAAGTATAAGCATGCATATGTACTCAGTAATTGGTTTGGGGCCCTCTTACATCAATTACTGCCTGAATACGGCATGGCATGGATGCTATCAGCCTGTGGCACTGCTATGATGTTATGGAAGACCAGGATGCTTCAATAGCGGCCTTCAGCTCCACTGCATTGTTTGGTCTCATGTCCCTCATCTTTCTCTTGTCAATGCCCCATAGATTCTCTATGGGGTTCAGGTCAGGCAAGTTTGCTGGCCAATCAACCACAGTAATCCCATGGTCATTGAACCAGGTTTTGGTACTTTTGGCAGTGTGGGCAGGTGTCAAGTCCTGCTGAAAAATGAAGTCAGCATCCCCATATAGCTCATCTGTGGAAGGAAGCATGAAGTACTCCAATATCTCCTGGTAGATGGCTGCGATGACCCTGGACTTAATGAAGCACAGTGGACCAACACCAGCAGATGACACGGCTCCCCAAATCAACACAGACTGTGAAAATTTCACACTGGACTTCAAGCATCGTGCATTGTATGCCTCTCCATTCTTCCTCCAGACTCTGGGTCCTTGGTTCCCAAAAAAGGTGCAAAACTTGCTCTCATCAGAAAAGAGGACTTTGGACCACAGAGCAGCAGACCAGTTTTTACCCCCGGTAGCCCAGGTAAGACGCTTCTGACGTTGTTTGTTCTTCAGGAGCGGCTTATTCAAAGCCCATGTCTAGGATACGCTGTGTGTGGTAACTCTTGATGCACTACTGTGAATATGGAACATTTTGACATTATTCTAATTTTCCGAGATTGTGAATTTGGAGTTTTCATAAGCTGTACGCCATAATCATCACAATTACTGTATACCAAAGTAAAGCTTGACATATCTCGCTTTGCATTTAATGAATCCATCTCATATATTAGTTTCACTTTTTGAGTTGATGTACTGAAATACATGAACATTTGCACGATATTCTAATTTTTCAAATTTCACCTGTATATCTGACATAAGGTGCCCCTTCCTGAGCTGTATTTACATGAAACATAAAGGCCATCTTGGTTCTGAAACATGGTTTTGCATGTAATACAAGGTGGACTTAGAGATAGATATACTATACTTAGGTTGATTGACTGTCTTTTCCAAATTTGCTTGTTGGAAAGGTGTCATGTATATAATGTAAATCAATCAGTAATACATAAATGCAGCAGTCTTGAGACTCCCTTGTTCCTTGGCCTGGCTGACCACTTATATACTTGCCTTTTCTTTCCCCAGGGCTAACCGTAAGCCCCCAAATCACTTCAGCCAAGTGTTTTTTACAGTGAAACAAAAAACCTTTATTTTAGAATGTTAACAATTACATGGTATTTTTAAGCATAAAGTTATAAAGGTTTCCCATCTCTTATTGCATCCCTTTCCTTGGAAACCCATATTGCCGGTTAGAATTTAATTTCTTCTGTCAGCCTCCCCTTCTGTAACAACCCCTTTCTCTCTATATCAACCACACTCTCACCTGCTGTCTTTTAACTAACTGCTCTTCTTCTTGGATCTCCTGCGGCATGCCTTTGTCCAATCAGCTATTTACCAGCCAGGTAAACTCCAATGCCTTTGTATCTAGCCATGTACCTGCCTTGCTAACTGAAAATGAGTGTGACACAAGCATGGAGCATATGTTGTAAGCAAAGCAACTGGAGAACAAAGACCACTGCATCTAAATGTAGTGATCATGAACATTTATCTTTGTATCGTTCTTTGCTGCAAGATAAATTTTGAGATAACTTCGAGTTTTATTTACTGCTTTGATTACTGCAGGACTCTTGCATCTGAAACAGTTCAAGAGACTTTGCTGTAAAAGAACCACTGCAGTCCATGGCTAAGCCTCTTAATCTGGAGTCTCCTGTTCAAATGGCACCTCAGTTTATGCATTAAGCAGTAGCAACACCCATCCTCATTTCCAACATGGCAATAATAAGGATGGCTTATTGGACAATGTTTTTACACGAATTCTTGAGAAGAACATGCATGAATCTTGATATCAGATGTTCTCATTTATAACAAAGCACTCTTGTTCCCCCATCTTGTCTCAGAGGCTTATAGCATCCAAGTAGTGTCCATTAATCTTTTCTTATTCTAAATCCTAAATAGTAGTTGTAAAATTCCCCAACTGATTGATTATTGCTGGAGTAGTTCTACATTATGTTGAGCCAAGAAGAGAGAGTAGAGCCTATTTCAAATAAACCACTTATTTTCTTGCTGCCTCTCATGAACATAACATTTGAGGCATTTGAAATAAGGGGATTTGAGTACAAACAAGTGCTGGTGTTCGTTTTCATGGACCTAAGTTGGAATGGAAATGCTATGAATTACATTGATCTTTAACAATGCTAACACAGAAAGACTTAGTATCACATTCTGCTTGCGTTATCAGGTTTTCCAGAAATAATTGCATTCATGTATCACATTTACATTGATTATTAGCTGTAGCAGTGTTCCAGGTTTAATTTCTTACCATACTTTTCTGTTAGGAACAATTGCAGTGAATTTATGCATGAATTTGCAACACCGGTTTAGACTAAATCACTCAAAAGATTATGCTATCCATGGCAGATAACTACGTAAAACCGTTGTAGAGTTGCTTCCATTTTGTTCTTGGGCATCTAATCCAAGATGATTAAATCTGAGTCTCTCTTGTGCCAATGATGTAGCATTTAGTATTGTTATCATTGTTATTGGAAGGTAACATAACATGACATCTCTAGCATCCTGAAATTAGTACTGTATATAGCATGAAATTGCAGTGTTACTTCAAAAACACCATGGTGATACAATCTGCTGGGGCATCTCTTGAGATCTTGTAACATCATGGTTGAAAAATTAATATAAATCATTGCTTGTATAATTTCATCCAAGTTAAGTGTGTTCCTCAAAATGGAAAATAATCAGGACATGTCAATGTTGCCCTATCTATATTGAATAAATAGCTTGCTTTGCTGCCCTTAGATCTTTTCAGATGGCTTAAAATGAGTATAAAATCATATTAAAATATTCATACATATATTGATAAATTTCACTAAAGTGAAACTTACTGATCTCACTTAAAAAGGTACACAACACTTGCAGTGCAACCAACAAAAAGGGGTCAGGTCTTAGACCAGTTCTATATAATACATCTAGCCATTATGGGTGTCAAAAGTGAAATCAAAATCTTGAATTTAGCACAGAATAATAATAATAGTGAGTAGAATCAATGTTAACTGTACATGATGACTATCACATGTGGTCTACACGTTACTTGTGATTATTCCTATTTTAGAGTTATGGAGCAACATTTAGGACCAATTGTAATGTCTGAATTGTCTCCAGGGTCTGCAATACAGGAAGTGTCTTTAATTACTTAGGCTCAGACTGTAACCAAGCATGTAAACAGTGGCCAAGTTGCCTTTTTCCAGAAAAGAGGTGCAGTTGAAAAGATGGTGCTCCTGGTGGTGTCAACCATCACAATATCTAAGAGTAATGCCAGATCCAAGAGCGCTTTCACACTGTGAGTCTTCTCTGAGTCTAGTGTGATTCCATCAAAGAGTAGTCATGTCCCCTCTAGATAAGTAAACCTCACATCAGCATCAAATGTGAACAGTTCTTAGTCCTTTGGGTAGATCCACTTATAACTGCAATTGTGTGGTATCAAGTCAATACTAACATGGTGAGTTTTTTCAGAGTTTTCTGGGTGGAGAGTGTTCAGAAATAACCCTTCTTCTGAGAGCATCCTGGGACTGTCTGGGATTCACAGCGGGGAACCGAACTCCTAAACCTCTGGCTCTACAGTGAAATACGTAACTTACTGAGTTATCCAATCAGCAGATCCGCTGGACTAATAACAAAGTAGAGCACATGAGACTAGACTGAATCTTCTAGAACAGAGGTTCCCAACCTTGGGTATCCAGATGTTTTTTTAATTACAATTTCCAGAAATTCTGGTCAACATAGCTAGTGGCGAAGACTTCTAGAAGTGTTGGTAGAATGTCCAGGGACCCAACGTTGGGAGCCACTGCTCTAGAATAATTCCCATGTGAAGTGCCATTTCATAGAACTTGCTCACAATTGCCAAAAGTTCAGTCCTGTAATTCTAGACATAGAACTATTCTAAAAATCAGTGTGGATAAGCTGAGCATTTATCTTTTTCATCTATATGTGAAAGAAGAGTAAAAATGGAGAGAATAGCTAATTTCACTTGCAAATTCCTGAGTGTAAAAAAGTTGCACCAAAGATTGCAGACTTTTTCATCTTGTCTTATTCCTGCTATTCCAGAAGCATGCAACTGGCATTTTGTCTTTGGATTCACAAAAACTCTAGATCTTCAGACTCTGAATTATTTAAGCTCCCACAACACATGCACTTTTGCTTTTCAAGCATGAGTTATAATTTAATTAAAAACTTCTGGTGCATCACTAGCTATTAAAATATTTAAATGTTCCATGGATCACTTTCGATTATCTACTCACATGAAATTCCTGAGGATGTCAGATTTCTAAGATTCCCAAAGTTACACTTGGAATTGTCTGTTGATGCAAAAGGGGACTGTGATAATTACATACATCCATTAGTATCAGCAGAGGAGATAAACTTTGGGGAGGCTTAATGGGCATGTCTCAGTGACAGCTAGCAAAGAACATTTGGCATGATTAAGGACAGATTTGAATGTACTTGAAAATATACTCTCATTATGGACACCCAGTGGAAGTTGCACTACAAATGTTAAATTCCCCAGAAGAAGAGTTATGTGGCAGGGAAGCTTTGAAATCCACTGTGGCCATCATCCAAATTATTCTCTTCTCTTTATGTCTTTCCGCTGTCAGATTCATTTTGTGATGCCCTGCTTGGCTCTCTGTGTGTGTTGAAAAGAGGCAACCTGTTGATTTCCTTTTTTTCCCCCCCCTTGTGTTTCAGATTGTTCGAAGATACATCAAAGAATGGCTTGAGAGAAAGAAGCCTCCATTTGGTGCTATCAGCAGCTGTGTGCTCTTGATGATCATCTATACAACCTTCTGCGATACATTTTCCAATCCAAATATTGACCTCGATAAATTCAGCCTGATTATTATAGTTTTCATAAGTAAGTACCAGTTTCACGCTGTACTTCAACGTTAACAGCTAAGGTATGATTTCAAAGGAGCGGTTTGCCCAGTGAATCGGGGCCCACCGTGTTTTTTCACGGAGCTCCTTTGTCTTTTCACCACAGTCTTACATGCTGTGAATAGTGGATTTTTAGCAGCGCAGCACAGTTCAGTCTTTCAATGTATTTTAGTAACATGGATCAATTAACTTCTATGTTTATTTTCCACCAAAATAACCTGAAACTTAATACAGTATAGTAAAATGGATTCACTTAATGTATAGATTTCGATTTAGAAATTGTACAGTGGCCCTCGTATAACAAACGGTTTGTATAACATGAAATTTGTACAACATAAAAAATTCCGGAGATAGGGGAAATTGGCTTAACAGAATCACCTATGGGGCGAATCCGTACAACATAAAAATGGTCACGATTAGGGATTGCTCTGTTTTCAGTGCATTCCTATGGGTAATTGTATAAAGGAAAATTTGCTTAACATAATTTCATTTGGAACAAATTAATTCCTTTATACAAGGTACCACTGTATTGGATTGCTCCGCGGTTTATGTATTAGGCTGAACTAACCAGAGGTTAGGAGTTCAAATCCTCTCTGTGCCTCCTTCACTAGATGTGGACTAGATGACCCACGGGGTCCTTTCCACCTCTGCAGTTCTAAGATTGTTATTAATCCCCAGTGATTATCTTGCATTTGGCTCAACCTGGTTGACAGCAGGGTGCTAGTAAAAAAAAAGTACCCCTACAAGCCTCTTTGTGTATGTGGCAGGCCCCTTTCCAGATAGCCATGGCCACTACTGTAACTTGCATTGAGTGCAATAAAAATCCAATGGGATTCTGACCAAATTAATACAAAATTTGTTACGTGATCTGCATTTTGTGTATTTTTTGATACGCTGCTGCAACCACTTATATGCAAGAAAACATTTGTATGCATATAGTTTTTACCTGGTTTTTTTCCATTTCATTTCACCACTGTTTTGTTGTTGTAGCACAGGCTGAAATTTTTCCTTGTATATTCCTTTATATTCCCCATGGAGAATTTTATCAATTAAAACTGTCTTTAAAAATGAGATTTGGGAGAGATCATACATGATTTGCAATTAATCAAAATTCACTCAAACAAAAATGTTAGAAATCAACAAACTATCAGTATGCAAATCTTTTTTACAGAGTATGAGGGCTTACCAGTTTCTGCATTACTTCTATTCTCAGAGGAGTATCTGCTTATGAGGAAAACATATATTTTATAATGCAGCATGTTTAATGATAGTGATAATGCTATTGAGCTATAATTGGGCCTTTTCACACGACCCCTAAACTCCGCGGCAAATGGCTCCCAGCTCCGGAGCTTAAAATTATTTCCCCACCAGCTCCGGAGTTTACAGATAATTAAGTGCGACCACGCCCATCTAAGCGCGTCCCAGCGCACTTTTCAGGTACCTGCTCTCCGGAGGTGAAAATTCCTGATGCGGATATAACAGTAGTGACTGCTGGGCTCTCCTTGCTTCTGTTTGTTCTTTTTTTGCCCCCCGCCCCTTTAAGAGATCTGAATGCAGTGCCGGGACGAGCGGCATTCTTTTCTTCCTTTTTTTCTCCCTCCCCTCACGCAGCCAGCAGCCAGGAGTGCGGAGGGGGTGGGAACGCAGGAACAGCGACAAACCCCTAAGATCTCTGGTCTGAATTTAAGTGGCCAGCGGATCTTAGGGGTCGTGTGAAAAGTCCCTTAGTTGCCTGTTTGATAAATTGCAGTTGATAAAATAAATAAATGGCAGGTCAACTTTGTCTCATCCTACATTATGCCCCCCAGCCTCTTGTGTAAAAATGGATGTAACTTTTAAAATACATATTTGTTCGAGTCTTTTTGTGTTACATGTTCACATTAATCAAACCAATTTATCTTTCAGTATTTTCAATTCAGCTGGGATTCATGCTGTTAACTTTCTTCTTTTCTACGAGGTACGTGATGGCAGTAAAAGTTCTCTGTATGACCAAACAGAATACTTAGGTGCAAAATGAAAGAGGCTTGTCCTTTCTTGTGTGGCTCAGGTTGAGCCCTCTAGTTCCAATCTGTAGTTTGGGAAGACTCGTGCATCTGAAAAATCAAAGCCAGGATCTAGTGGTTTGATTCTACTGATGTCACCATTTCCATCAGAAATGGCAGAGGACTGGGAGACTGTCTAAAGTAGGTCTTTGGTGTTATGGAGGGTGGCAGTGGAGGGGAAAAGAAGGAATGTGATGCAATATTCTATTAATTGTGGTACTCTGTAAATATAAGTAAAAACAATAGTACATTTTGCTACCCTCAGTATAATGAAACAGAATACTTAGTGTGAAGTGACAACAACACCCAGCAAACACTGCTGCCGGACTGACCCTGGAGGAGCTGCCCTTGCTCTCCATCTGCTCCCTTCCCTGCTACTCTGGTGCCAGTGAAAGAGACACTTGGAGGGGCAGGGCCAGCCTACCATCTGAAGGGAGGAGGTCAAAGAGGAGGGATACCCACCCAAGACCACTTTTAGCCAAGCTTTGCTATCTTGGCACCCCTTGACACATAATTGTTTCATGTTGCATGGATATGATGGGGAGGGGAAGTGGGATTGTGAGGTATAATGGGTAGATGTTTGTTACCATCACGTATAGGAGAGAGGACCCAAAATGGAACTGAGAGAACTGGAAGGGAGAGGGCAATGGAGGAGGCAGCCATTGAAATGTTGCTGTTAGGGGAAGGTATGGTGGTAGGAGTGCCCATGTAAGAGAAGAGAGGTTAGATAATTTACCTCTGTCCCCACTTCTGGTTCCACACCTAGCTGGAAGGAATCAGGTGACCATATTAGTGAGCCCACGAGCCGCACAGTGCTGTTGTTGAATGCCTGGCCGGTACAAAATAAGACTGCCCTCATTCATGATGTCATTCTGGATGAGGGTGCCAACTTGGCATGTATTACCGAGACCTGGGTAGGAGAGGAGGGGGGTGTTCCCCTCTCCCAACTATGCCCACCTGGGTACTTGGTCCAGCCCCAGTGTCGCGCGGAGGGTTGGGGAGGGAGAGTTGCTATAGTCTATAGGAGTTCTATCTCCTTGACCAGGACTTCCTATCTCCTTGGGAGGAGGTCTGGAGGGCCTGAATTGTGTGTTGGGCTCACGAGACAGATTGGCGATTCTGTTGGTGTCAGTAGTCAGCATGGTGAAGATCCTATGAAGGGACCACTGTCAACGTTGCTGACCCCACCAAATGGAGAAAATTGCCAGGGCTAATGGGGGTTCACTTGGCACTATTCATAACTGTTATGCCAGATGCATTTCCGTGATGGACAGTGGTGTTTTGGGAAGCAAGGAAATCGAGTTTCTCCTTGGCAGACACCATCTTCACATTTCCCATAATGTGTAGTATTCTGTGTTGCATTTGGGGGAGGTCTATGATGGCAGGTGGCTGCTACAGAACACAGCCAACCACTGGCCTACCTCCCATTCATTCAAAAGTTTCTATATAAAGATATCTAGGAGGTGATTGGTGGAAACTGTATGTAGCAGGATAGGATAGAGAGCCCCGTGACAGCTTGCATGTGAGCATTCTGGCCTGGGCTGATCCAGTTTGATGCCAAGGGGGACAGAGCAGTAGCACCATGCCCAAAGCTCCACTGAAATCTGGCTCAGGCTCTTTTGGTGTTCTGCCCAGATCTCGTTTGCACCTTCTTGTGCAATCACAACACTGCCATTTGTCTGGGCCCTCCAAAGGACAAAGTTAGGGCATAACTAAGTAAATATATAATGCAGTATAATAAAACACAACACAGGGACTTTTCTCTATGACCAAGTAGACAACTGCTCAAAATGGGCCAGGAGTGCAGGATTCCAAAACATATTTCCATGGGCCAAAGACAACTTGTGCCAGCATTACAGACCTTAATGCATTATTTAGAGTTGAATTTTAAGAAGATCAACAGGAGCTCCCCCCACCCCACTTAAACATTTATAAATCACTGTCAGTGTGATGCTGTGAGGTTTTTTTAGAAGTGTTTTAGTCTGGAATAAACTTGTGTCACAGAAAAAAGTTTAGGGAGATCTTCAGTCTCTCAGATACAAACGTGCACATGAAAGACTGTGGCAACACAGAAACAATTTAAATTGAGAAAAAATCCAAAAGCAGTTGAGTGATCTATTGGTCACCTATTCAAAGTTATTGAAAATATAGTTATGCAGTACATGAAATGTTATGTATGTTCAGTGAGTAGACATGTCCAGTTGGCAGAGACTTTTCAAGTTATTTATGTCTTTTCCAGGAAGAATTCTGGTTTCACACCAGCAGATACAGTGGCCATTGTCTTCTGTTCTACACACAAATCTCTAACCCTTGGTAAGTCTTACAAAAGGCTGAGATCAATTTTTTAATATATTTGCTTCTTGCTTTTACTTTTTCCGCAGTTGGGGCAGTCACAGGCACTCGGACTGCCTATTACCATGCACCTTTTCATAAATTGAGGAAGGGGTATGGAAATTGTGCATCTGTTTGATTAAATACCATCTCCGTATTAGTTTGATGTTTACTTTGCCTGAAACCAGTTTTATATATTTCCATAAGTCTGTCCAATCATTGTCTCCAACATTTATCTAAACAGTTTGTTCCCAAAGTGTTTTGAGCCTTTTATTTTTATGATTTACAGCGTTGTTAAGTATCAAATGTAGAACTGAGACTTACATTTATAGATTCCACCCTTTGTTAGAGAATCAGGTTCTCAAGTTATGTACAGTTCAGTTTTTAAATCTTCTCCTTTTAGTTTACTTTGCCATGAAAGTGTTGCTCTGTTATCAGCTCAGCTGTATGGCAAGATGCAGTAGAGAAGCCTAACATTGATATTTGTACATTCATGAGAACGTTTTTGCAATGGGCAAGTAAATGTTTTCTAAGAGGAAGACAACACAGTCTGCACCTTTGGGAATTTAGTAATTGTGTTACAGTGCCATTAATCTGTTCCTTCTTTAGAGAAAGCAATTTGATTTTTGTCTTTGTTTTTGATGTTCTGCTTCTCTAATCTAATATTGATAAAGTTTTGTGGTTCATTCCAGATTATGTTTTGAGTTATTACAACACAGTCAAACAGTAAAATTATTATTGCTTGAAACTGTAACACACAAAGCATTTACAACATATCAAGAAACAGATCAATAAAGACAGCAGTGTTTTATGAAATATCACTGTATTTGTCACAAGGAGTCTCTGGATTGTGTGTTTATTCATTACAGCTCAGTATTCAAATGTCATTGACTAGCGAGTCACTGAAAATTCCCTTGCAGTGACACTTGTTGCAAAAGAAATGTACAATGGATTTATTTAAAAGACAATAACAGTTTGAGTGGGAAGGCAGGCCCGAATATTGCCTATATGGTCCTACGATTTTCTAATGGAGATTAGCAAAGAGCAAAGCAGGCATTTTAATGTACAGTTTATAGATTTTTTTTTTGACAAACCATACACATTAATAAAAAGAGAAGTGTTCCTATCACAAAAATGTTTTTGAACAATATTTATATGGAGGATTGTCGTACAAATTCATCAGTGATCTCAAGTAAACACCAGTGGAAGCCTTGGTCTCTGCATTGACATGACAAGAATAGTTGAAAAGATAGCATGGGCGTACCACATATGAGCTATGTTGTTTGCTTGCTTATTTATTTATTCCATTCTATCTCCGAGGATTACAACGATGTGAGGTCATACTTTTTATTGCTCAAGTAAATCCAGCGAGATAATTTATGTTGAGCTAGAATGTTTTTCCCATGGCTAAAGAACTAGTGCTGCTGATGATATGAATCTCCCACCTGTCTAAGGCATTGATTCTGTCTACTGCACTTATGTCATCCTACATCTAGGCTAGCAAAACAAAAATACGAAAAACTCTTAGCTTTTCTGAAATCTCTTTATTTCTCCTGAGCACATCTTTAATTGACTGATGCGATAGCAGTTCAGCCATCTCTAGTTTCTAGAACTGTCATTTGGAAACACTCTGGAATCTTTCTTAAAATACATAGCCCTTAAATGGTGTTGTGTTTTTAGTCATCCTCTTTGGTGAGAAAGAGTATCTTATTTTAATCATTATCTTCCATGTCCTTCCAAATACTATATAACTGTAAGTTTGTATACCAGGAAGCTAAGAACAGTTTACAGAGCTTTAGAGAACAGCTATCCTGGGGGAAAGATTTATAAAATGCATCCGGGGTACACCCACAGTGACATCACTGATAGCTTTAGATTAATTGAAGCTTACATTTGGAGACCACTCATGACTCCTGTCGGAGTGCTTACCTTTTTCTCTGTAGCTGTCTATGGACTCTGGAAGGACAGCCTGAGAAGCAGATCGTTTATTGTCTTTTTAGCAAAGGTCTGACAAACTCTTTTCTTCTTCTTTTCCATCTTCCCTACAAGAAAGAGCTGCTTCCTCCACTGGCATGGTCACAAGGAGGAATCAGGAAGTTTTATGCTTCTTTGTACGGAGTGCTATGTTATCTGAATCCCAGCACACTCTGGTTATTTCATTAGAACTCACAAAAGGAAACTAACTTGAAATCCTAGTTCCTTAAGATAGCTTGTTTCAACAAGCTATCATTAAGACTAAGCATATTATAAGGTTGAGAAGGCACACCGGACTACAGTGAACAAACCAAAGTAGAAGCACCAACCGTAGTTTCTGATTCTGTACAGCAGTGTCAGAAATGGGAAGGGGCTCGTGGAGTGTGAATGTCATTCTTGTAACTGTGAAGTATGGGATGGTGCTGCATCCAAATACTGCCTCTGTACCTGTGAGAATACTGGTTCTATTTTATCTCAACAGAATTCACACTGAATTTTGCTATGCATTCCCCTGGGATGTCAGGAACTGATGTTTGAAAGTCTATCATTTGGTGGCTGAAATCCTGTTGCTTAGTGTGGTAAGTCACACTGGAGTGGGGCCACTAAATCAGTGCGGTACAGCCTCTACCAGTGTGATTCTAAACAACCACAGTCACTACTTTGACTTATTTTCCCTTTGTGTGTGTGTGTGTGTGTGTGTGTGTGTGTGTGTGAACAAATGTATCACTCGAAAACATAAGTGCAGCATCGTATGACAGTATTATTTTGATTTTTTAAAAGGATTTTTATATTTTGCTGTATTTGGTAATTATTTAGGGAGCAGGAAATTTACAGAAGCTGGTTAATGACCATTGAAAGCTAGATAAGCTTTAGCCATAAAAAGCCAACAGACCACAACTTTTGAAAACTCAGTTTTTTTAGTCAAAGTGGTTTTTTTTTCCAAAATTGCGAGAGCACTGTGTGCAGAAGCTGCAATAGGTCCCCCACAGTGTTGACTTGAGTTGAATGATCAGTCACGTAACACCAGTCCTATGCTGATTAGAAGACTTCTCTCCCCACCTGCAACCCATATTTTAAATCAGTTAAATGCTAAAATTTGGTTTGACGGTTTAAATGATTGTTTTTAACTTCTCAAAGTGCTTAAAAGCTTGGGACCAGTTTGTTTCATAGATTGCTTACTCTCATTAAAGACCTGCCCAAGCATCAGAGAAATGACATCCACAGTTGTACATTCTGTCCGGTTTCCATCAGAAATACTCTGAGCAAGTCCAAGGGACAAGCTTTTGCAATCCTGGCACCAGTTCTATAGAACATCCATTCTGGGTAGATATCACTAAGGCAGAGACCCGTCCACCCAAAGGACCCGATATCAAAACAGTATATACATATACTGTATATGGTCCAATGCAGTGAAGAGTATGCAGACCTCTACATTGGAGAAACTAAACAGCCATTAAATAGGAGGATGGCCCAATATAGGAGGGGTAACAGCTCAGGACCAGAATCAGCAGTACACCTCCACTTGAAGGGCAAAGGGCACTCATTCACTGATGAGGATTTACACATATTAGACAGAGAAGATAGGTGGTTTGAGAGTGGGGTCAGGGAAGCCATTCATGTGAGCATTGAAAAACCCTCTCTCAAAAGAGGTGTGGGGCTCCGGCACTGTCTATCTGCCACTTATCAGGCTGTGATTTCAACAATACCTAGACAAATCAGCAAAATGTTTCAATATCTCAAGAAAAAGACCAGTCGCCATGACTCAACTTCCAGATAAATTCATCTGGATAACTAAGAATCTTCACAGACCTGTTGGAACTCCCTACTACTATGGCACTTAAAAACAACAGTGACTCTTGTCACACACCACTGTAATTGCAGAGGACTTGTCATTAAGTTTTATGGGTGCTGACCCAATATTGATATGCCTCTTTCCTTTTTCCCCCATCCAATTAGTTAACTTACTAAGAAAATAATTAAAAAAAGATTGAAAGAGAATTGCTGAGAAAATGAGGGAAAGAATGGGAGAAATGATGAAACATAAATGTATGTACCAGTAATTATAAAATAATAGTAGGTCTTATTGTTTCAGCTTGGGTTTTAGTGTGGATGTGAAAAGACGAAAAACTGCCGTGTTCAAAGTCACCAAAGATGAGGTCTCTGAACAAAGTTCCTCTGTATGCAGAAGGGTTCTTTTTGATCACAGAATTTCATAGAGGCCATAACTAGCCAAATTTAGGACAATTCATTAGTGAAAGCATGGGTAGTCTGCCTGCATTTCACAGGGAAATGTTCTGTGTATTTCTGATATATAGGGTTTGGGGGAAATGTGACTTTAAAGGCCATTGGCAAATAGTAATTGTAAAACAAGTTGATGGTAAGCTCAGTTAGGATGTTGATTTCACTTAAAAGAGAAAATCTGTCAGCCTTTAATGAGGACTGGGGCACACCCCAAAGTTTAAACAATTTCATGGAATATATCATTTTCCAGCTGGCCACAAGCCAGAAAACTACATGGAAGAATTTGAATGTGCATTCCCTCTTTTTCTGATTGCACCTCTGTAGATCCTCATCTCCCTCCTGCTTTCAAAAATAAAAATAAAAAAGTGTAAGGCCATTGCAATGGAGCAGGAGATTGCAGTTCAGGGGTGGCAGTTAGAACAGAAAATATAAGTGGGATTTGTAGGTAAGAGCCTATGGCAGCAATGAAATGATGTTTTTGTCTAAAGCCACAAAAATCTACTAGAATCTCTTCCCCAGCCTAAATCTTTCTCCTAGTGAAGTATTTGTTGTTGACTTCATAGGGCATGGCAACTCAACTTGTCTGTTATATTATTCTACCTTAATTTACCTGAACAGGTTTTAGGAGATGCAAGCAAGATCCCATTTAACACTTCTGTGTTTGAATATTTTAAGGGCATCCGTGAACTTCAGGGCGTTCTTTTAAGTCTCCTGTGAGGATGTGGTTTTATTTTTAACTTTTTTTAAAAAACTGCCTTCAAAAATCGAGTGCCACTAAAGCAAACAAGAGCACTTAGGGGCCTCTTGCAACAAAAGCTATTTCACTTGGAGCTTAAACTGATTTTTCACATTCTGGCATGTGAAGCCTCCACAGGGTGCCTTGCGTCCATTCCCTGGGGAGCGTCACACAGCACCAGCAGAGGAGGAGGAAAGATGACAGGTTTGAAGCTTTAGAAGTGGTAATAAGAGAAGCATAAGAAGACTCTTGTAAGGCACCTCTCCCTCATCGGATTATGAAACCAACTAATTCCCACACGCGGCATGCTCAGGAGGGCATCTGCCAGCTCCTCGGCTTGGATCCATGGAGAAGCTCTCTGTCAACTCTGAGACAAACACAGTTCCCTCCCATATGTTGAGGTTGATGCTGTTGACAAAATAGGTTAGCACACCTGTGTTTCCTCAAGGCTAACAATACTGAGGTTGAGCGTGTAAGGCTCTCACTCGCTAGGGTGTGTGCGGGGGGGGGGGAGCTGTACCAGAGCTTTTAAGTGCAGATTTGTTAGATGAGGACTCCCAGACCCCACCCCCGCACCCCCATGAGCATGCTTCTGGCCATTCTGAGTAAAAACAAATGCTGGGAATTATAGTCTTAAAAAAGCAAATGTTTCTGGTAAACTTCTCCAGTGACACTGTCAGTGCCAATACTAGCTGAGAGATTTTGAATGTTCTAATGGTGAAAACAATGAAACCCCTCTGAAGAAGTTGGCGGTCTCTTACACTTGCACCACCCATTTTGATAGGCAAAAGAATCAATTCCTCTCACTGGTTTTAATGAGAGTGTATAACTGCTGCTTGTGATGTCACTTTTATTTGTAATTCATTAGTCTGGATGATTAAGATAATTAGTGAAATAAATTCTCACTAGTGAAGATAAATGTGATACCTGAATGTTCCCTCAGGCATATTTGCTCTAATTTGTACATCTTTTTTCCTGCTTTTTTCCAACATACATGCACAATACATGCAAGCACATGAAACACGGACAGTTGATTCATGGCTTTTATTAGGGTATTTGCCATTGATTGATTAGTGCTTGGTATTAGTACTTCTTCTATTGATTGATTGCAGATGAAGTGACTATTTGACCTTTAATTATAAGCTTGGCTATTGAAAATGACATTGAGCTATGGCTTCACATAATCCATCTGGAAAGCCTGACATGATGTCATTCCCTGGAGTTAATTCCACAGGAGAAGAGAGGCCCAGAGGAAGTGCCACAGCTATCAGGATGCCTCAACCAGAACAATACTGGCACGTGTCTTTAAGCAAGCCTTGAGCCAATGGAAGGTTTGATTGCATACACTTAGTGAAGAAAATATCTGCTTCAAGCTGTCAGTTTGCAGAAGGTACCACAAACTCACCAGAAATGTGTGGCAACCAAAAGCTGGTTATACACTCTGAAATTATTCATTTCTATCTTTTCACCCTGTAGCGATTTAACAAAATGGAACTTAATACACAGAGACAATTTCTTACCAATTTCAGGAAGTGTGAAAAGGAGCAGGTCTTAAAAGTCTTGATCTTTGGGTAAACGATACTGGGTGTTTTGTTTGTTTTAAAGTAGTACCTCAGATTACTAGGTACATCTTTCATTTTTGCACTACATATTCAAAGGTTGAGTAGCTGGTGCATTTTAAAGAATAAACTGATTTTTTATATTAGAACTTATATTGTGTACTAGTTTTTTTTGTTTATTTTTCTGAGTTGCTTTGCTTTTGGGGGCTTTGCCTCTTGATGTTGTGAAAATGCTGCATTGGGTTGTTGCTTTTAAGGTAGACAAATACATCTGTTTTCCAAAGAAGACAGATGATATAAAACACAGGAAATTCATGTCATGACTTTTTATTCATGGATAGGGTTTGGTAGCTTTCTGTGGTCATAACAGCTGTTTATTTTACTTTGTTGATTGAACAGAGTTTTATAATTTGGATGCTGCAGCATTTAACTATGTTTGCTTAAATAACTTAGAACAGCTTTTTAAACAACTTCAACAACTGCTAAAACAACTTTTAAAAGAGATGTCTGTAACTCAAAGAGTATTACTATACAAATGATCACTAGACAATGTTCTGGAGCTTATCATCTCTTCTGTTGATTGAGAATATGTATTATGGCCTAATTTATGGATAATTGAGAATATTGTAAGTCACTTATGGGAACCCAAGCTAAGATATCTGCTACCTCTTCACATCTGAAACCACTTTTTGTTTTAATTCATCAGCAAGTTGTTCTCCAAGCTGATCCAGGGTTATGGTTACTGTAAACAAGGTCAGACATCTTTTGATTGCTATTGTCTCTTTCTTTCCTTATTGCCTGCTAGAATGAGAAGGAATTAGGTTGTTGCTTTAGAAATACTTGTGCATGTATATGCAGGCTGATCTGAGTGCCACAATCAATCTGAACCTCCATAATTTTCTATGGAGGTTCGAATTGATTGTGGCACTCAGATCAGCCTGCATATACATGCACAAGTTTGTTTTGGTGAGAAGTACTATGGGAGTGCCAGTAATACAGCTTCTAATTTGAGTAGAACACCCGCAGATCACAGTCAGCCATCCTGAGGTTGACTGGGGTACAGCCTTTAGACAGAGGTGGAGCCTTCTTACAGTAAGATAGTTCCTTGTAAATCCTGGAAAACAATACTTTTACCATCAAGCCTTTAGGGTGAACATCCTTATGTTGTGAAATTCTACGTACAAGAACACTGTGAAGCTGCAGACAATGTATAACAGTGATGATGAATCTTTTAGAGACCAAGTGCCCAAACTGCTATTCAAAACCCAGTTATTTTTCACAAAGTGCCAATATGGCAATTTAACCTGGATACAGTGGTACCTCAGGTTACAAATGCTCCGGGTGCTACCATCCAGGAAAGTGAGCATCAAAGAGCAGGCTTTGGAATTTCCCATGGCCACAGCACTCTTGGTGTAGCTGCGGGAAATTCAAAAACCTGCTCTTCGATCCTCGCTTTCCCGAAGGGTAGCACCCTTTGGGAAAGCGAGAATTGAAGAGTGGGCTTTTGAATTTCCCATGGCCACAACACCCTAGCCTTTTGGGATGCCCAGAGCGGCGTGGCTGGATAGTGTACTGGGGTTATGAAGGAGCTTACAAACCACTGCCTCCCCTTTGCCCGGCTCTTTGCATGGAGCCATCTTTGCGGTCTTGAAATGGCTCCGTGCAGAGAGCTGGGTGAAGGGGGCAGCGGTTTGTGGGCTCGTTTGTAGCCCCAGTTTACTCTCCAGCCACGCCACTTTTGGGATGACCAGAGTGGCATGGCTGGAGAGTAAACAGGGGTTATGAACACGCCCACAAGCCGCTACCTCCCCTTCACCCAGCTCTCTGCACAGAGCACAGCACCGTGCTCTGAGCGGGGGGGGGGGGAGTGCCGTGGCTGTGAGGGGACGATGTCACGTGCCCACAGAAAGAGCTCCATGTGCCACCTTTGGCACCCGTGCCGTAGATTTGCCAACAGTGATGTATAATATGGGAAATATTTTAAAATAAAGACAAGTAATTGTACAGTATGGGAGACACTATGTGGATAATGTGAGTATGACAGAGACATTTTTTTCCAACCTGGAACAGGCTCTGTGAACTAGGCCTTTTATGTGGGCAATGCTAGCGTGCTTCCCTAATCCTTTTCACTTTGTCTCCACCATCTGCTTGTAGTAGGTTTTGAATTAATATTTAGAAAGTTTGCCTGCAGCAGTGCTGAAATGTGCATCAGAGAACAACAGTTGTTTACTGTGTTTGAACTGAAGAATCTCGCCCAGGAGATCACATTCACTTGAAGTTTACATCTCTCAATCTCAGCTTGCAAAAAGGGATCGATGAATAACAATTGTCATTTCAGAGTTGCGCCTCTCCAATTATTTATTTGGTTGTGCGTCGTCCCCAGATGTATGCTTAATTGGATCAGACACTGAAAACCAGATTGCAGGTTTTCAGTGACATGTCTATACCTCTTTATAAATAGAAATCTCTTTTTCAAAATCCCATATCCACATGTAAAATGATAATGACACTGGAGACTTTGCCACCCTCTCTCCCACTAGAAGCACAGTTAAAGTTAATTTATCTGCTTTTAAGAAATCACATTATACCTAGCGGATCGCTGACAGGTCACCCACAGAGAAATCTCTGTTTTTCATGACTCAAGATTCTTTTATCCGAAGTTGGTTAGGCTACAGATGTCCCCTGTAAAGAATATTGAGAACATTGGAGAGGATGTTTCATAACCTTGTATCTATTTAGTGCTCAGTGTGCAGTCAGATGAGACGGAAAGATATCCTGTGTCTTGTCAGGAAGTCAGACAAGCCATCCCAATTCTTTTTCACTGGACATAAATGACTTTGGCCTAATTTAAAACTTCTTTCCATTTTTGCTCACTTGTAACATACTGTAGTATGTTTGCAGCTTCTTCTGCATGCTTTTCTGTTATGAATTGCCCCATGACATTTCAGCTTCTTCTGAAATGAATCAGAGGGCTTTTATTGTGAATGGTGCCAAGGGTACTGGTTTAAAAAGTGAACATTATAAAAAATCAGATACGATCAAAAGGGTGTTGCACAAAACATAAAGGGCAGTAGCATTTAAAACACAGTAGATCACATTTGGGAAACCTAATAATGGAAATGAAAAGTAGATTCAGTTTTGCACCCCCAGTTTTAGGCAAAAGCTATGGTTCCTGTTCCCAGACTTGGATCTCAGATTTTATTGGACTATAATTCCCAAAAATCTTGACCATTCCACCTAGGGCTTATATGGGTTGTAGTCATTATCTGGGAAACAAGTTTAGGAACTTTCCCCTAACTTTGTTGTTTTTAAACACGGATTCAATGTGTTTTCATTTGCATATATTTTCCATTCATTTATGAGCACCACTTGAGTCCCTATGCTTAGGGAAAGGTGCCATACTAAGTAAAAAATTATAAAACTGTACCTTGTAAGCTTTATTTCAGAAAGTTCTGTTTCACTCCAGGATATCCCAAAGGAGGTAGTTTGGATGTTGAAAAATCAGTTTCTACAGGGAACTTGTAAGGAAGAATAGCAAAAGCTGATTTAGAGAACTGTGACGCTAAATTTCTAACTGCTGTGTCTCGCTGGGTTTCTCCAACTTACACCATTCATTCTTGATAAGTTTGTTCTTATTTGTTTAATAATAATTTTGCCTAACTGTTCTAGCAGTTAATAAAATGTGCTTTTCATCAAGGGACCCCTCTGTATATTGCGTTTCTCGAGGAGTTCCAAATTCAAAGGAGAAACTTACGAACCTAGGGCTACTTTCTGACAGGTCTGAAACATCAATCCCAAAACATCAACTTGGTAGCTTGTAAGGAATACTTATATCGTAGGAATCTACCCTAAGGAATATAGATGGGGTGATAGCACTCATTAGAGCTATATCAAGCTACAGAGATTAAATCCTAACAGGAAGACAGAAAGAGAGGGAAAGAACAGCCCATGGACTGGAAATGTCCAATATACGGTACATGGGCAGCATGTAGCAACAATAATACGTGAATCCAACACTACTTGGGAATTGGCAAGAGTCTGCTGTCTTTAGGATCTCTTAATGTTTTCACATGTTCGTTTTCTTTCTAATAAAATACATGTTCAGTAATTACAGTGACACTGCGCAAATTCCACTAATCTGAATATCGAACACAAATCATTGGCTGAAATCCTGTTGGTAGAGCAAACCCAAGCATAACTTTCTGTGTGTTCCTCCTGGCAACTAATGTGTCACTACCACAATTCTTGGAGTAGGTGGGTGGACATACGCATACACCGAGCTAGCATGCATGCACATCACAGCAGCGGCAGTTTGTTTATCAGAGAGAAATGGAGAGAAAGTTACACTTGGGCTTACACTGAGAACAGGAATTTATCCATTAGCTGTATTTTTACGTCTGTTAAGACACCCTCATGTATAATATGACACACACACACACACACACACACACACACACACCCCACACACACTTTTCAAACCCAAAATTACAGTTTCACAACTGTGTGGTTCCCTCCTCGGCTTACTTTTGCATACAAGATAACCCTCAATTTTTACTCTTACCAGTTTTAGACAAAAATATAGTCTTATACATGGGAAAATACTGTAAATCAGCATAATCAAATGAAATCTGAAATGTTGGCTGTTTTCACTCAGATTAAAATTACTTTTCTAACAACCCCACTTTCTGCCAGTAGGAAATTAGTGACCGCCTTTTGACCATTGAGCGAAGCCTTGGCATTAGCCTTCTGAGATTCAGATATCTTGACATGCCATTCTTAGAAGTCTTAGAATGAACATAGTTACTGCTTATAGATAGACAGATACTTTAGGAAGTAAAACTTGCCTGCCTGTTCCCTTGTCTTAACTTTATAGTATACATTGATTTGAGAACTTTGGTATTTGTGAGCAAGAGACAGTCTGAATAAGATGTGAAGCCAATGCCTCTTAAACATCCACTTAATATTAACTGAGTTAGTCACAGTCTAATTGCTAAAACCATGATCATTTAATACTCCGTGTCCGTGTACACAGCTTTTAAAACTAATCTCACTGTGACTTGATTCATTTTTAAAATTCTCTGTTAACTGATTGCTGCTACAGCACCGTCAGACAGGTGTAAGTGTATTGAATCAGGTGAATGTCTTCAGTTGCTGGCATTAAATGTTTGATAGGTAGCATCTGGAGAGATTGTTCAGGCTATTCATTAAATATCATTTCCAAGCATTTCATGCTTATTGGAGTGAGGGCGGGAGCAGGAACAAATCAAAAGTTTCTATCTTTTCCATATATTTACCAAGAAAAATATTACTGAGTGCTAAGTTGTTTGTTCATTTGTTCTTATTAGGCATCTCTTCTGTGTTAATATGATATTATAAATTCATGGCCTAGAATGACTGAAACCCAGTCAGAAAGCATACATCAGACAGTGTCTCCTCCCCTTCTTTTCCCCCCAGGTGTTATTAGAGCCTTGCAGTTAATTTGGGATTTGTAGTGATTACTTATAAACAACCTCTCCATTGGGAAAACAAATACACACCTCTCTTACAAAATCCCTGGAGAAGGAAATTCAGAGTTACCAACAGAAGAACAGTAACAAAAGAAATAGTTTTTTCTCATGTTGATCTTTTTTCATTTGAGAGACATAATCTGTTTGCCACAAGTAGACTCTTTAGAAGTAATAATTTGGAATGACCAAAAGCAGTGCCTTCATAATATAGTTAGCTCTATGGTGACAGCTCAGTTCTGATTTTCCACAGCTTTATCCAAGACAGGCATACCTCACATGAAAATTTGAGGGCTCCCTTCAAAAAAACAAACCCTGAATTCTCCTTGAGTTTTCCTACCTATAAAATTAAATAAAACATATTTTGTATCATTTGCATATAGTCATTTTATCCCCATTACTCATTTTACCCCAACACATATTGCTTTCTTGCTGTTGACTCTTCTGTAAGTTCCATTGATGCAAATAGGAATACAGTGGTCCCCCGCCCATTCGTGGTTCATATACTGCAGTCCCGCTATATTGTGGGACCACAGTATATGAAAAAAGACCCCCTGGGGTAAGGGGGGAAAGGCCTGAGGTAAGGGGGGAGGGCCTGTCGGAGGCCTCAGAAATGACTTCTGGTTCGAAGGGAGGCCCTTTTGGGGCCTCCAAAAGACCCAGAAAGGCCCTCGCAGGCCCGTTCAGGGCAGTGCCAGGATCGGGGTAAGTACAAGAGCCCCCAGCTAAGCACCCCAGGCCCAACCCAACCTGCATCCGCAGACTGCGGATTTTCAATTATCGTGGGTCAGGTTGGGTCCCTAACCCCCACAATAGGCAGGGGGTTACTGTACTCTAACTTTGACTTAATATGCTTAAGTAAGTCACAGTAGGCTCATATGAACCTATACAGCCTATGGAGAAATTGATTCCCCAGATCCACCTTTGCAGGAGTGGACCTTTTATCGGACAACTAAAAAATTAAATGGCAAGCTTTGGTAGATGAAATCCACTTCCTTAGGCTCTAAGTACATCCCCTTGCTGGATGGTGCAGATAAAATGTCCAGAAATTATCATTACATATCTGGGAGATATGATCAGTTCTTCTTGTGAGGCTGAGCCTTTGCTGTCTCTGTAGCAAGGTTGTTTCAGTGGACCTACTGTAGTGCAGTTTGAGACAATAAGCAATAGGATTTTGATCACTATCATAGAAGATGTCATTTGTTTCTCATAATATGTTGTTTCATCCACATGGCATAATTTTAGAGCTCCGGTTCACTGGCCTAAATTCAATGGCTAGTTCCAGCTTAAAATCAACTCATTGAATCAATTGAATGTATACAAATATTGATTTACCATTTAGCAACTGAAACAATGAGTCTACTGTAATTGGTACTAGGATATAAACTACTGTATTTGTAGATAATTTTATTCCAAGGAAGATGTTGCAGCTTTATTATACTACTCAAAAGTGCATTATTTTTGTGTTCTCCTGCAATGATTCTTAAAATGGAATCTACTAAAGAGGTACTTCTCTTATTTTCTCCCCTTTAAAATAGTAAAGGTCCTCGTTTTGCACAGAACCATATTTTCATATTTTGGCCTGAATAATCCTAGTGTCCTCTGATTTCTTGTACTTGTTCTAGCATCATATTATGTCATAGTGTTGGTCTGTATTCATGGAGATATATTTGGGGGGGACTTGATTGTGTACCTTCCTGGGCCACCCTAATGAGTAGTGAAGCCATTAATGGTGGTGCTCTATCTCTAAATGTAGTCATTCTGCAAACTCCTGCTGCAGAGCTCAACCCCTTGTCTTCTTATGTTTCTATGCCTTGTTGCTTATGTTTCAGTATGCCATTGCCTATGCAGTAATTTAATCAAGTATCTTTTATCCATCAACCTGGGACTTTAGTTGCAGGGGATGAACATCTCTATAACTCCATAAAGAGGACGGATGAAAGCAGGATCTGATACAGTGGTACCTCGGATAATGACTGCCCCGGATAACGATTTTTTTGGATAACGACAGCAAATTTCCGGGTATAGGACTGCCTCTGATAACGAATTTTCCCTATGGGCTGCCTTGGATAACGAATCACAATTCTAGGTATAGGTCTGCCTTGGATAACGATTTTTTTCTATGGGCTGCCTCGGATAACGAATTTTCCTGTGGGCTGCCTCAGATAACGAATTTTCCCTATGGACTGCCTCCGATAACGAATTTCCAGCATGCATCAGTAAAAAAGAGTTATCCCGGGTGGCATTGCATCTGTACCTTTAAAGTGCACTTTATAAAGAGTTTTGAGCAAAAAACCAGGTGCCGGTGCCTTTTTCCTAGGCTCCGGAATGGATTAAACACTTTCCCATTCATTCCTATGGGAAGCCTCGTTTCCGATAACGACGGGTTTCAGATAACAACTAACCTCGGAGAACGAATTAAAGTCGTTATCCGAGGTACTACTGTATTTATATCACCAATAATACAGACTGTGCTGTGGCTCAAATGAACAACAGCTGTTTGCTGCAGAAGAGGACAGGGGGCCCTTTGCTCCAAAATTTGAGAGGAGGTGCTCTCCTGTCATGGTCACAGGGCATACTGTATATGGCATAGGGCCAAGGTTGTAGGCAGGTTGCATGGTTTTAGTAGATGTCTCTGTACAGCGAATGTGATGTAGACCAGTCCAGTCAAATGACCATGTCTTTCATTTTCCATCCTGTTTTCTAAGTTGTGTGGATCATTACAGTAATGTATAAAATTGTCCACAAAAGTCTCATCTTCTATTTCTGCAAGCCTTGGATTAGTTTATATAGCCCAATTAAAGTTCTTTATTCAGCTGTATATAGAACCGGATGCAGCAACATGTTCCTGTCTGCTGGTGAATGCCAGGGTGGTCCATAATAAAATTCATATCATTCATAATTTGATCTTGAATGAACGGGCCAACATGGCTTTCCTTACTGAGACCTGGGTAGGCGTAGAGGGGGGAGCTTTCCTCACCCAGCTATGGCCATCCAGATTTCGTGTCCAGCATCTGGGCAGGTCGGAGGGTCAGGGGGTAGGGTGACCATTGTTTACAGGGAATCCCTTTATGTCAGTAAATCTGCAGCGTTGATGTGTCCAGGGTTGGGATCCAGCCCTCAAAGGGTGCGGTCAGAAAGAATGGAGTCTGCAGACGTGGTATCTGGTGCACGAAAGATAGAAACAGTTCTGCAGTGCGCACCCCCACGGTAATCTTTATTGAGTAAAAGTAGGTCAATCATATGTATGCATGAAGCCACATTCAACTGCTATCATTGGCTTAGGCAGAGATAAGTGAAACAATAGGATGGCTGTTTATGCCTAGAGCATGCGCAGAGTATAATCATGACCTACGTCTGTGAAGATTCTCAGTCATCCAGGTGCGTTTATCTGGGAGTTGAGTCATGGCTACTGGACTTCTTTTTTGAGAGATAGAAACGTTTCGCTGTTCATCCAAACAGCTTCATCGGTCTGAATGCAGCTGGTGCAAACCCTGACTCTTATAGGCAGCTTTGACCTCTAGTCACCCTGGCCTCAATTAGGCTCATCAGATGAACTAAATAGGCTCGTTAGGGAGACAATGGTATCCTTAGCCTTGAGGTGAACCATGGCTTAAGGTGCTAAAACCTATCAAGAAAGGGTCGTTAGCTATGGCCTTGGTGGTAAAGGCTTTTTGATTTGTCTTGGTAGTGTGGAAAGCACAGCTTGATAAGTAGCAGATAAACTATGCCGGAGGCCACCACCTCTGTTGAGGGAGGGATTTTCAATGCTCACATGAATGGCCTCCCTTACTCCTCTTTCAAACCACCTCTCTTCTTTGTCTAATATGTGTACATCCTCATCTTTGAAAGAGTGCCCTTTCTCCTTCAAATGGAGGTGTACTGCTGATTCTGGACCTGAGCTGTTACCCCTCCTATGTTGGGCCATCCTTCTGTTTAATGGCTGTTTGGTTTCCCCCAATGTAGAGGTCTGAACACTCCTCACTGCATTGGACCGCATATACTATATTGCTCCTTTTATGGTTGGGTACCGGATCCTTTGGGTGGACAAGTCTCTGCCTTAGTGTGTTTGTGGGTTTGAAATAAACAGGGATGTGGTGTTTGCCAAAAATCCTTTTAAGCTTCTCTGACACTCCAGCCATGTAAGGAATGACCAGGTTCTTCCGCTGGGTCTGGGTCTCAGACTGATCCCTTGTTCTTCTGGGATGGCCCACTGCTTTGTTGAAGGCCCACTTTGGATATCCACAGGCCTTAAGTGCTGTCTTCAGGTGCCTGTCTTCCTTCTTCTTGGCTTCTGTGAAGGTGGGGATGCTCTCTGCTCTGTGGCTTAGGGTCCTGATGACTCCTAGTTTGTGCTGTAATGGATGGTGGGAGTCGAACAGTAAGTATTGATCTGTGTGGGTGGGTTTCCTGTAAACTTCTACTTCCAGGCCACGGTCAGGTCTGATGATGACTGCACAATCCAGGAAAGCCAGCCTGTTGTCTTGGGTGTCTTCTCTAGTGAACCTAATATTAGGGTCCACTGCATTGATGTGGTCTGTAAAGGCCTGTACTTCCCGAGTCTTGATTTTCACCCAGGTATCATCTACATACCTGAACCAGTGAGATGGTGTTGTCCCTGGGAAGGTGTTGAGTGCCTTCTTCTCCACTTCTTCCATGTATAGGTTTGCAACAATTGGTGACACTGGAGAACCCATGGCACAACCATGCTTCTGTCTGTAGAAGTCCCCTCTGTACATGAAATATGTGGTATTCAGACACAGGTCCAGGAGCAGGCATATCTGGTCTGGGTTGAGTCGGCATCTGGAGGTGAGGGTGCTGTCTTCTCTTAGTCTTCTCTTTACCATCGTTAGGGCATCAGTGGTGGGGATGCTTGTAAAGAGCGATGTGACATCAAAGGATACCATGGTTTCCTCTGTATCCAGTTTGAGCTCCCTGACTTTAGAAACAAACTCTTCTGAGTTGTGTACGTGGTGGTCCGTGTGTCCAACCAGTGGGGCTAGGATAGTTGCCAGGTATTTTGCGATGTTATAAGTCACTGAATTTATACTGCTGACAATAGGTCTGAGGGGGATTCCTTGCTTGTGGATCTTGGGAAGTCCATAAAAGCAGGGGACTGTCTCTCCGGGATATAACCGGTGGTAGGTCACCCTGTCAATTGCGTTTTCCTGCTCCAAGAGTTTTAAGCATTCTATTACTTTCTTCTTGTAATTGCTGGTGGGGTCTCTTCTTAGTTTTTCATATGTATGCTGATCATCTAAAAGTGTGATAACCTTCTCGTGGTAGTCCACCGTATTGAGGACGACAGTGCACCTTCCTTTGTCCGCAGGCAGAATTGTGATGCTCTCATCCCTGCTGAGGGATGTCACAGCACTTCTCTCTTGGCTGGTGAGGTTGGATGGTGGTGGTTGAGCACTGGATAATGCAGCAGAGACTTTTATCCCATTTGTGAAGAACCTCTCAAACAGGGAACTCACCCAGACAGAGAGAGAGGTCCTATCCAAAGGCCTAAATTTTGCCATCACACCCAAACAGGTTCCTGTTGTGGATTTCATCACAGCGACAGAATCAGCCATCCACAGCAACAATCTGCCAGCAGCAGAAGCAGAACTACTCAGGATAAAAGTCTCTGCTGCATTATCCAGTGCTCAACCACCACCATCCAACCTCACCAGCCAAGAGAGAAGTGCTGTGACATCCCTCAGCAGGGATGAGAGCATCACAATTCTGCCTGCGGACAAAGGAAGGTGCACTGTCGTCCTCAATACGGTGGACTACCACGAGAAGGTTATCACACTTTTAGATGATCAGCATACATATGAAAAACTAAGAAGAGACCCCACCAGCAATTACAAGAAGAAAGTAATAGAATGCTTAAAACTCTTGGAGCAGGAAAACGCAATTGACAGGGTGACCTACCACCGGTTATATCCCGGAGAGACAGTCCCCTGCTTTTATGGACTTCCCAAGATCCACAAGCAAGGAATCCCCCTCAGACCTATTGTCAGCAGTATAAATTCAGTGACTTATAACATCGCAAAATACCTGGCAACTATCCTAGCCCCACTGGTTGGACACACGGACCACCACGTACACAACTCAGAAGAGTTTGTTTCTAAAGTCAGGGAGCTCAAACTGGATACAGAGGAAACCATGGTATCCTTTGATGTCACATCGCTCTTTACAAGCATCCCCACCACTGATGCCCTAACGATGGTAAAGAGAAGACTAAGAGAAGACAGCACCCTCACCTCCAGATGCCGACTCAACCCAGACCAGATATGCCTGCTCCTGGACCTGTGTCTGAATACCACATATTTCATGTACAGAGGGGACTTCTACAGACAGAAGCATGGTTGTGCCATGGGTTCTCCAGTGTCACCAATTGTTGCAAACCTATACATGGAAGAAGTGGAGAAGAAGGCACTCAACACCTTCCCAGGGACAACACCATCTCACTGGTTCAGGTATGTAGATGATACCTGGGTGAAAATCAAGACTCGGGAAGTACAGGCCTTTACAGACCACATCAATGCAGTGGACCCTAATATTAGGTTCACTAGAGAAGACACCCAAGACAACAGGCTGGCTTTCCTGGATTGTGCAGTCATCATCAGACCTGACCGTGGCCTGGAAGTAGAAGTTTACAGGAAACCCACCCACACAGATCAATACTTACTGTTCGACTCCCACCATCCATTACAGCACAAACTAGGAGTCATCAGGACCCTAAGCCACAGAGCAGAGAGCATCCCCACCTTCACAGAAGCCAAGAAGAAGGAAGACAGGCACCTGAAGACAGCACTTAAGGCCTGTGGATATCCAAAGTGGGCCTTCAACAAAGCAGTGGGCCATCCCAGAAGAACAAGGGATCAGTCTGAGACCCAGACCCAGCGGAAGAACCTGGTCATTCCTTACATGGCTGGAGTGTCAGAGAAGCTTAAAAGGATTTTTGGCAAACACCACATCCCTGTTTATTTCAAACCCACAAACACACTAAGGCAGAGACTTGTCCACCCAAAGGATCCGGTACCCAACCATAAAAGGAGCAATATAGTATATGCGGTCCAATGCAGTGAGGAGTGTTCAGACCTCTACATTGGGGAAACCAAACAGCCATTAAACAGAAGGATGGCCCAACATAGGAGGGGTAACAGCTCAGGTCCAGAATCAGCAGTACACCTCCATTTGAAGGAGAAAGGGCACTCTTTCAAAGATGAGGATGTACACATATTAGACAAAGAAGAGAGGTGGTTTGAAAGAGGAGTAAGGGAGGCCATTCATGTGAGCATTGAAAATCCCTCCCTCAACAGAGGTGGTGGCCTCCGGCATAGTTTATCTGCTACTTATCAAGCTGTGCTTTCCACACTACCAAGACAAATCAAAAAGCCTTTACCACCAAGGCCATAGCTAACGACCCTTTCTTGATAGGTTTTAGCACCTTAAGCCATGGTTCACCTCAAGGCTAAGGATACCATTGTCTCCCTAACGAGCCTATTTAGTTCATCTGATGAGCCTAATTGAGGCCAGGGTGACTAGAGGTCAAAGCTGCCTATAAGAGTCAGGGTTTGCACCAGCTGCATTCAGACCGATGAAGCTGTTTGGATGAACAGCGAAACGTTTCTATCTCTCAAAAAGAAGTCCAGTAGCCATGACTTAACTCCCAGAAGAATCATGACCTAAGCTTCTTGAGACCAAGGCAGGCAGCCTTGCTGATAATGGTAGCTGCAAGCTAGCTATGAAACCATTAACCCATTAACTCTTGTTCTCCCACAGGTCCCCCCACCTGTTGGTGGTGGGTGACTTCAACATGCACCCTGGGTCTGGACTGTCTGGAGCAGCTCTGGATTTCATGGAGTCCATGGCCTCTATGAATCTATCCCAACATGTCATTGGTCCCACCCATAGGGCTGGGCATATCCTGAACCTGTTATTTTCCTCCACATCTGCAGAAGTAAATCTGAAGGTTGGGAATCTGCTTTCCCAGCCTGTGTCATGGTCAGATCACAATCTGATGACCTTTTCCCTGGCAATAGCTGCCCCATCTTGCAGGGAGTCAGGCCTATCCATCTGGGCTCGCCCCCGTAGGCACTGGTTGCCCTTTGCCCCTGGATAAGGTTCAAGGTGCTGGTTTTGGTTTACAAAGCACTCCATGGCTTGGTACCTGAGTATCTGGCAGAGCGGAACTCCCAAAGACCAGTATCAGCCCAGGCCCTGACTAGAGCATCACTGGTGGCACTGGCGCTTCAGGTCTTCCCGGTGGTCAGACTGATGTTATGGAATAAACTGCTGTGCAAAATTTGCCAAGCCAAGTCCCTAACTACATTCAAAAAAGTTTTAAAAACCTGGCTTTTTAAGGAGGCATATAAGGAGGCATACAGCATTCTGTGCTGCCTAGATGCCCTAAGTACATCTGATCTCGCCTGATTGTGGAAGCTAAGCAGGGTTGGCCCTGGTTAATACTTGGATGGGCGACTACCAGGGAATACCAGGTGCTGTAGGCGCCTGAAGTAGGAACTGGCAAACCACTCCAGTTATTCCTGCCAAGAAAACTCCATGGACGTGGAGTCACAAAGGGTCGGTCACAACTGTAACAACACCACACACACACACACACACACACACACACACACACACACACACACACACACACACACACACACACACACGGCAATCTGTGATTGCTATTTCCTCCTTCTGTGTCCTATATTCTCCTGCCATTATGCCGCCCAGAGACCTCTTGGTAGTGGGGCGGCTAAAATTTTTTTTGTCAATAAATAAATAAATAAATAAATAAATAAATAAATAAATTTAGTTTTGCCCCTTGCTGGGGTTTAGTGTGTTTGTGGGTTGATTTTGGTTTTGTCTTATCTGATTGTTTTGGTTTTGGTGGTTTAATCCTGATTATTTTATTTGTCTTTCATTGTGAGCCACCCAGAGTCCCTTTGGGGAAATCAGAGCGGCCTAGAAATGCAAAAATAAATAAATATAAATATAAATAAATAACATGGAAGTGACTGTAAAAAGCACTCTTCGTTGGGTTGTCTTTCTTTTTCTACGTGACCATATCATTTTTTAAGGAAGGAAAAATGATCATGGGCTAATATATCACATGAGTACCTCCTTTCCTCTGCAATGTGTCTTTGTTATGCATGTAAAACTTTATCACTTTCTGTTATGTCCAATATATTTCTTTAAGTAAAATATGACTGTATATGCAAGTGATTCTGCATGGTGTTCAGTAATATAACACGTTCTTATAAGATAAACTACTGCAATGCATCTGTTTAGGGAAAGGAAATGTAAATGCTGCAATAAGTAAGAATGACATCTGGCAATAGTATGAGGAATCTGTGATTTGCTTGTAGGATTACCAATATTTGGGTAACAACAATAGTGAGTTTTCTCAAATTATAGCACTGCGAGGAGCAAATGGCAAATGCTACAGTGAGGAAAGCACAAAAAGCCAGAGAGTGTTAACATATTAAAACTTGAAAGGGAGGGAGAGTACCTGAGCTCCAGTTCTTACTGTTTTATCCTTTCCATCGTGGGTATAGGATAAAAGAAAACTCTTGATTCCTTGTTGAGAAAGAAAGCACTCACTTGAAGTTCTTGCTTGGCAGATGTCAATTGAAAGCTCCGAGATGGAATAGCCTGCAATGTCAAACTCTGTTGGGTAATTTAAGACAAATGTGTCATGTGTGACATGGAAAGATGGCGTGCTGTACATTAGTGATTTCCCAAGTGTTTGGATCAGGTAGTAATGTGCTGAGAAAGTGCTCTTTATCTATCCTCGCTGTGTACTTGTACAGCAGTGGGGAAATGCTTTTGGTAGAAATTACTTTAGTCAGAAAAAAAAAGAAGAATCCATTTACAATATGTGCCTCCTAACATCTTTCAGACAATGCATTGTATTAAAGAGGCATTTTTGATTAATGTTTCATAAACATTTTCCAGCATGACAGCTTAAAGTCCCAGCAAAAATGTAAATGCGTGCAGAGTGCTCAGTTCCATAAAGTCAAATACCATCTCCTACAGCCTGCTTGGATCCTGTCAACCATGGTGACACAGAATTTGGTGCCTTGGAGCATTGAAGTGTATTTGCTTCATTTCCTCTGGCTGCAGTGATAACAAGATGGAACGAGACCTGCACTTAAATTTCCTTGGACACACCTTGGAAGGTTTTGAAGTACGTACATTTTACAGCTAACAAAATGCAGTCTGGTACTGCGTCCTGTCTTCATAGGGAGTGGCTCAAAAATTAAAGAATCTATCATAAAGAGATAGCAAAATTAGTATGAGGTTACATGGAGAGTCAACATGAGGTGGATTCTTCTCCTTGAATTTAGTTCCCAGTGTTGTGTGGTGGACCAAACGATGGACTAAGATTTAGGAGACCTAGGTTCAAATCTCCACACAGCCATGAAAGCTCACTACTGAAGTAGAACTAGAGAAACTGGTCCTTAAATACCTTGTTTCCATTGAAAATTCTGTAAGAGTTGCTATGTCACTTCTATCTTAAAGGCTCAGAGCACAGAAAGAGAGATTATTTTGCTCTGTTCTAAGGCTGGCCGCACCAAACGGTGATCTTTGATTATAATTGAAATACTGAATATAGCAAACTTGTTTTTTCTTATTGTAATTTAACTGATGCAGACTAATCTCACTTTGTTCTGACTTCTTGCCACTAGCTGCTCCTACATTGTAGAACTCTCTTCCTATTGCAGATTTTTCTCAACCTCAGAGAAAGAGTGTCTTGGTACACTGAGACATGCTTTCTCAAAAAAAAAAAAGTATTTTACGACTGCACAGGAGTGAAAAGACCAGGTCATTTTTTCAATAGCAGCATAAGAAACAACAAAACCCATGTCCTTTTACATTTTGAAAAACTTGGATTTTGAACAAAATGCAAAGTTTTGTATGGGATACAAGTCTATGTTAAAACTCACAGCTGACAATTTTTGCAATTAAATAAAATTAAACATATGTAAAGCTCATGTAATCTAAATCAGCAAGAGGAGATCATTTACAGTTTCTTTCTCATACTTGCAAAGGTTTGCATCCCCGTGACACTTCCAAAACTTGGCTGGCTCTCTGTGTGCTCTTCTTGTGACAAAAAGGGACCTTTTTATTTAGGTAGCACTTTCTCTCTGCCCCCCAACCCTCCAGTTGTACTTTTAAGTGGCTCTTAAATTATTTAATTTGATGCTGGTTTTTCATTTGATAATTATCATATTTAATCATGTCTTCCTGTCATAACTTACTGCATTTTTAGCTGTGTCTGGTCTTAATTCTTGCCATGAGCCACCTTCTGCCTAGTACTTCGAGAAAGTAAAGATGTAGGATTAAATAAAATAGTGCCTGTCTCCCATATATTGACCTATGCGTTGTGTACCTACGACAGACAGTAAATGTGTCATGGAAGGTGCCCTCAGAAGGAATAGTTTAGGATGATGACAGCACACAAGCCTAAGCCATTTACTGGAAGGAAGAACAAAGCTCCTGCCCATGTTTTATAATGGTTCTCGGTTTGTTAGTTACTCCGTGGGTAAATGTGAAAGGACATGGACATTGGGGGGGGGGGGGACAGATTTCTGCCCTCCTGCTGCAATATCAACCTGAGTCATGGTTGCCATAGAAAGTACAGTTGGAGGCATCTGGGAAGCTAGCAGAGCTGCTTTGATGTAGATCTGTTCCTGCATGTGCTGTGATGTTAGCACCATTTACATGGGAGGACTTCTTAGCACAGTGGCCAAGCAGATTAAACAATTAGGACTGTTCTCTAGTGTTCTTTAATATTCAAGCGGCAGGAGACAGAGCTCGGTGTGACTGCATCTAATTAAAACGAGTCAGGGGTTCATTTGCGGGAAGGAATGGCAAAAGCAAGAGGGGGGAGAAGAAAAGAGCCCTTCTTAAAATGGAGGAACAGCTCATTGCTTATATGCTAAATGATTGGGGGGTGCTTTTGCCAAGTTTGTTCTTCCTGTCTTCTTTCTCCTTTAACCCACAGCTTGGGATCCTTCTTAAAAAGACTTTGATTGTACAAACGATCACTTTTCCTCACTTGTTCCAGTATTGTTTGTGCTCCATTTATGATCGGTTCAAAGTGTATCTATGGGCGTTTATACACGACCCCTAAGCTCCGCTGCAAATGGCTGCAAGCTCCGGAGCTTAAAAATGTTTCCCCACCAGCTCCGGAGTTTGCAGACAATTAAGTGCGACCCCACCCACTTTAGCGCGACCCAGCGCACTTTTCTTGTACCTTCTCTTTGGAGGTGAAAAATCTTTTATGCGGTGCAACGATAGTGAGTGCGGGGCTCTCCTCGCTTCTGTTTGCTGCTTTTTGGCTCCCACCCCTTTAAGAGCTACTTTTACAGAGACGAGAGGCAGAACGAGGTGAGCGGCATGCTTTTCTTACTCTTTTTCTCCCTCCCTCACGCAGCCAGCAACCAGGAAGTGCGGTGGGAGGTGGGGACAGAGGAAGAGCGACGAACCCCTAAGATCTCTGGTCCGAATTTAAGTGGCCAGCGGATCTTAGGGGTCGTGTAAAAAGGCCCTTTGTGCCAAATCCCCAGTGGGGGGAGGGGGGTCAGATTTGGGGGGGAGAAGCATCAAGGAGGACTGGTTTCTTGCATGCAGTCTCAATATTGTATCAAAACAACAGCACCAACTGCATTATTGCTGTAGTAAAAGGAGAGGGCTACATGGGAGCATGTTATGTTCTTTTGACCTAGCATCTACAGCATCTTATCAGTGAAACAGAAGGAAGAAATCTCTAGCAACTATAGAAGATTTCATAACATAGCTATATCATCTCAGAGAATCAAAAAAAAAGTATTTGAAGAGGTGATCATATTGGCAAATAAAATGGCTCTGTGCCTGGGATGGTCTGACATATTATTTTCCAGGTCAATGCAGATCATCTTGGGATCCCCACCCATCCCCACCATCCATATGTTTTTCCTCCATCGCTGGGGCTTATACATATTTGTTAAAATCAAATGTACTTGCATCAGTTCAGGTGGTGTGATCGGTTGAGCTGATGATGCAGCTTGTTGGCTGAATGTATGGCCAGAAGGTGGCTCTCCCAGTTTCCTAGTTCAGGTTGGGGAGAGAGGAAGCCGGGGGGTAGTAGTAGTAGTAGTAGTAGTAGTAGTAGTAGTAGTAGTAGTAGTAGTAGTAGTAGTAGCAGCAGCAGCAGCAGCAGTTGCATGATTTACAGTTATGACCGACTCTTCGTTACCCCATATCAATGGAGTTTTTCTTGACAGGAATACTGGAGTGGTTTGCCAGTTCCTACTCCAGGCACCTACAGCACCTGGTATTCCCTGGTGGTCGCCCATCCAAGTACTAGCCAGGTCTGACCCTGCTTAGCTTAGGTCGCTTTTACACGACCCCTAAGATCCGCTGGCCATTTAAATTCGGACCAGCGATCTTAGGGGCTTGTCGCTCTTCCTCTGTTCCCACCTCCTCCTCCTCCTGCTGCGGCTGGGGCTGGGGCGCGCGCTGGGGTGCCCCCCGCCGCCTCTTCTTCTTCTTCCTCCTCCTCCTCCCCGCTGGGCCTGGTGCTCCTCTTCAGCTGCGGCCTCCAGCCCAGCAGAGCCTCGGCTGCCGCCGCCCTGTTGTAGCCAGGGTCGCCCCAGCCGCCGCCGCTGCTGCTCCTCTGCCCGCCGGCGCGGGGAGGACGACGACGCGGCTCCTCCTCCTTTCCAGGGACATCAAAGGAACGCGGCGTTCCATCCGCTCCCTCCACATTCAAAGGAACGCCGCGTTCCTTTGATGTCCCGGGAAAGGAGGAGGAGCCGCGTCGTCGTCCTCCCCGCGCCGGCGGGCGGAGGAGCAGCAGCGGCGGCGGCTGGGGTGACCCCGGCTACAACAGGGCAGCGGCAGCCGAGGCTCTGCTGGGCTGGAGGCCGCAGCTGAAGAGGAGCACCAGGCCCGGCGGGGAGGAGGAGGAAGAAGAAGAAGAAGAGGCGCGCGCCCCAGCCCCAGCCGCAGCAGCAGCAGCAGCAGCAGGATCGGGGCCCCGAGGTGCGCCCGGAGGAGAAGCCCCCATGGAGGGAAGGCACGCCTGCTGAGGCCAGAGGCAGCCGCCCGGGGGGAATCCTCCTTTGGGGATCCCGGTGGAGGGTGACCTGCCAGATTAAATCCGGACCAGGTTGAAATTCACCCTCCTCCAGCAGGTACAAGAAAACTGCTGTTTGGTCGCGCTTTGTGGGTGGGGTCGCACTTAATTGTCTGCAAAGTCCGGAGCTGGTGGGGAAACATTTTTAAGGTCCGGACCTTGCAGCCATTTGCGGCGGAGCTTAGGGGTCGTGTGAAAAGGCCCATAGTTCTCCTTAACCAAGCACAGCTTGTTTCAGTTTGTGTCAACTCTGGTGAGCTTGAGCATCTTTGAGACCAAACCAATGAGAGAGAGAGAGAGAGAGAGAGAGAGAGAGAGAGAGAGAGAGAGAGAGAGAGAGAGAGAGCAAGGATGAAATAGAAATCAGCATTATTTGCAGAAAATATGCTGGTGGAAGTACATTTGCTTTTGTTGACCAGTCAGAGAGGAGGAAATTGGCAGCTAGCCCTTATTTACAGCTTGTTAACGTAGCTCTACTGTAGCCATGCCTCCTGGCAAGACCTAATCATCAGTTTTTTCCTGTGTCTCTGCTGACTCCTTTATGGGTAGCTAATTTTTTTTATTTCCTTTAAAGATTTTTACCCCACCTTTCTCCTTGGAGAAAGCAAATTCACCAGGAGAATCCCAGCTTCCTGAGTGCAAATTCACAGCAGGTCACATGACTTTTTTTCCTGCCTTGTAGTCACATCCTAATTAGGATTTAAACTACTACATGAGTTCTGATGAGAAAAAAAATGTCTGTATTTGTCTTTTAGTAATCCTTCAAATTGCACTTACTTCAGAAATCCGACTTGAATAAATTCCAACTGCTGTCTCATCCAAAAATCTAAAAAGAGCAATGAAACATAGAAAATTGTACTTACATGGCCAATTGAATGAAACAGTATGAACCATTTTTAAAAATGTAGCTTTAAAACAAGTATTTTTAACTTACAGCAACTTTAGAAAAAGTCAGGCTGTGTATGTAGACTGGTGTTTTGTTTTGGTTTTTTCAGTTTACACGCATACTGAAATACTGCACAAATTTATACTGAGCAGATTTAATGTTGGTGTACCTATCATATTTCATTACATCAGAACATATGAACCATAAATGATGAGAGAACCCGGAGTGGACAGACAGATCAAAATAAAGATAACCAGACCCCTTCAGGCGGACACCTTCATCCTCTGCTACCCATCTTAAAGATTTAAATATGTGTTCTGCGCTTGACTATTTTTGTTATAGTGGCACCCACTGTTGTCATTGTCGTTTAAATCACAGCTTCTGAATTACATTAGCATATGCAGTGAGATGAAATGTCCAAAACCAGCCAAGTCTTTAGGAAATACATTTAGGAAATACATTTTGTTTTTGTGCAGACCTTTTTTCTAACAATCTAACATCCCCTGTTAGATGAAAGACAATTGAAAGTTAATACAAACACTTTTGTGATTTCTTAAAATACTAATCCTATTTTTCCTCATTCAGAACAACAGAACATTTAATTTTTTGGCATCCTGACCCAGGCACTTAGTTTATGAGCAAGCCAATTAATGCCCCTAGAATTTGATTTCAAGTGCTTTACAGTCTTTGAGGGTTTGTTTTGTTTTCAAAATCATTTCCTGAGAAAAGATATTTGGCAACAGTACTAAGTCCCTTCTTCTTTGCTATATTCAAGAACTGTTCAACCACAGTATTTTCCTGATGCATTATAAAATTGGCAGAAGTGACTGAAGATTGGTAGGCTTTGTGAAATGTATAATTTCCTGATTTGATCACGATTTCTTCTTTACCATCCCAGAAACAAGAATATTTTATTGAAACAGTTGAATATTTATTTATTTGTTTGTTTTCAAAATGTATATACCACCTTGCTTCCCCAAAGGGAACTCTAGGCGGTTTACAGAATAAAATAACAACAAATAAAAGACCAGGCAAGATCTGATGTTAGTAGAGGCGGGCTAGCAGAGCAAACACAAAAACAAACCTCAGGTTTCTCCAAAATATAGCCAAAGTGTAAGGATATAAGCAGTTGAACTGTAGCAGGTTCTTTGTGAAGCTTCTTTTGAAAAGTGTATAGAAGTGTTAGCTATGGCCAGACTGTTGACTGGAGCCAGAATCTCCTTAAGATACTTCAGTGACAACCGCTCCGCTTGGTTTTGACCTACAAAGACCTATAGAATTTAGGTTCAGGTTCTTTGAAGGATCTCATTTCCCCATATAACCTTCCCTTGCTTTTAAGATCTGCAGAAAAGGCCCTTCAGTGTGCCCTGCCACCCTCATGGGTGTATTTGTTAATCTTCCTTCAAAGGGAGAATAGAGTCAGTCTTTACCAGTTGCTCTTCTACCTTGGACAAAACCACTTTTTCATTTGGGTGCACTTTGGCAACTGACTGGCTGCCAAGGAAGGCATGTTAAGGAGGAGAGAGGCTTGTTGTTTATGAGGGTTTTTTTTTTCCTGAGGTGATATTTAAAAGTTTTCATTCGGCTAATTTAACACAACAATCTCTTTCATTGTGTTTTTTTAAAGTATAACCTCATGTGCTTTTAGTTGTATCTAGGTTTTTGTCGTGTCATACACATCCTTGGATTCTTATATTTGAGGAAAGGTGTGATGTAAATAACTGAATGATTATTTTTGTGGTGCCAGTCCTGTGAAATAAAATGGGCAAAATTGGAAGCAAATATTCACCAGGTGCTACACTGTCTTAAGGCAGGCATGTTAGGCATACTTTAGGTCTACGGATGATCTACTCTGTGTTATTTTAATTCTATCAATCTTTCTTTTATTTCTATCCATCCATCTATCGATCAATCAACCTACCTACCTACCTTACTAACTAATTAACAAACTAACTCACTAAACACACACCCCTAGCCCACTCCTACCAACCCATCCGTCCATCCATATGTTCCCCCCAATCAGGCTAAAAGGCTGCTCTGAGCAGGTTACAACAACAAACAATACAATTACAGCAAACAGTAATACCAAGGTCAAATAATTAATTTTAGCAATCTATAATAAAGTCTTTTGCTATACAAAAACCGACCTTGTTTTCTCCTGCAAGTTTCTTGCCATATCAGCAGCTTGCTTTAGAAGTGTGGTGGTGGTGGAACTTTTTTGTTGCTGCTCAGCTAGGACTCACTTGGCGCCAGGCTGCCCAAAGATCATCCAGAGATCTTGTAGTAGTCATTCATTTTTATTTCTGTATCCCGCCCATTTATTAGTGTCCAGCCATCAGAGATGGCTTACATAATACAACAAACATATTGACAAATGTCGTTCACTAGAAACAGTTTTTGAATATAAATAGTTACTGCTTGAGCAGTCTTCCCCAGTCTAATCCCAGGCTGCCTCCTGCCACCCAAAGGAATATTCGGAATGCAAGAGGAAACTAGCAGTCTGACACAGAGATATTGCAAACTAAGAGCAGAGAGGAAGGAATCTGGATTGACCCCTAATAATTGCACTCTTGCCTTCTGGCGGGTACACATGTGCACTGAACCTGATGACTTGGAAGAAGGCCTATTTTGAATTGGTAGAAGGTTTGCTAGTCCTTTCTCCTTAGTGTTCTCAGCCTCCGTGAGCCTCCGTGTCCCAAAGAGAAAGGACTTTCTACAATTAAATTATTGTGTCCTTGTCTTCAGCTGCCTCCTACAAGTGACTTTTGTGTCTTCAGTCTTCATGAACAATCTTTGGGGAGGAGGGGCTTCCTTTTCTTTAAAATCTTAGCTATATGTTTAAAAGGGGGAAATGCTTTCCTACAATCCTGTACATCTGAAGCATTCTTAAATTTAGTTGTCTTTCTGTCCACAGGAATACCAATGCTGAAGATAGTATTTGAAGGTTATGAGCACCTGTCTTTAATCTCTGTCCCGTTACTTATCTATCACCCGGCTCAGATCCTCCTAGGCAGTGTGCTGGTACCAACAATAAAATCTTGGATGATATCTAGACAAAAGGTAAGAAGTCATTCCCATAAGTATCATTCATTATTACATTAAAGCTTTTTTTTTTTTGCATTCTGGTTAGCCACTAAACTCACGATCTTTGAAAACAAAAAATACATGACATCCACATGACATTTCCATCGTGAGAACATGAGCCTCTCCTTGATTGCAGTCTTGAACTATAGTTCTAACTGACCTTCAGCCAGGAGTTGGGAGAATTATGAACCATAAGGTCTGAATGACACCGGAATGGATTACAACTCCATTCATATCAATTCTATGATCATCCCATAGAAATAGAAGACCAGACTCAGCTGACTATCCTAAATATCGAAAGAGCACATAAATTAATAGGACCTACAGATATACCTAGTGCCACATTTCTTCACTGTTACTCTACATCAAGTAAGCTAAGCATCATAACACAAACATACATACTACCAACCCTGCCCCTGGTGATCCTACTGTATTCGCAGAATGATCTGCCTGGTTTTCTTCATCTTCAGTTTCCTATAGCAATTGAAAGCAAAGCTAGAATATGGAGCTCTCATCTGGCTTCTCGTTTAGCATACTGTTTATTATAATTATGTATATACATGAACTGTCCAGTTTGAACTGGTCATCAGGAAGGCCATGTGAAGACAGGGCCTTTCTAGGAAACAAAACAAAGAGATGCTGTACTACTACAAATGTATAAGTTCCAGAATCTCTTAACATTCTCATAGTATAGATGAGTTTTGTTCTGAAAGAGTGGCTTTCCATGTTTTTTTCTGGCCAATCTTGTCTTTATGCCCTCTTGGTTTCCCACCAGGGGAGAAAGGCAGGATAAAAACTATTTAAAGAAATAAATATTTATAGCACAACCAGTGTCTTCTAGTGTATATGTGACGCTGAGTTTCTAGCTTGGTTGCAGCTAAAAAATAATTCAATTAGAATTTTATGATGCAGGTTGTTGTCCTCCACAAACAGATATAACCTCGCCAGTAATTCACTGTGGCTTACAGTCTGATATATCATTCAAGGTATAAAGCCTAAATAAAAAATGCAAGATGCAGTCACTTGTTTTACAGCTCAGAAATTATTCCCCAAGACATAACTTTGCAACATAACTGCTGTTAGTCACAGCATCTTCCCGATGAGAGCCTTCCCCTTCCTGTATTCCCTCCTCCAGTCTTTTCTCCCACCCAGGCATGTATGCCCAAAAATGTCTCACAAGCCCTGATGTGGACTGTTTTGATTCCCCTTCCCCAAATCAGCAGGGGATCCCCCTCTCTTCTCTGGTTGCACCCAAGATTGGCCTCCAGTCAGGTTACTTGACTTTAATCAGTCTACACTATATGGCAGGTTTATTTTGATCACCTGTCATTTTGCCATGCATATGTTCTTCTCCTGGTCTTCTGGGTTATTTCCCCAAGAATATTATTCTAATTATATGACAATATTATTATTTTTGTAAATCAGAAAGATTGTCTTTTTGTTCTGTAGCAATAATTACAATAGATTTTGATGTTGTGCCTGGATAATGGCCTCCTGCTTTGAAAGTAAACATGTCATCTTCACCTTGATGTTTGTTTTCTATCAACACTTTGGCTTCATTTTGGCATTTCTCTCATGGTGGAAAACTGTTATCCAGTCACTATACTCCGCTCTGGTGACATCCTTGCTTAATTATGATACCAACACGTGATCTCTTCATGAAATCAAATTTAAATATTTAGAGGTTCCTTGACAAGAGGCAGTTTCCACTTGGAAGTAATGCAGCAGAACCCACCATGAAATAGAATAATGATTTTATTTTTCCAAGCAGTATCTGAAATCTTTATCTTTGTTCCTAAATTCGGGTACAATTAATCCCAGTGCTGAGATATAACAAAGACACCTTACCATTTTTACAATAGCAATATTATTTGATGTTCTGTCTTCTTTTGCTTTGTTTTTAAATGTATTGGGTTATGTACCTTGCCAAATTTCTGAAATACGCAATGGGCAATAAAAGGTTAAATATATCTGTATACCTTGCTTGCCAGTCTGGAAGCAGTTCTTAACCAGTTTTCATTAACATCAAGAAAAATGCCAAAAAAAACTGAAAGCAAAAAAAAAATTCTTATTTGTGTATAAAATGCATGATTGCAATTTGTTAGTTGATATGTTTGGAAAACAAGAAACTAAAAAAATTGCACTAGACTTTATATCCAACCAACCAAATGTGATCTGTTATGAGAATCTAGTAATATCAGTCATTGATGCCAAATTTCATTAGCAACCAACCAAAGAAGAGACTCAAAGAAAATAGTCTACTTGGGTTTAAACAAAAAGATACTTCTATTTTTTTAAGTTTTTAGGATGAAGTTTTCCCTGCCAACTGCTATCTTAGCAGAATTTTTACCATGAATATCCAGTGTTCCAATCTCTCCAGTCCCTTTCTAGGTACTGGAAATGTGTGTCTAGGTTTATAGAGTGTAACTCCCCAGTTTGGGGGAATTAATTATATGAATCATGTGACCTTTTCAAACATTCATATAAATATCTGCACAAGCCTACGGTGGACATTGGCCAATTATAATGGAAAATGGAATACAGCAAGCTTCTTGCAACACTACGTCAGCACTACCACTCTTTCCCATCCACCCTGTGTCAGATTCCCATTCCTTGTCCAAAGGAATTTATAGGAATGAAGGAGGAGCAGGTGGTCAGGCAGTGGCACAGAAACAAGACAGTATATGATGAAGGAATGGGAAGAGGAAATATATGTTGCAGGTCAGGTTGAGATGTGATGAAGAAATCATGTAGCCGTTGAAGCAAAGCTAAAATATTCTTGGACTCCTGTTAAACCTGAACCCCCAGGAACAAATATAAATGCTTTCTTGAGGGCTGTTTCAGTGGTGGAGGAAGTAACTAAAAAGATTAAACAACCTTTGCAATTAAGCAAGATTCTTGGACAGGCTGTGGCCAGATCACTTAATCTCTTACCATGGGAAATCAAAGTACAGTGGCCATGAATAGGTGTTATTTTTGTCATGCCTTTATGAATGCAAACAAACTAATGCTTTGTTTCATGTTTTCAGGCGGTGAAATTAACAAAGCAGCCCAAAGTGCCAGTGAAAGTATAACGATGGAAGAAGTCAAGCAAACTGTATATATGTACTATTTTGTACATACACAGAGACAATTCAAAATGGGCGTATGTGAATGTTGCTTCGGCACTTATTTTATTTTTATAGAGACATATATATTTAAAATTCCTACAGAAGTGCCTTAAATATATTTTATAGAAGCATTGTTTCCAAAATCGAATGGTTGGTTACTGTAAGAGGCTTTGCGCAAATTGTAGGTGTTTTTTTTTTAATGGAGTGAATAATTCTGACAGTGAAAAACTCGGCCTTCCAGCACTGCACAATCCACAAACTGTTTCTCTTATACAGAACACTTTATACAGATTTAATTAAAGTGAATGAAGTCCAAACAGAAGCGGTATTGAGTGCATTGTGCTAATCATTTACAAGTTTATAAGACGGTCCTAGACAAAACCAGGAGCAATTTTCTTCTGGTTGACTGTTTAAGAAGGCAGTTTCAGAAGTTCTAGTCAAAATTAACTTGGATTCCTGTGTGATTCCATAACCCTCCTTACTCTTATGATTGTGACATGTATTTTCCTTCTGAGTTTGTGTACACTCCGCATGGGGCCATCTATTTAAAAGGAACTGAAAAGCATAAATTATTTGCATTTGTTGACACAGTTGTCTAGACATTCCTTCAAAGCTAATGGTTTCTCAAGACAATCCTCTCAGTTCCATTTTTATGCTATTGTGGCACTGTTTGTCTTAAACACACTGAGATGTTCAAAGTGAGGACCTGGTGCTTACAGTAGTAAGGAAAGAGCTACAATTCCAGCTACTGTTAAGGGCATTTAAATATATATCTATAGTGCTGTTAATGCAAACTGAGGGGAAATATTTTCCTCTTTCCCCCTGCTCAAATGCACTGTACCATACTGTGACAGAAAAATATCAAACTAATATTACAACATTCAATTTACTACTGTTCTCAGCTTTTACATCACTGTATTCTTCACTGCCTATGAGCAGCACAAAAAGCTAGTGACTAGGGTTGAAAACCCATGATATATTTTTTTCTTAAACCAAGCAAGCATTCACATATCATATGGATGTAAAAAGCACAGGTATCAAGAAAGATTATTTCTGGTTAATTCGACAATCAAATTGTTGCTTGCATGAAGATTTTTTTATGTCCCTTTTTATAAGAGGTATAAATAAAGACTAGTATACTAATAGATATTGAGTTAAAACTGAAAGCAGTATTCATTTAATGCTTTGATGAGCAGTGCACCTTATTCAGGGCAGCTGCCGTTAAGCTTAACTGCATTCTGAGAAACATACACACACTATATAGCCTCCTTGAGCAATGCTTTGTGTGCCTAGGAATTCCCATTACAAGCTCCATCCCAAATGTTCTTCTCATACACGGCCCTGTTTCATCTGTGTATATGAGGAAGCTTCTTTATACACAGGTGTATTTGACCACACATGGAGTTCTTAGCATGATAATGATTTGGGGCATAGTTTTGGTGGAAAGAAATAATGTTTTTTCTTAGGGACTGGAATCCAGCTTCAGTGCCATTTGTACCTGCGCACACGAACTCTTTGAAAGTCATTCCACTGTCTCTCTTCAACCGACGGTCTTGTCAGTTACTACTCAGCACCAAGCTACAATGCCTTATTTTAGTAATATACTCTATCAGGTGGATTCTTTGTGTTGGGGCTAAAAAGGTTGGCCATTCAGGTGAGATAAAGTGGTTGGTCGTAAATGATACATTGGTATGATCCATCAAAAATTCAAAGCACGTATTATCTAGAATTAAGTTCAGCAAAAGTAAACATGCTGCTGCAGAGGCTACTGTGTTCTTGTAGCTAGGATGTCCCAGTTATATCTAAGTTCAGATACATCATAACTGCAAAACAGTGATACCAAACAGATACTCCTAACAAATAGAAGATACCAGGTTATCAGTAAAATATATGAAATCCATTTTAACACACAAATCACACATTCACCTCATTTACTTAGAATGAGGGGAACTGGAATTAGTCATGAGTTATCTCGAGTTAGTGGTTACAAACAGGCAAAATGTTATGGGAAAGGACATACAGTGCACTTGTTTCCACAATCCCCTTTCTGAGGTTCAAAAAGGCCCTTAGACCTTATTGTCATAGGCAGGCAAAGAAAATGAAAGAAGAAAACTCCCAACAGGTTCATGGTTGATGGTTCCAAAGCAAAACACAAGTTTTGTTCTTGTGCGAAACCCAGTTCATTGTGCCATCTTGTGCACATGAAACATTCCAGGCATATGGTTCCTACAGCTGTTAAGTTCACTTTTTCTTTTCTTTTCTTTCATTGTTGTCAAGCCTTCTCTTGAACAGTCACTACATTGCTACAATTCCAACTGATCTACCTCGAATTACGGCAACACCAGTAGTTCAATGTTTTTAACTATGGGGATTTGTCACAGCAATTTCATTGTTATTTTACTGTATTGAAGATTGTTTAGGGAGAGGCACTTTGGGTTGTAATTGCTTATGGCTTGCAAAAGCTGAACTGCTCTTATGTTTCTTCCTCTGTTTTTTCATAAATGAATGTTGAATGGGTTGTTTTGAAATGGGTGTAAAAATGAAATTCATCTTTTAAAGTCCATACTTCATGGAACATTCAAATTGTTACATTATGTTTAAAGACTGTTGAGATGTACATTTCATGCCTTTAAGTATAAAACAAGCTTATTGGGTGTTCGTTGGAAATAGGAAAATGGAAAGGTTTCTAGTTTATTTTTGTAACATGGGTCCTTTTCTCCCCCCATGATGAAAATTTCTGTTTCTTTTTAAAACCTGCTTAAACCATTTTTTAAAAAATAAAAGCACCTGATTATAAATTGGTTCTTTGTTTTTCTTGCTTGTGTTAATAGCATTAAGTAGTATCATGGAAATGACACAATACCTTTCTTAACATTTCATATTTGCTGTAATCTTTGTATTGAATGCTGGTAGAAATCCTGTCCAACTCTGGCATGCCAGATTTTATTGATTTCATATCTGTTCCAGTGTGCACTTCCAAACTTGAGCAAAATTCCATCCATTATCATGGCCTCCTGCTATTACATTTTAAATAAAGAGTTTATAGCTTCAAATACTGTTGATATTTGGCCTACACCCAAGAGGAGTCGTGTAAGTTGGAGCAGCTAGTCGATAAGATGTCAAGTGCATGAGGATTGCTTGCTTGCTCAAGTGCCTGACATGTGCCATTAACTAACCACTGCAAATCCAATGGTTCCTCCAATCCAATGTGTAAAATCCCAACAGTATTTTGAAGAAAGTACCCCTAGATCTTAAATTCCATCTCCAAATAATTTAGTCCAGGAGCGGACACTTTCTACAGGTCCAGGGGTCATAGATGCCCTTCCCTGGACTCTGAAAGGCCTCTCTTATAAAACCCATATCCCCTCCGTGCAAAAGAAAAGTATAAAAATGGAGGGGGAGTTACTCTCACACTTTATAGTTGAGAAAATCATTTTTCAAAATGGGGGAATAGAATGGCAGAGCTACTGGGGGCATCCTTGATTCATTAAACATGGCACAAATGTCACTATACCTTCTAAAGGGCATAAAGCAACTGTGAGCGTTTATACACGACCCCTAAACTCCGGGGCAAATGGCTCCCAGCTCCGGAGCTTAAAAATGTTTACCCACCAGCTCCGGAGTTTACAGGAAATTAGGTGCGACCACGCCCACTTTAGCGTGTCCCAGCGCACCTTTCAAGTACCTGCTCTTCCGTCCTGAAAATTCCTTGATGTGGTGTAAAGATAGTGAGTGCGGGGCTCTCCTCCCTTTTTTGCTCCCGCCCCTTTAAGAGCTACTTTACAGACACAGGAATCTTGCCGGCAAGAGCGAGAGCCAGAAGGAGAGCCAGAACGGAGGTGAGGCACGATCTTTTCTTCCTTTTTTTTCTCCCTCCCCTCACGCAGCCAGCAGCCAGGAAGTGTGGAGGGGTGGGGAAGCAGGAAGAGCGACAAGCCCCTAAGATCTCTAGTCCGAATTTAAGTGGCCAGCGGATCTTAGAGGTCGTGTAAAAGCGCCCTGTCTTATCATGTTCCAAGGATTGCATACTGCCCACTACTGCTATAGCTCATGGCCTGCCTCTCCCCATCAATGATAGTATACCCAATGATAGCATGGTAAAAGGCAGACATCTTTTTATTTTTTCAGTACTTCTTATCTTGCAATCAGCTATTAAGATTTCCTAAACCCTCAGATTTCTTACTGAGCTTTCATATACGCTCTCGCTTTAAAGTTGAATGAACCTTGATAACACTTTTATGATTTTTCCAAAATAATGATTTTAAAGGTGTGCCATATTCCATCATGATTTCTTCTTGGTTTTTACGCAGTTTCTTGAAATTGATTGAAACAAATTCAGGAGAGAAACATAAATAAACACCAGAGAGAGAGAGGGAGAGAATTCAGATATATATTTCGATACTGCGAGATGTAATTATGAGCACTTACTATATAATTAGACAAATTAATGGACATAGAAGGTCCATAGAATCTTAGAATTACAAACTGATGAGTTGGAAGGGACCCTAAAGGTCACTGACTCTAATCTCCATATGAAACAGGAGATTCACACTTAAAGCATCCTTGACAGATGGATATTTGACACTTGGTTTAAAACCTTCAGAGGAAAATAGTTCCCCACCATCCAAGCATGGCTATTAGCCATGACTGTAAATACAACACCCTTGTCCCCAAAACCACTCCTCTAAAATACCAGTCGCTTGGTGGGGGTCGGGACACAGGCTAGAACTACACTATTACATTAAATTTGCAAAAGTATACTTGTTGTCAGTTAACCACAAACAGGTGCAACCCCACTTAGAACAAACACCCAAATAGCAATGCCCCCCTTGTTGCAATCCAATACACCACAGTATGGATGGGTATACTCACTGTCACTGTGGGCATGTCCAGGCCTGGACACAATGTCACAGGATGGGAATATCATGCCCTGTTCCCATCTCTTCCTTTTATACTCTTTTTTTTAAAATGCAGTACTGTAATATGAATTTTGAGATCGGATGTGTGCTTTTAAATACAGATTTTAAGAAGGAGTAGGTTCTCCAAATGTACCAATGGAGGCATATAGGAAAAAATGAATAGAGACATGATGGCATTTGAAGGCAAAACAAACGAGGGAGTGAGGAAGGGCCAGCCAGACAAGCTGGCCCTTGTCTAGATCCAACAAGAGCATTTCCACATGGATCACTTTTGTTCAAGCAGGCCCACAATGTATAGGATAGCCAAAATGTGTAAAGGAAAGTTTAGAATTAATTGCATGTGAAGTAGTTGGTTGGAAGGATTAGCCTCAGCTACTTTTTCTGGTAACAGGCAGGGCAGGCACATCCATTAAGGCGAACTAGGCAGTTGCCTAGGGCACCAAAATGGACAGGGTGCGCTGCCCAGCCTGCTGCCCCCCTGCCGCTGACCCCCCCCGCTGCCGCCGCCGCCCGAACCCCCTGCTGCCGCCGCCCGAACCCCTGCTGCCGCCACCACCACCCTACCCCCCCGCCGCCGCTGCCCTACCCCCTGCTGCCGCTACCCGAACCCCCCTGCTGCCGCCGCCCAACCCCCCTGCCGCCGCCGCCGCCCGACCCCCCTGCTGCCGCTGCCCGACCCCCCTGCTGCCGCCGCTGCCGCCCTACACCCCCCCGCTGCCGCCTGACCCCCCCCCCGCCGCCACCCGACCCCCCCTGCCGCCGCCCCGACCCCCACCCCTCGCCTAGGGCGCGAAAAACCCTAGCGCCGGCCCTGGTAACAGGGCAGGAACTAATTGTAATATATTTCAGTGGTGTACCAAGCAACCTTTTTGTTAACTTTATAATGGGCAATTGTGAACTGTGTGGGTCCTTTTTTTACCTATCCTTTCCAATAGTGAGGGATTATAAGAGCTGCAGTCCTAAAACATATTTAGAACTTAAAGTTGTCTACCCTGGTTTATCCAGAAGTTGAGTCATGGCAACTGGACTTATTTTCTTGTGAGATCCAAACGTTTCACTACTCATCCAAGTAGCTTCATCTGCCAAAGGAAAGTTGGTGCAAGGTCTCCAGTTTATAGTTCACCTTGATTTCAGGCCACCCTGGTCTGAATAGGCTTGTTAGGTGGACAATGGCCTGAATAGGCTCATAAGATGCATAATGGCCCGGGGTGTGTGGAAATCTCATTATAAATTGGAGGCTTTGCACCAACTTTCTTTCGACTGGTGAATCTACTTGGATGAGTAAAGAAATGTTTTGATATCACGTCCAGTTGCCGTGACTCAACTTCTGGATAACCTCACCTGAGTAACTAAGAATCTTCACAGTCATACCCTGGTTTATATGCAGATAACATTTTTAGAAGGATTTTGACATACATTTTTTTTCAGATTTTACATTGTTCTATCAATTCTTTTTTTCAAAACAATTGCTTATAAATAAAAATTATGCTTTTTTAAAACAATTGCTTATAAACTAAAAAAAATTATGCTAATTTATTGTTGTCCACCACCTTGAGTTGCTTTTGCAAGCAGGCGGTATACAAATCATAAAAACTAAACTAAAAGCTAAACGAAAGTAATGGGCTACACAACAAGCAATACAGCAAGTTATAAAGATTCTAAAAACATTATAATGTAGTAATATCAATTTAATATTCATTAAGTAACAATACAAGACAGCAGATTACTTTTCCAAGACATTGAAAAGTCACTAAATGAATTACCATACTTTTTGCCCCATAAGACACTCCATGTCTTATCACAAACGGTTGTTGAAACTGTTGTGAGTTTTCAGGCTGTTTGGCTGTGTTCTGGAAGTTTTACTTCCTGATGTTTTGCCAGACTCTGTAGCCGGCATCTTCAGAGGGCAAGGAGCTTAGGGAACTAGGAGTTCTCTCTGTGCTCTGGGGTACAAACAGCACAAAAAACTCACAACAGCTATCAGATCCTGGCCATGAAAGCCTTCGAGAATATGTTGTTGAAACTCCTTTTTAGTTAAGAAAAAAACATTGCCAGTCATCCAGAGAGTTTGTCATCAGAATGAATTCCTATAGTCCAACAGGATTTCCTGTTCCACTCTAAGACAAAAGATACATAGTTAATAGAAACAGTTGTAAATTGCCTCTCTAGAGATTAAGAAATCATTCTGATTGTACAACTGGTTTCCCAATACATAATAATACCTCCCAAATGAACAATGCTGGATGTGTGACATGATTTCCAATTCACAAAGATGTTTTATCGTCCAAGGAGTGCTAATGGGATATGAGTTATCCAGTTTGGTTCAGCAATAAAAGTACGTAAAACTTAGAAGAAATCATTATGCTATGTCGTCGTAGTGGTTTTAGATTCTCACAGCCACAACCAATCTGGGTGTGCAGGTTTGCTCCTTTGCTTTCTTGACCCCTCCAGTTGTACTCTAAGGTGCAATGTCTGTGACAGTGAGATAGAGACCTTTCTCTATTGATGATGCTGGTGGACCTTGACTGACTTTGGAAGTTTAATAATGGTTTAGATCTTGAATTGAAAACATTATATAGGTAACTCAATCTAGTATGATACAAAGCAAATGATTCAGACTGAGAATATCTCTACTCATATAAGTGTGCTTTATCATATATCAAAAATGTAATAAGTTATTTAGCATTCACTTTTAGATTCACAAGATGCAAAAAAAAACTAGAGCCAGGAGTGTAATTAACAACTATTCCCACATATTTATCAAGTTACAATATTGTTTTCACACATAACTGGTCAACTTACGGTAATTCTTTAGGCATTCCCACAAAGACTGGATGGAAGTTTTAAAATGTTCACAGCAAATCTTTTAATTGAAACATGATTATTAGATCAGATTTTCAAATTTGTTATTGTTAAAATGCATTTTTTCTTTGAACACAGCCCTGCATGCTTATCTCTTTTTTAAAGTGTGTTATAGATCCCCTTTTAAAAGCAGTTTTTCAAGTAAGGCCCATCTATTCTTTGATTGGGGCCTCAGTGCTATCAATTCGACTGCCTTCTTTATATAATTGTAAGGTTAATCCTTCCAACACCTTGCATACTTGGAATGAGGGGAGGAGTGGGGAGAAAGCAGTTCTCAAACTGACTTTGTATCTCCTAAGACGGGCATGTCCAAAGTCAGGCCCAGGGGCCAAATGTGGCCTGTTTTCAAATTTTGAGCAGCCTGCAGCCTATTCTCCCCTCCGGCTCAGCCTGTCTGTCATTCATCCATGCCAGCTGGCCCCTCCCCATATGGGATGGAGGTGTTAGCTTGCAGCTTTACGGTTTGCCTGCCCTCCCTGCCTCTGTCCACCACCACCCGAGCCACCTGCCCAGCCTACCCGCCCCCTGCTCCGTTGCTGCAGCATCCTCCCTGCCTCCTTGCATGTTTATAGAGACTTGTCCAAAGTCTGGCACGGGGGCCAAATGGGGCTGAATGGTTGGCCCCCTCACATTTTCACCTTGCCAAATCTGGCCATCCTTGCAAAAAGTTTGGACACCCCTGTCCTAAGAGATACACTGGTTCACAGCAATGAGAAATAAAGAGAACCAGATCAGCCCTGGTTTTATAGCTGTATCAGAAGTTAATCCAAGAGCTTTATTTATTTCTCTGATTTAGTCTCTGAATATATAATGTTGTATATTCTTAGAAGCTCTATTCAAATTTATTTCTAAGATTGCTTCTCATTGTGTCCTTGAGTGATAGTGATTCTTTGGGGGTAGCAATCCAAGCTCTTGCCCTTTTGCAACTGTTGGTGTAAATAAACCGAAGCCCCTTACCATTCTCTCTGAAAGTGCACACTTCTGTATGGATCTGGGAGGGCTTGGATTTAATTATGTGATTTCCCCCTACCCCCCCATGTGTGCCTGTGCTTGCTATACCATTTAGATATATTTCAAAATACTGTACATATTTTTTCACAATCTACTTGCCCCCTACATAATTTCAGACACTGAAAGTATCAATGAATAAAGCGCTACTGGATATGTTGTCAACTTGAGCAGAGATTGCAGAAAATATGTAATTGTAAATAATATTTATTAAAGCTATACTGAGCCAGAGAACACTTTTTTTTACAGTGGTACTGACATATTCTGAGCACTTGTTTAAATCACAATTTCAATTGTTTGAGTGCACCCTGTTCTCATGTATTAAGAACAATAATTTATTTTTAGACAAATAGAAAGGGCTTAGATTTTCCCCAACTCTTCTAATTGCATGAGTGGTCTCAGCTCTGTATCATCAGTCTGAAGAAGCTGTTTGGATGAGCAGCAAAATGTTTCTATCTCTCAAGAAAAAGAAGTCCAGTTGCCATGACTCAACTTCCAGATAAACTCACCGGACTGAGAATCTTCACAGACATAGTGTGCTAACAACAGCCCTTAGAAACCACACAAGTGCCTCAGAATGATCAGGAGATGTATTTGAGAATCTGAATAGGATTGTCAGATAAATGCGCTGCAGAAAAGGGGGAACACACACACACACTGCAAACCCTTAGGCTGCTGCAATGGGGATGAAGGATATGTCTTGCTATTTCTTAGCTTCAGGGGGTTATTGTCTCAGGTACAAAATGTTTGCTCAGAACTTAGAAAGTACCATTTTACACCCTGAAGGTAAACAAGATTTTGTAACAGATAATAATTCATTTGGGTGCTGTGATGATCGGAAACAGAGTTGGCTCATTCATTGGGGATGCATTAAACGAAGCTCACAAATGCTCAGTGAAAATAACTTTTTTGTTTTCCATGTAAAATGCAACAACCTTTCCACAATTCCAAGTGGCCTGAATGTTATCTTGGGTGGTCATTAGATCATCCCTCAAGAAATCACTCAGGCCACTTGGAATTGCGGAAAGGTTGTTGCATTTTACATTGAAAACAATGTAAAAGAAGTGAGAAGTGACTGAGTAAGATTTTCAGCAGACAGGCTAGGGCTTCTTGGAAAAGCAAAATCATATACACCATGGATTTTGGAAATCACCTTTATTCGTAAAATTAAAAAGACTGGAAACAACAGTGATAATGTCTGTGAAGATTCTCAGTCATCCAGGTGAGTTAATCTAGAAGTTGAGTCATGGCAACTGGATTTTTTTTCTTGAAAGATTGAAACATTTTGCTGCTCATCCAAACAGCTTTGTCAGTCTGAGGAATGCTAGCTGCGAGTCCCCCATTTTATAGTTCACTTTGACCTCATGTCACCCTGGTCTGAAATAGGCTCGTAAGATGGACAATGGCCTGAATAGGATCATTAAGTAGACAATAGTCTCAAGAAGCTAACATGTGTGAAAGTCCCACCTTTATAACCTTCCCAACACCCATAAAGTATGAGTCATTAGCCATGGCCTTGCTGGTGGAGGTGTGGAGTATTTTTGATTTGTCTGGGTATTGTTGAAATTACAGCCTGATAAGCAGCAGATAGACAGTGCCAGAGCCCCCCACCTCTTTTGAGAGAGGGGTTTTCAATGCTTACATGAATGGCTTACCTGACCCCTCTCTCAAACCACCTATCTTCTCTGTCCAATATGTGTGCATCCTCATCTTTGAATGAGTGCCTGTTGTCCTTCAAGTGGAAGTGTAGTGATGATTCTGGTCCTGAGCTGTTGCCCCTCCTATGTTGGGCCATCCTTCTGTTTAATGGCTGTTTAGTTTCTCCAATGTAGAGGTCTGCACACTCCAGAGAAGTAGCCATGTAAATCAAAAGACAAAAAGAGGGGAGGGACACAATATTGTAACACTTCAAAAATTAATATTTTAATCCATTGTGAGGTTGATGAAAGTCTTGCTTCATCAGTTATTGGCGTGCGCATACAGTATGGATATATGGATACCCATCACCATGAAGAGATAATGGTACAAATGTTTTGAGAAAGGGTTCATCACAGGGAATGGAACTCTAAGTACTAATTGCTTCACTTGATAGGTCCTGGCCAGAGCAACAGCTGTCGGGGGGGGGGGTGAGGCAATGTCAGTCAATAAAGGGTCCACCTGCCTCTGGCCAAACATTATGTCACTGAAGAAATGGAAGATGGCGTGGGTGGGAGAGAAGATATTTGACACCAACACATTGGTTGCTACGTTAATGCATGAAAATAAAACTTAATTCTAAGAGGAGGGAGCCTAAGCATTGAACTAAAACATTCTTTTTCTGGAAAGAATCGCTGAACAAAATAATAAATTTACCAATGGTGCCCTCTAGTGGAAGAAGGGATGGTCAGCAGCAAAATAAGCAGGAAACACTGAGGGCAGCAGGAAACCCATGAGCCTGATCACCGGATCACAAATCCTCTATTATAGAGTCAACAGAAGCTTAATCCTGTCAAAGTTTATCTCCGAGTCTTGCCCTTCAATTACAGTTTTCTGCCATGGCAGTTCTGAGGCGGGGCCTTCCTTCCTTCTTGAAAATGCTAGCCAAGAAGCCCGCATAATTCAGGTCTGTATTGAAAGAGAGCAGTACCAGGTTTCAAGATGGTAGCAGAAGTTTCCGGAATGGTTCTCAGGTGGCACTGGAGAAGGGGAAGGTGTTGGCTGCATGTGAGGTGGCTTTACAACCATGATGTGCGTTTCCATTGATTTCCACTTGGGACCAGCATAAATGTGATTCCGTGTACATTTCACTAGAGGAAAAGCCAGAAGAGATGAGAGGCAACAGAAGAGAGTGCTGGAAGGTGCCAACACTTGGGCCTATCATACAGTTCAGAACAAACTGGGCCTAGCGTGCTTATAGCTTGAAGCAGTTCCAGCCACCCTACCAGCCTGTGCTTGTCTTGGCCCCATGTCATTACAAAGACCCAAGCCCTTAGGTAATGGTTTTGGCCCTGAGTGGAATGGGAATAAGGCGCTGCTGACTTAGCAGTGACACATCTTAACTTGAGCATAACAATATGTATGCTCCTCTTATTGTACAGGATTAGAACGGACCAGAGAGTCTGGCTCTTGCCCGAAAGCCAACATAGTATAGTAGATCAGAGGTGGATACACTCTAGATCTTGGCAAGCTGCAGTAGACCATCCTATCTGCCTAAACCCACCACTAAAATTCAGCAGTAGCCATATTGCTACCAAAATTTGGTGGCAATGGCAGCAGCTCTTGGTGTTGCAAGGGGATCCCTCCTGCAGCATAGGAGCCAGGCAGTGTGCACGATTGTCTTCTCTCCTTCAGGTTTTTGTTTTTGTTTCATTCCCTACAGTGGTAGCATGGTTTGGTGGTGGCATCAGCAAATGCCAAGGGCTGCAGAAATGGTTGATGGTGCACAAGCTTTGCGTTGTCAGGAAGAGTTATGGCCACAGGCTCTTACACAAGTATTACATTAACCGATTGTAGGACAACTACTTCCTGTTGGCCTAGTTTATCACACAAGGTTGGTAGGAATACAGCAAGAAAGGTATGCAGCAAAACTGTTTTCTGTTAGAAAACACAGGCAATTGCTGTCCTTCTTCCCAAAGCACTGGGCAGCTGCCTCTAAGACAAAGGTGTGCAGAAGGATTAAAATTTACCAAAATCCCTGTGTGACTTGTCATAGATTTCTAGCTCCCTACTGTTTTAGCATAGCAGTGGTAAAGCCTTGTGGCGCAGTGGTTAAATGCCTGTCCTGCAGGTAAAACTGTGCTCATAACCTGGGGTTCAATCCCAGGTAGCAGGCTCAGGGCTGACTCAGCCTTCCATCCTTCCGAGGTCAGTAAAATGAGTACCCAGATTGCTGGGGAGGCAATGTGTAGCCTTCACACTGTAATTAAAATTGTAAACTGCCCAGAGACTACTTGAAGTTGTATGGGGCGGTATATAAGCAGAACAGTTTATTTCTTTCACATGACATTACTGAAATAGATAACACTTGGGATGATTTGGAATAGATCTTTGTGGAAGGACTGTGAGCTCAGCGTTGTCCTAGACCAGTGATGGTGAACCTTTGGTACTCCAGATGATTTGGACCACAACACCCAGAATTCCAAGCCTCTATTACCAATGACAAAGGACTATGGGAGTTGTGGTCCAAAACATCTGGAGTGTTGAAGGTTCGCCACCACTGTCCTAGACCGATACTCAGAAAATCTCCACAGTACCCAATTTTTTAAATTCTGCATGTCTGTTGTTTCTAATAGATCGTATTTGGTGCACTCAGAGTCTTTGTAAAAAAAGAGAGAAAGATTGAGAGAGAGAGAGAGAGAGAGAGAGAGAGAGAGAGAGAGAGAGAGAGAGAGTGCACATAAAAGTAAATTAGATCTTGTAAGACTGACATCTAGCCATTCTTGTTCTAATATATTGGTTGGAGAGTTGGATGTTTTCTCAGGACAGGCCTATAAATCAAAATGTGCGTCCTTTTCATATATAGAAAGGTGCAAATGTAGTGGGAATGATAATTCTCCTAAGAAATAAGAAATTATTTACTTAACTGGGTGTACACCCTGTGACATTAGTGGGGTTTACATTAGAGTAGACCTGTGTAAGATTACACAGCACTGCCCTTTCCAAGTTTAAAGTCTGCACAATAAATGCTAGCATGTCGTATCTACATTTTCCTCCACTCTAACAAGTATGTGGCCTTAGCACCGATGCACCAGTACCTAATGTACATCAGCACAGATTAATAAACACTGCTTCTGATCTTTGACTCACCTACAAAACAGCAACTGTTGGTAAAGAATCAATTATGTCCTGACCTTAGAAGGAGCCAAGCTGTAATGGATAGCGCAGCTCCCAGAGTCAAAGAGGACATCAGGGGTCATTGACCTTAATCTGGAGAGTGGAAGTTCTTCTCCTCACTACTGTGTTAGTTATTAGTAGATCACCACCTTGAAAAGCTATTTTCTGACTGGAGTTGTTAAGCCCCCCCCAACTACAAAATAATAATTATCATAATAAAGTGCTATTAAGAAGGGCAGATGGAAAGGAGAACACACAGAAAGTAGGCATGGAGCATTACCACTCTGATTAAAAGCAAAAAGCAAAGTTTTCTGCTTATATACAGTCACCCCCCACCAATCGCGGGGGTTAGGGACTCACCCCACCCATGATGCATGAAAATCTGCGGTATGCGGAAGCGGGTGGGGTGGGGCCTGGGGGGCAATCGCGCGCCTGTCCGAAGCTTCTTGGAGGACCGCGGGGGCGGCGCGGAGCGACCCGATCACCCTCCACCACCCCCCACGCAGTTCCGAGCCTTCTCGGAGGAGCGTGGGGGTGGCACAGAGCAACCCGATCACCCCCCGCTGCCCCCCCCCCGTGGCTCCGAGGCTTCACAGAGGAGCGCGGGGGCAGCACAGAGCAACCCGATCGCCCCGCGCAGCTCCAAGTTGCAGGTACTGCGATCCCGCGATGTAGTGGAACCGCAGTACCTGAACCGCGAAATGGCGGGGGGTGACTGTACACCCCATACCACTTCATGTAGTCTCTGGGCAGTTTACAGTTTTAAGTACAGTAATGCAGGCTACCCATTGCCCCAAACAAGATGCTGGAGGAGAACAGCTGGCTTCTCCCATGCTGTGATCTGCCAATGTGTTGGATTACAATTCCCTCATTCCACAATCAGCATTTGGTGGAGAAAGACTAAAACAGGAAAAAAAAACCCCAACCAGTAGGAACACAAGAGGCCATCCAGATGTGAGAATCTGGAAATGACCAGGAGCTAGTGAAACACTGTGTTTCAGCCCACAAGAAATAAGTCCCAGAGTAGATTTTCAAAAAACCACTCATTAAAAAAAAACCACATAACACATAACATAATGAGGGCAAGTCATGTGTTCACTAAAATGCCAGATCTAGATGTCTTGAGTGATCTAGCCAGACGGTCAGTCAACTTGCAGAAGTAGTTAGGCTGGGAGTTGACAGGGATCAGAGCAAATACCAGCTTCATAATGTATCATGATTATAGGAGTTTGATACCACCACAGCTGCCATGGCTCCATCCTACAGATTCCTGAGACTTGTACTATGGTGTAGCTTCTGCAAGAGAGTTCTTGTACAATATGGTTATTGGCAGTGTACTAGCACACTCCAGCAGAGAATGCTAAAGTATGACTGACGCCTTAATTAAAGTAGTATTAAAATGCTATGACTCTGTAGTGTAAATATACTCAGAGAAAAGGGACATTCCTTTATTGAAGCCACCAGGGGCCATGGAGACATTCCAGGACTGACTACTGGCTTAATCCAGGCCTGGAGAGAGATGCCAAAACACAGATAGGCAGGATCCCCTTCTGAGGGCTTGTAAAGCAGAACTCTCCAGTAAGAATGTGTCATGTCCAAAGACGCAGCTCTGCTGGGCAACTGTCCTTATTGACAAGAGGGAACAACATGCTTTGGACCCAATTTTAATGTAGGATTAAACAGGACAGATGAAAAAGTAGAATACATAATGGTGGCAAAACAACCCTAGAGTAGTGAAGATTAGTCCTTTGATTTTATTGGGTATCTCATACTCCCTCCTTGCTTCTGTCTTGCACTAGAATATTTTGTGTCTGCAAAGGTGTCCATCTCTCCCCATCTTTAATTTACTTTACATTATTGTAACTATTGTTCTGTATGTTTTCTTCCTTAAAATGTCCTTGGCAATTAGATCCTGGACTAACCAGCTGGAGTGGCCTTGTAGCTAGATGGACGGTGTATAAATCTAATAAACAAATAAATAAATAAATAATCCAAATATGCCTTGTCTTCTTCTGTTCTTCATATTCTCTACCAACCCTCCTCCCTTGCCTCTCCACCCCTTTCTAATATTTCTCCAGCTATTTCCCTTGTAATCCACCTCATTTGACACATTCTTCTCCTACACATTTCGATTATCTTTAGTTTCATTTCTTTGATTAAACCTATCACCCATGCTTCGCATCTATGTGCTCTTTTCCAGAGGTAAAACAATTTCTCCTGCCAACAGGCATCTCCTCTTATGAAATCTATGCTTCCATTATTCCATACTTTGCTTTAATGTCCAATCTGTTTTCCAATCTATGTTGCTTTTTTCCGAGTTATTTTGATTTTGTTTTTATATTAGGGCATTTTAATCTCCCTGCCACACACAAACACTTTGCTGTCTAGTCTGAGTTGGAGTAGGAGGGTGGTCTAGCATCCCCCCACCTTCTCATGTGTACAACTTACTGCTTTTCCCAATACCACACTGCCAAGCTTCTGCAAGGCCATCACACTATGTAAGGGCCTTCAGGCAGTGTCCTGAAGAGAGAAAAAATAGGCTTTCTACATGCAGCAGGCTTCTGTCATACAACCCTAAGGCCTTTTTGTTCTCCTCTTCCAAGTAGAGATGAACAGGAAGGATTTGGCACAGTTTGTCAAAATTGGTACCACAGGTGCCACGTGTACAAATTTTGACAATCTGGGCTGAATTGCTTCATGTCCTACTGTACTTCCAAGCCACAGAATAGTGCTTGTATCACAAAGAACTAAGGAGATGGTGGACAAGTGATTATGTTCACTGAGCAAAACCCAGCAATTAATGTTACCACATGTGTAATCCCCCACTTGCCACCTTGCCCCATGTTTTCTCAGTTTGGTTGTCACAGAATGCTCTCTAGAGATACTTAGGTTAGCATGGTATAGTCGTTACTTGACAAAAAGGGGATAAATTGTAAGTAAAATCCTTTTGATCTAATCCATCTAGGCTCCAGGATGCACATTTTATCTCTTTTAATCAAGATGGGAATAACCAATGGTTTTCTGAAAGAAAGAAAGAAAGAAAGAAAGAAAGAAAGAAAGAAAGAAAGAAAGAAAGAAAGAAAGAAAGAAAGAAAGAAAGAAAGAAAGAAAGAAAGAAAGAAAATGCATCCCAAGCCATAACAGTCTAGTATTATTAAACACAGACAGACAGAAAAATAGTGTGGGGGGACATAAGAATTTGTAATTTATTCATAAACTGCTAAGCCATCATAGCAAACTTTTTAAATGAAATGTGATAGTTGCTAAAATATTTACTAGCTTGTTGACCTATTTTCTCAGTTAATTAGGGATTGCATTAACAATGTATTGAATATAGGCAACTTTTAAAATTAAGTAGACTCACTATTGTGAGTTACAAAGTTTTTATGTTGTTCAATGAAGCTAGAGAAGGCAAGCTCAACCAAAACTAATTCTTCTCCTTTACCAAAAACTATGTTAAATATATATAACTGGATTTGTCACTTTCCTTACATATATGTAGTCAAATTCAAATTATCTCACTATACAGTATTTCCATAATGACTATAAGGACATGCAACACAATACTAGGAACATTTTCTTGATAGCCTGCATCATTTTCCAGTGAAATGTTTGTAAGAGCTGGCTTCTAATGAAACACAAACTATCAGTTTTTTCAAATGCACTTTTAAAATTACCCTCTCTAAGATAAATCCTTTTTCTGTGACTGAAATCTATACTTCTGCTATTCAAAATAATTTAGGAAATATGCAATCTCATAAACTGTATGGCCTGTCTGAAGACAAGACTGTCCGTTGGTTCTGTTATGTATTTCTTAGCCTTAAATTTCCTCTGACCAATATTTTGGTGGTATTAGCTGCCATTTTGTGTTTTAACATGTATCTCTTTTTAGTCAAATTGACTGTTAAAATTGAAATGTCAGCTTGGTTTGACTTTCTCATATTGAGCTCAAAATATTGGATACAAGTACAGTATTTTCAATAGATTAAATCTGCTTGGGTAAAAAGGAATGTACACATTATATTCTACATTGCAAAAGTTCCATGGTTCTCAGTGGAAGTTTGCTTCCCCTTAACGAAAATGAAAATAAAACAAAATACAGTGTTGTAGTGTAAAAAATTATTGCTGTTATTCAGCCAGGCATCAGTGCCTTTTTTCCAGAGCATCTGTTCCCATTCCAACTAATTATGGCTTTGGAAAAACGCCCCTTCCTCCATTATCCTCCATTCTGTGGTCACTATGGATGCTCATTTTTCATTGGACTATCTGAAGTAACTGTGTATGCTCACCTGTTTGTGTTGAGTAATGTTTTCATCCTGTGAGTAAACTGCAAGAGGTGTTGTGTTGGAACAGAGTAGGCCAGATGCCTGGCTTTTCGGCTCTCCTGGCTACGTTGGTTACGGTTGCTAGGAGAGGCAGCTTCCAGCTGGGGTTGAAAACAACTCCTGAGAAGCAGCCATTTTGGATGGGTCAGTGAGGCCAGAAAAGGAGATTAGCAGTTAAAGGTTCCAGAAATGACATCACTGACGAGATTAACTCTGAGCCAATGCCATTGAACTGGTTCCCTGGCATCCCCTTGTGTCAGAAGAAAGTTTCCTTGTGACATTAAGTTGTGGTAAAGGAATCAATGGGGGTTTCCTGGGATGACCTCAGGCTTCTAATCTTCTGTAAAATCCTAGTTCCAATAATTGTCTCCAACTGACCTGAAGTAGAAAACAAAGTATGTGCCCGGCAGCTTATCGAGGTGCAAATGGCCAAAAGAAGCTTTCTCTCCATTTGCACCTGATGAGGAGCCATGTTCCTCTCCCAAAAGGTGGCATTTGCGGTGTCTTTGTTTCCTTCCTGGAGATCAATTCACAATACAGTTAGCCAGGGCTCGCATCCCACAGATCAATTTTCTTAACCGCCAGTATTGCTCTGTTTTGTTTTCTCTTGACAGGAAAGTTAGCTGAAGTGGCAAACATTCGATGGATTTGAGAAAACATCACGCACCAAGCAAAAGGCATCACAACCCAAGTGAGAAGTGAAATGAGGGCTTCTGGGTGCCTGAGAAGAACAACAGCAAAGGAAGAAACTTTTTTTTCCAGAGGCTAAATGGGAGGCAACACTGCACTGCAAGCAGAGGGATTTCTATTTCTGATGCTATGGCACCTTAAGACCACAAAGGAAATGTAATGGCTACTACAGCCCTGTTTAATGAGCAGGTATGCAATATTAATTGTGCAAAGTGTAACACTTTGAACAAAATGTCTATTCATATTTCCATGATATCTGAAACTAAGATCATCTACGTTTTATATAACATTTGTAAAGTAGTTAAGTGGCTTCTGCACTGCACTTAACACATGCATACATTGAGTACATTGGCTTACAGGCTTATATACCATTGATGCATTTGCTGTGTTCTTACTAATGTTTACCAGAGGCCCATGAATGGGAGTTACCAGGAGTGTGTAAGCGGGAAGGGGGATGCACCACATGACTTATGAGGTACTCTAAGTAACAGCTTTCTTCCCATTCCCTGATGGACTGATCCAGTTGTACTCTGCCTGGACCAAGACAAAACTGTTTTCTCGTATCTTTCTGAAGTGCATCATCTCTCCACTCTCTTGGAGTGCAACGACGTTGTTCTCTGGTTCACTGAAGGACACTTCAGTTCGCTTGTGACAATACTGGGAATGGAGGCAATGTAAACCAATGGCTAGGATCATGCCCAGGACAGCCGAACATCCAAGAAGAACACCCAGTTGAGCTGCTACAAGCTGTGAGCCTTTTGGTGGCTTTTCTCTCCTCCTCCTCCTCCTCCTCCTCCTCCTCCTCCTCCTCCAGAAACAGCAGCTTTGGGTATTGTCCTTGTGACCTTCAGGAGAGTGATCCCAGGAATATCCTTTCCCCACATTTTCTCCTGGCCAGCCGTTGTGACTTCTGCCTGGGATAGGAAGCTTGCTGAAACATTCTGGGTCAAGGACTGTTTCTCTGCCATCTGCCTTGATGCTGCTGATATACTTTGGTAGATATTGGTGTCTTCTTCACTAGCTAAATTATCTCGTAGTTTCCACATTCCTGAAAGCAGTGCAGGTTTCCAAAGATGGGTCGGAATTGAAGCTGTAATAGGAGGTGTAGACTTGCTTCTGGATGGATGAGATCTTGTAGAAATTGCCTAAAAACAGGAAAATATTTTTGGAACAGCAGCCCTTCAATTATGTATCTCACTGGTTCAAACCCATTTTTTTCACATGATGTATGGCAGTTGTTACCATCTAACTAGAATAGTCATCATCCTGCTACCTTTCCAAGACGGTAGTTGCTTTCTTCACAACTACATAGTCTTTCTTCAGAACTAATTGAAGGACACAGCCTGGAAAAAAAAGCAAAGTGTTCTGCTTATATACCACCCCATATCACTTCAAGTAGTTTCTGGGTGGTTTACAGTTTTAATTACAGCAATGCAGGCTACACATTGCCAGCCCCAACAAGTTGGGTACTCATTTTACCGACCTCGGAAGGATGGAAGGCTGAGTGAACCTTGAGCCTGCTACCTGGGATTGAACCCCAGGTTGTGAGAACAGTTTTACCTGCAGGACAGGCATTTAACCAATGGTGCCATGGAGCGTCTTGATCAATAATTCTCAGAATCCCCATTCTCTATGGCCACTGGTTGTGTAGGTTGGGAAAATTTTGGGATATTTTGTCCAAAAAAGTATATTTTTTCTGGCTGTGCGCAGATCAACACTAAATGATCTGGAGAGAAAGGTATAAAATGTACTTTGTAATGTTACCTTGATCAGCATTCAGCATTCTTGTTAGCAGGATATCTTAGCTCACTGTAGTAATGGCAAGGTTAAGCTGGGTCAACACATTAGTGACCTCCATAGCTAAGGAGGGTGCTTTTCATATGACAAGGTCATTATTTTGGGCATTGACTCAGAGTTTGTGAGATGGGACATCATAGAATAATTCATTTACCCCAATTCTTTGCTCCCCCTTTATAAATGCCTGGAAGGTTACTGAGACATGAAGTAATTAGCCTGTTAGGCATGAACTATAAAGTGAACTGGAATTACTTGATACTAAAGGAGCCATGATCAGCAGTGGAAACACAAATAGTAGTGGATAGAATCACTTAAGGAGGACTATTTCTATACAAAAAAACCTACTTTATTTCCTTATCAGCTCTTTTTGGAACCTTTTCATCTTTTTGGATGTAGGACAGTATGCAAACATGAGGTAAATTACATGTGCATTCCAGTCACCATAACTTGTACACCCATATTGCAGACTGTTTTTTAAGAAATAGCTCATCCCATCAATAAATGTCCCAACTTCTAATCCTAAACTATGACTGATCTGGGAAATGTGCTTTCAACATAATGAAATATCTAATCTATGGATGATGGTAGTTTTATTGCTGTTCATCTTCAACCAGCAGACATGCAACCTCCCACACCATGAGATGAAGCATAAACCTTACAGAGGATGAATAACATAAATCGGAAGGGAATGAAATAGACCCAAATCAATCTCATTATTTTGTTCAAAATGTTAACCAGTAAACTCTTTGCTACAAGGAATGGATTTTAATGACAAAGCTGTTTTTTTAAAAAAAATCTTTTAAAATGTGTTTTGAACTTGTTTTAAAGTGACATTATTTAATAATTCAAGATGAATATGCTTTTTTTTTCAGTATTGTAACTCTTTTTGTCCCATTACTTAGCCTAACAAGTTGCATTACTTACATTGTGGCATTTCCTGCTAGGGCCTCTGCTGAGCTATGGACATCGCTGTATTTGCTTACAGAAGCATGCAGGGCAACTGGGAGTTACTGTATCTCATATTGCCTGATGCACGTGTGATACATAATCCCATGTAAAAATTACAAAGTATGAAGGTTAGTTCCAACAGGAACCTTCCTGTCACTGCCAGCTATACGCCCTTATACGGTACTACTCGAAATATAAAATATATTTACAGAATGCAATAAGTATGGGCACCTGCATAATAAAGTACTAGAAGCCTGATAACAAGACTCTGTGCAAAGACTTTTAGTTTTTTTTAACTTCAAATGGATTTCAGAGCATCTACTGCCCTCTAACTGGAATAAGTAAGAACAGCACTCAGGCTTCAAAGATACTGAAGTTAAAAAAAAAAAACCAGACACTGCTAACCCATCAGCCTTCTGCCTGTTCAACCTGCCCTCAAGAATGCTGCAGCCTTGTACTCATGTTGCTTTTTTTTTTGAATACTCTGTGAGGTTTCTGAGGCACTCCCTTCAGATGTTAACTTTACACTACAATGAAGATGTGATACTGATGAATCCCAAAATCTGATATCTCTTTTAAACCTAAGACTACATTTGGGTTTTGGAGGAGAAAGACCACAGTTTTGCAGCATTACCTATAACTGAGTCCCCTTAATTGAGAGAAAGATGGCCTATAGATAAAACAAACAAATGAATAATTAACTGGTAGTTTACATGCCTGTCTAGAAATTCTAGTTTGATATGTCAGTTACATAGTTGCAGAAGAGCTACAAAATTTGGGCTTGAACAACAGAATGCTGGAAAACTATTACCAAAATGCTGGCATAGCTTATGGGCGAAGACAAAGTTGTGTTTAATGTAGAGATGAGGAAACGTTTCACCCTCCAGATATTTTGGACCGCAGCTCCCAGAATTCTGAGCCTATATTACCCAGCGAAGACAGACTTCCTTCAAACTGCAAAGATGGCTTGTCTGTATTTGACTGAAGAATCATTCTCAGGCCCAAATCCTCTAGTATAGCTATGCAAATGTCACAAACAATTTGGTAATTTGTCTAAAGCTAAGAAATTGCTGTAGACAGTTACCAGATACCTGCTGTGTCATATAACAATATGAAACTGATAACATCTATGATGATTTCTTAATTTCAGGCAATTTCCCAGCAAAAGTTGCATGGCTTGTGCTATACCAGCATAATAAGAGGATTTGGGCCTTTGTTACTTAAAACCTTGCCCTCCATGCCTCAGCAAGTAGAAATAGAGGCTCCAATACAAGCTTCCTATTTTACCTTTATGGAATTGCACCTGGAATATCTGGTACTATAGACTGCAATTCAAGTAATTTAAAGTCTCTTGACTAAGCATAGATTTTAATTAGCATCAATCTACTTAGCTTTAAGATTTGCATTACACTGAACTGATGACTTATCTGACTGTCCTCGGACATAGATATGATGCAGACTACAGAACAAATGCAATGAGGAGGAGTTGTGTGAGGTAACTTTCTTTCCTTCGGGAGCATGCGTGAGACTGCATTAACTATGAACTGCAACATTTGGTATCCCTTCAAGTGTTTTGTAACATAAAGTTACAAATTTCTGTAGCATCACCCACCACTGAACAGCTGATATTAATCTGAGGAGATTATCTTCCTACATGACCTCTTAACTGCCCTAAACCAGGCGTGGGGAACCTTCAGCCCTCCAGATGTTTTGTACCACAACTCCCATGGTCGAGTATAAACAACAATTTTGTATAACTCAAAAAGATTCTATCTTGCTGGGACAAACAGCCTGACTATTCCCTTTAATCAAATGTCCTGTAAACAAGAATTACATTCTACAGGATTATTCCGCATGTACACAAACCCAAAATAGATGAGGATAAGTGTGTCCAAGCACCTTACGATTTCAAAGTAAAATCCTTTTACATAAAAATGGTTGGCTGGAAAGAGAATGTGATTGTTGAATGTTTTCACTCCCACATCGTTGCATGCTTACAATTTAAATGCATATTAAACCATGATAGAAATTCTCGTTAAGTTCAGTGACATTAGTATTAAATAGTTACTTGTGATCCTTTCAGTATTCTTGTGATAAGAAATGAAGTCATTATCATAGTCATTACTTTCATGATAAGCAATAAAATGGTTCATAAGACATCTGAATGCGTACATGATGATAGATTATATTTATACGAGATATAGCAGGTTATCTGTGTAGTTTAGCTGTCTGTTGGATCAATGGAGATGTTCTCCTATTTTAAGACACAAAATTCTGTGAGTACAGCAGGAGTTTAAATGAGTTTAGTAAATACTAACACATCTGCCCGACTCTTGCTGCCTTACATACTGGTTACCTGTCTGATTTTGTGCCAGCTTCAAGGTGATAGTTCTAAGTTAACAAATAAAACCCTAAATGGTTTGGAACTTGGGTACGTGGCATTGTGCCTTTTTCAAGAGAGAACTGCCCACCCAATGCATTCATCCCAGGCTGAATGTCTAAGGGTTGCTGGGCCCAAAAGAGGACTGGAGGTGGAAAAACTAAGAATAGGGTCTTCTAGGAGGTCACTCCCTAACTCTGGAATCAACTTCCACCTGGCCTCTTTGCTGCTGGCAATTTTCAAGAAGCTTGGCTGTTTCAACACATAATTTATTCTGATCTATCAGTTAAACTATTAGCCAGTCATAATGCCATCATTTAAAATGCTTAAATGTTTAAAATGCTGTTGCATTTGTTTTTTATATTACTATTGATATTTGGATTTATGGCTATGCTTTGTTATTTTGCTTATTGTTCTGTTTTACATGGTAAATAGCCCATAGTGGCCTTTGGTTAGATGGATGGTATAAAAATCAGACATAGAGAGAGGCAGGCAGGCAGGCAGGCAGGCAGAAAGAGTGACAGATAGATAGATAGATAGATAGATAGATAGATAGATAGATAGATAGATAGATAGATAGATAGATAGATATTTTCTGGAGACGAAGGTGGGGTGAGGGGGTGAGGGGAACAAGGGGGGCTTAAATTAAATTGTAAAAAAGATAGATATTTCTAATATCATTGTATTATGGTTTCTAACATGATGTAGAACACATAAGGTTGTGGAAACAATTCTGTATGTAGTCAAAGGTATTTCTCTAAAAACATATTAAAAGACGTGTCTCCAGGGCTTACCTCCATGTCTCCCTTACATGTCAAACATGCTTGTGACCTGGGAATGGTTGAAGTGGTTTCTGTCCTAAAATGTCAGGGTGAAAAGTATCATTGATTAGCCATTCTATTATTCAGGTTGCATTCTACACACACATTCATAGTTGCCAGTGGAAAATGTATTCAAGATCTGCTGAAGATGTAAAGAAGGTTGTCATATCCTAGCAGTCCTTTCTATGTTCAGTTTTAATTGCTCTCTCCTGGAAATTTGTCACCAACTGAACCCAAATTTGTGATGTGAGTTGTTGTAATTGAAGTGTAAGCATGCCCCACACTTTCACCTTCTTCTTTGTGAGGTGCCTACAGCCTCGGCCAACAATCAGACAGGGTAAAATGACCACCTCTGGCACCAGATTGAAGGTGTCATAAAAGCATTCAAATGGTTATTTCTTTAATTGGTTATATATATTTACTGCTAGGAATGGGAAGGCTTTTTATCTGCCTTGGATCTGATATTGTAATTAATAGCACGGGTCTATATCTGTCTGCTAAGAACAAAGCTCCTCTGGACCTATAGTCAAGAAGACCTTAGAATGATCCCAGTTGGGACCATGTGTCACAGAAGCCCTGGGTTCTGGAGGCACAGTCTGAAAACCCCCAACTTTTCCAAACTTCCAAGCCTGAATGACACATTTGCACACTTAACATAAAACATAAACCTTTGTAAGAGAAGATAGTACAAGATTTAGCCCACAGAACCTGCTGTGTCATGTCTGGTAACTCCCATCTGCCTAAACCTTAGCGAAAGAACTATGTGTATAACATGGCAATTGAGGTCAACACCATACCCATTGTAAGAGCTGTGGTGAGAGAAATGATGTTGTGCAGTGATGCTGGGATCCCGAAACTGAAGCGAGGACTCCAGTGTGACACTGTCATCGGTGCCACTTCCATTAACTTGTTTTTCTTCACTAGCGCTGATGGCATGTGAAGTGATTGACTCTGCAAGGGATTCTGGCAAAAACCTCCCATTGTCAGGGGGCTCGGACGAAGAGACTTGTCGTTCACGATAAGCTGGATCCGAAATCAACGTCGCTGCACTCCCAGCCAGGCTGCCCCATGTAGGTCTTGGAGACTGGGTTAAGATGATGTCTGGCATAAGACTTTCTAGAGGGAGCAGAGCAAAATATGAAAAATGTTACTCAGAGAACGTGAGCAAAAAGTTTTAAGAATATGGAACGTGCTTATCTTTCATAATTGTTTTACATTCCCAAACCCTGATCATATTTGTTAGCAGAACACAATCACTAACTTGCTAGGTCAGAGATACTCACTTAAATTAATTTCTAGGAGCTCACAGGCAGGGCATGATTATGGTGTATTAATCATGTTACTGTTCTAAGGCAAATCACTCTCTTTTTGAGCTAAATTACAGTCTACAAGCACTGCAATATGCCATATTCATGACATCAGATCATTAGTCCATCTAAATCACGGCTGTCTATATTTAGCTGGCCCCAAACTGGTGAGTTCTGAATATACTGCTCTACAACTCACAAAATCCCCATGCTGGGTGAGGCTGAAGCCATTTAATTTAAACGACTGTCTGGAAAAGTCTTTCTTTCCCCCAACTATAATTCCCAGAAACTTCCAATTAATTTGGTCAAAAAGTAATTTTTTCAGGTCCTGACTCAAACACATGCTGTGGCTGCCAGAATCAGTAAAAACCAAATGGGCATAGCCAAGGAATTGCAGAATTTTGTCTATAAAGCAGAGAAATACTGAAAATTGATACCATATCTGGTCGTATTTTCATACTTTCTGCTCCAAATCGTATACTATGGAAGTCAGAAGAAAAGTTCTGGAGAACTTGAAAGCTAGCCTACTTTTTAATGCTTTGGTGATCCAGTAATTGTAATTTGTAGGCCCAAATTCTGTGTCTACTTGTTATGAAGAAACAGAAGGAATGGAACCCCTTCTCATTTCCCATTTGCACTGAATTATCCCAAAAGAGGATTCATACATCATACCAGCAGTGAGGTCTCTGAAGTCCATAATGAGAAGGTTATACGTTTCAAGCTCAGGATACCTAAGGCAAAGTTGCCTCCAACTAACCAGTAAAACAAAGTGCATGTCCTGGCTCTTAAAACTAATTCAGTTTATAATGGAAGGTGAATTGGACCCTAAACACCCATCTTAAGAATAACTACTGGGCATGAGTAATGCGGATAGAGGGACACTCTTCTCTGTCTCACAAAATACCAGAACTAGGGGACATCCACTCAAACTGAGGGTTGGGAGAGTGAGAACACACAAAAGAATTTTTTTCACCCAGCACATTGTTAGTGTTCTGCTTATAGTCTGTGGAACTCTCTGCCACAGGATGTGATGATGGCATCTGGCCTGGATGCCTTCAAAAGGAGATTGGACAGATTCCTGGAGGAAAAGTCCACCACAGGTTACAAACCATGAGGGAGATGTGTAATCTCCCGGCTTAAAACCAGGGTACTTCAAGGGCCAGATGTAGGGGAGTGGTAGCAGGAGACAGATATCTAGTCTCTTGCACTGTCAGACACGTTTGGTGGGGCCACTGTGAGATACAGGAAGCTGAACTAGATGGGCCTTTGGCCTGATCCAGCATGGCTCTTCTTATGTTCTTATGTTCTTATGTACCAGAGCAATGTAGACCACTGACATTGACTTCCTTTTGAAGTCAATGGATTTAGAAATCAGTGTAACTGGGAAGTCTTTTGATGAGGCCATGTGATAGATGAGAAAATAAAAATGGGCAACAATGTAGAAAAGTGAATACACGTCGGACCAGAAAAAAATGGTGGGAGAAAATAACCTACCTTTAAATTCTCCTTTTAAACCATTAGGCACCTGAAGAGGTGTTGGCTTTATAGCAATGGGAGCCACATTGCTTTCAGCAGCAGTTCTGTTTTGTGTTTGTTGAGACACAGTAGAAGATTGGATCCTCGCCCAGTAAACAAAGTATGACTGGACGACCGATAAACTGTTTTCAAAAAGTATTTGAAACAAGGATTTAGTCATTCTGTACTATTAATAAATCATCAGAACATTTGCAAAATCAAAGGGAATTTTTAAAAATCTACAAACAGAATGAGTGCAAAGGACATTAAAAGATGAACTCGCAACATGTTTTTATTTTGAAATTACAACCAATAAACAGCGGAAACCTTAGTGAAAGGGCTATAAGTAAAGTCACCAACAGTAAGAACTAATCAAAACACTGGTCAAGGAGTGTGCTCTCTTAATTTAATCAGCGTTTAAAAATTAATTTTAGTTTTGACAAAAAGAATTCCATTTGAAAAACTTCAGTTAAGGCTGCAAGCCATTGTCAAGAATGATAAGAAAACCAAGTCTTCATCTAATTTTTAACTGAAACAAAGTATCTGTACTTAATGTAAAATGTGGACCTTTTTTGGCCCACAGTCATCTGATACCAATTAACTTGACTAATATGTAAGACACACCCCCTTGCAGACAGCAGGTCAGATTTTATAAAATGAGTAAAAGTACCGTAACTGAAATCTTACTGTAGAGCTGTGAAGACATCAGAATCTGTACATTTACATAATATACAGATGCTCTTTAAAACAGCCAGGGGCATGGGGCCATCAAATGTTACGCTAGTTTGGCTATTTTTTTAAAAAAATAATATCTTCTGATAACCAGAGATGTCTAGGAAAACGTAAGATGTACCATCAAGAAAGAGGGCTTCAGATTGGGATATCTGATCCCACTTCTAACCACCATTATGGGCAGCAGCATCGAGTGAACACTATATCAGAAGTTAGACGTAATTTATTGAGCCATAGGACAGTAACACATAATTTGGACTCCTGACAAATGAGATGAGGGTGATCACCTTTCCCCCCCCCCTCTGACAGGGGTCTCATGTTTACATGAAATGGTCAGTGGAAAGACTCTACAACAACCTCCTTGGTTATTTCAAAGCTGAAGTTTACCATATGGAAAGAAATACCATGACTTCATGCTCAAACCACCACCAGGTTTGAGTCATGATACTTGATGGTACTTTCAGTCCTACATGAAAGTCAACCGTGCAGTTCACTGCTGGTGTTCTTCCACGTGCGTTGAGGACTGCAACCTCATGACATATTTACAGAATCAAAACACGGCTTCTCTACAGTTATGAAATCTCTCTTTAATATGTATATTGGCTAAAGCATAGCTGACAAATCTCAGAGCCCGTGCTTCTTCTCTGTATCTCCCCAATTTACATATAATTTTTAAAAAGAAAACATTGGCATAATACCTTTGTATTCTTTTTGGCTGAAGAAACAAAACAATCTAGTCTACAGAAATGGAACAGCAATTATGCATGAGGAAAACCAGACATTTGTTCATAACCTGACTTTATGGCATTTAGAACATGATGCTACATGATTACTCTTTGGTTTTTATACAATGGATTCTGGAAGCAGCAATTTCTATCAGTTTATTCAACGTACTGTATTTATTTTGTACATGCCCTTTACTTGCTAGTACATATGATTTTAACTGTTTATTTTTTTAAAAAACCTTCCTGGTATTGTTGAATCCCCCTACTCATTAATTATGCTCTCTTTCTACAAATGTGCACCTGCAAGAAAACCTTTTTTTCCAAATATGTTATTTTCTACAATTAAATGATTTTGGCTTTATATTATTATTGCTATGGTTATATAAGGGGATTGTGTTGTACCAGGTATGCATATGGAAAGACAAACAATTGGGAACCTAAAGGCTCTTTGAATGGTGGGACAATGATACAGCACAACCGAAGAAAATGCCACAACTTGGAAATATTTTTATTTATTTGTTTATTTTCAAATTTATATACCGCACCTATTTCCCAACCTATTTCCTTTTTAGCACTACAACTCCTACAATCCTGCTATTTTTCACAAATCACCACTAGCCATGTTGGCTGGAGGGTCCTGGGAACTGTAATCCAAAACACAATCTGTCCACACTCTGCCCCTAATTAGCACTGGTATAAGCCTGTGCCATGTTAAACTGGAGTTAATTCCCAATTCATTAAGCTTCATTTATAGATGACTATGATCAGGTCAATAGCCTATAAGTGTGTACACCAGAAGCTAGCCGAACTGTGGTTTCTGTATCAAGAAATCATACCTTACTCTGTTTCACAGTCAAAACTACAAGGAGCTTCTATGGGCTGCCTTATGAGAAGATCTCCATGGGGTAGACACATCAAAACTAGCACAGATGGAAGGTACACAAATGTACCCAGACATCTAAGACTTTGTATTTGTGGTGCAGGGGAGATAGAGGACGTGGCTCATAATCTATTAAATTGCCAACTCTACCATAACCCAAGAGCCAATCTTCTAGGAAACATCTTGGCCCCCTTTTCAGGCGGCGAGTTCCCTGGCTAAAGTGGGCAGGCTGTTTTCAGACTGTGACCCTTACAACACCTATAGAGTTGCTAGGTTTGCCAAAGCTGCTAGAAAAAATTGTGCCAACTTTCTGAGTACAATTGTGGTGAGCTGTGTAGGGGACTCCCTGATATGAGGTGGTATCAATGCTCTCTTCTACCCCCTCCACTCTGGCAAGAGAGGTCAACTCCAGAGATCCCTATTTATTTGGCTTCCTTTTTTCTATTTTTTTTTAAATTTCATTCTATGTGATGATTGTTTTACCTGTTTATCTTTTCTGTAATCTTTGGTTGTGATGGCTTGTAGCCAAGACAATATACTTTATATTGAATTGAATTGGAAAAAAAAACTAGCAATCAAAAGATTCTTACAAGAACCTGACGTCTCCAATGGGCTGATCTGGTGCTTTCCACACAAAGGACAAGTTTCTCTTCAGTGACTTGTCCGAATGGGTCACAGTGTCACCGTCTTCAAAACAAGTCAGTAGTTTGGAGCCAGGAGGAATATACACAAAAGTGCCAGCAATTTGGTCATTTGACACCCTGCGAGCTTGAAACATAAAGCCCATGAAGTCACGTGTGCTCCGAACTGTGACTGGAAACAAAGAGAAATATGTACAGATACATAAATAAGCCTTTGGAAGGACATTTTAGTTTCTGCACTGTAGAAATTTGGGTAAACATCCATCATGGAAAAGTTGACTGGCACTGCATTTTCCATTTATAATTTTTTCCCCTTGGCTAACTGGTTAATCAAAGCCAGAGCAAGAATGATGGGTAAACCTAATGCAAGGGTGGACAAATGCAACCCATCTGATGACATTGCACTACAACTTCCATTAGCCAGCACCAGCATAACCAACATGAGAGATGCTGGGAGTTGAGAGCTTTTTGATTACCACCATCTCCCCAATGTCTCCACTATTAAATCTAAATCCCACATAACATGCCAAGGGGTTCTAATCTCCATACGAGGACTCTACCTCCTAACTCTTTGTATTTCTTAACCCAAATTCCCACACATGTGGCTAACTCTCAACTAGGTTTCTTAGTGCAGAGTTGAAGCACTATTTCTTCATCAGGTTTTTTTAAAAGGCAGGTCAGAAAAAACAGGATGGAAAAAGACCTCAAATGAAATCTTACCTCCATCTTTTCCATCGTGAAGGTAGAGAAGAGAGGACATGGAAAAAACTGGAAGTCAATTCAGGATTTTGCTTTGTTTGAACATATGCCTCCTGCTTAATCTCTCCCCAACCATCTTTGATTTAGCCTGCCCATGGCCTGTATAACACACTGCTTTGGTAATGAATTAAATATACAAATGTAGCAAGTCTTTAAAAAAGAGACGATTTCCATAAATTTAAGTGCAAATTGGTATGTCTCCAAAGGAGTCATTATGGACTTCTCTCTCTTTCTTGGTGTCATCTGAGTTGCTATCATGGCATACTTCCACCTACGTCTCCCTGTGTGGATAAGCTGCTCTCTACTAAGGACCAGCAGCCTGATGTTACTGATTCAGGAAATCAATCTTCTGCCACTTCCATGTTTATGAACTTCAGATTTAAGTACATGAAGCTTAAACTTCAAACCAAGCATATTAACCTTGCTTATATGTACCATAATATCATAGAATTATTAAGCACTTACAGAGAAGATTAACTTTTTCTAGCTTGCATTTTTAGAGGGAAAGATTAGGGGGAAATGGCCCATTTTATAATTTGAGTACACTAGTAAAATTTTATAGCTATGCTGTTTTCCATTTTAACCCCAAAGAAGCAGAGGTTTAAATACTTGGATTCAACATACCTAGGCAAGCTAGGCAAGCTAGGCTGACCCTTTAAAATCAACATGCTATGGGCCTTTTCAGCAGCACTTCCCAAACTCCTTTCTGACTTTCTGGTATATGCCATTAGTTTATCCACATTATGTATAGCTTTACTGCTTGTTTGTGTTTTAATGCCCAAATAGATACTAGGTTACGAAACTGCCCTCCACATGTCAAGCCTTCTGCCTACCAGGTTCTCATGTTCAGGAACTCTGAACAACTTGAATTCCTAACTGTACAGCGAATACAGTAGATGTGCCAAACCTAGGAAACATTTTTCCCTATTTTAACTGCTACAATCCTCCAGTCCCAAAGTTTATTCAGGCTCTGTGTTGGTGCTGGGGTTTGTGGAAGCCTCAGTGCCAGGGATTCCCCCCCCCCCCGGGGGGGCTGTACTGCTGCTGCTACTACTACCGCAACAAGAAAACTCATGAGTTGCAATGCTAGCAAACTATTCCCTACTTTTCTCCACATGGCTCAGTGCATACATTCCCTATCTCACTCCCCTGCTCATTATCTCTTTCCTGGCTTTTTCAGATGTGTTATTCAAATCAGAGTGTTGCACAATTAAAAGTTATGAATGTATTCCAAATATCAAATTCAAACAAATTTAAAATGTTAAAATGATTAGACTACATTTGACCAGAAGTGGGCTACTTTCAACGGCATTATCATATCCTACATTTACTTTAGTACACATAGTGGGGCATAAATTGCATGCACATAAATGCTGCATAGATTAAATTTCTCCATACATTCTCAGAAATTTGTCTTGCATCTAAGCAGCCCCATTTTGCTTGATTATTCTTTGATCTTCCTATTTTGTTTTGAAGTTTCCTAAGTGATTTCCACATGGTCCAACGAGAATCTTCTCCTTCAGTATTCATCCATTTGGCAAGAAGTGTTGTTTTTGTTCTCCATAGGTTTAGTCTAGACTTTTCTGGTTTAATATTTGGAGTTTGAGGTGTATGCAAAAAACAATTTCCTCTGTTTTAGCCATCGTCTAAAGCAGTGGTGGCGAACCTTTGGCATTCCAGATGTTTTGGACTACAACTCCCACAGTCTTTTGCCTTTGGCAATCTAGGCTTGGAATTCTGGGAGTTGTGGTCCAAAACATCTGCAGTACCGAAGGTTCACCACCACTGGTCTAAAGGGTTGGTGTCCAGCAATGCTAGTCAAATAATAGATTCTTTTTCAGTAGAGTTAAGGTTTCAGGAAGCCAGTAATAATCCTAAATGAAGTGTTTTACTGGATGCCAATCCTGTTAAGGCCCAACACTACTAACACCTTCATGCCAAGCTGCTGGGTGCCCCGGCTTTAACAATATCTCCAAATTTATTTGTGTATTTTCTATCCCACCTTTCTCCTCTTGCAGGGAATTGAGATAGCTGACAAAAATATATGTTAAAACTATAGATGGGCATGAAGCGCTTTGTTGCACTTTGGCCCCAATTCATCAGCAAGGCAGCACAGCTGTTGCCATTCCTTTCCCCCACCTCCCCTGGTGGCACCTCCACTCAATAGATGGCATGCACTGATCTGTGTCTCCCTGTCTTGTAATCCTCCAGTCCATGCAGGAGCCTGCCCTGCTTCCACTGGGCATCTATATATGGAGTGTCTGAGTGGCTGACTACCGGGGGAGGTGGGGCAGGGAAGCTCAGGGTCCTGGCCAGACTGGCCAGCCAGATCTGGAGGACAATCCAGCCAGCATGGGGAGGTGGGTGAGTGAATGAGCCAGGGAGAGAGATGGGGGACAAGAACACACAACTGTTGTGCTACAAATTGGGCTGAAGTGCAACCAAGTGCTTTGTGGCTATCTCCAGTTCGAATCCAAAAATGATCAAAACCTTTCTAATTAAATTGTTAAAACAGTGACAAATATTTAAGCATTACTGTATATAAAAACTGCAAAACAGATTTTTAAACATCCAACTTTCTCTTATACAAATCAGAGCCACCCGTGCTAAGATGTGTTACTCATCCGGGAGACCCAAAGTAGGGTAATGATGCCCTGGGATCCAGTGTGCCCCTTGAGACCCACTAACCCGAACGATAAGCATAGGATAGAAACAAATGGGACTTCTCTGTTTGCTGAACAGGAACTAAGAAATTCAAGCCTCTCTGGATGTTAGAGAAAACTGTGGGCCATGGTGTCCCATCAAGTATTGTGGCCCCAGCTTATCACCTGCATCATGGCTCTCTTTCTTAACGTCCAATCATTGCTTGTAAGGAAAGGAAAACAAATGGACCGTTGTCATGGCTGCTACACCTGTTTATCAGGCCTGTAAGCAGGGTGGAGCTACTGGGACTTTGCCCCAGGGCACCAAAATATAAAGGACATAGTGTTTTGAAAATGATTCATATAGACTCTCTCTGTATTTGGGGGGAACACTAGATTTTTCTTTTCCTTTTTCCTAGGGACCTTGCATTCATGATTCAGGACAGAGGGAGTGGGAAAAGGTGGCCCATTAGTTACAGGTCTGCTGATCACTATCTTTTATTCATTCCTTGGCCCATTCTGTTAATTCTGACCGCCTATACAGTATTTGGAAAGCAAGGGGAACTTTGCCATGTGCAGCCTGTCTTCTACAGCAGAAAGCATTATGTTTCCCAGTAAGGCATTCCTTACTTTGTTCCTCCTAGTTGTGTTGGCCTACAGATCCCACTAGGGTGGGATAATAAGAGTTTCAGTTTAGCACAGCTAGGGAGCAAAAAGTTAAGCAACTCTACTCTTTGGCCTTGAAAGAAATTGATACACAGCCTTCTGCTCTGCCCACCCGCCAAAACTGCAATTACTTCTTACCTGGTACCTTGTCACCTGGAAAAAAGGACATATTGGTGTGGATGGTAATATAGTTATTTTGTGGATTCTGAAGATGAGCCCTAATATGTTTGGGCCTCATATCAGTACATGCTGAAAGACTGGCACCATGGGAAAATGCTGCAGAGTATGAAACCAAGCATAGGGTTGTAAATGTCCACACAACAGACAGCACCTGCACTTTCATCTCCTCCACCATCTGTCAGGAAAAAAGACAATTTAGACTGGAAAGGCAGTAACAACCTCCACATAAAAAAATATGCAGCATGTATGAAGTGACACCAGTGACACCTTTGAATTCCAGGTTCAATTGAAACCCGAGGTTTTAAAAGGTTTAGACTGCTGGAAAGGACAGTTTAATCATCCATGTAGCATTGCCCTGGTTAGTTCACAAAAATAAGACATTTTGAGAACAAAGCAGGCTTTCACTTATTCTGAAACAGCTTTAAAAAAAAAAACCAGACAGACATCCTGGCAAGGTTATGACCTAAAATGCTGTGCCAATGTACTTCTGGCTGACAGTAAGTACGCAGTACATATACTGTCTGACTCTGTGGCTGCATTGCAAAAAATGTGAGCTGGCAATGGGCAGCCCCAGAAACTTCTAGGGACTATTTCCAGACTCCCTGATGGTTAATGGTACCAAGAATGTTAACCCAGCTAATGCATCCCTTGAAGGAAAACAACATTCAGTCCTCACCTCCTGGAAATGACTTTTTTTTAAGCTAGGCCTGCCTATCAGCCAAACACTTGAAGGAAAACTATGTCCATATTTTTATAGCCACCCCCATCAATCACCTACAGCCATTTGCCATATAAATTATGCTATCTTCTAATTCCTTTAAGTCATACCCAAAAATGTGTCTGTGGAGCCAACCAGGCCACAAAATAGGGAATGGTTTCTTTTCTTTCAAGTGAGGACCAGATGGACCAAGACTGATGTTTGGACCAATGCTAATTCCCCAAATAAATTTCTGCAGCCATTTCGGTTTTGTAGCGGACATATTCTCTACACAACCAGGTCCAGAATACCACATTTCGACAATGAAATTGCCAACTTTCGATATTACCCATTTCACAAAATGTATTTATTTATTTATTAGGTTTCTATACCACCCATCTAGCTACCGGGCTAATCTGGGTGATCCCCGCCTCCCAAATTAAATATTTCTAAACTTTCAATTATTTGATTTATCAAGTGTTCTAGAATTCATCTCCCACTTCCTCCCTTTTTACAAGTTTATTTCTGCCTTTCAAAATCTCCCCTCAGTATCATACCTCCGTTTTGTTAATGTTACCCGCCACTTACCTTGGAACACGTTTCTTCAGGACGCTCGGCACTTTTCTTCTTCGGCATGACATGAAAACATCCGTTCAAGAAAAAAAAAATCCTTGCCTTCTCCACTAATGAGAAGTGCAGCAGCTGTTACTGCTAATACTTAATACCTACAGGAACTTTCTCACTGCTCAAATCCAGATTTAATCATGTTAGTTTTCTTCACATGCTACCCATTCTGTTTAAAGAGAATGAAAGGGAGCCAGACCAAGTTTGTGGAAAAACAGAACATATGATCCTATCTTGTACAAGAAATTTACTTGGAAGTAAGCTCGCAGTGGTGCTATTTAAGTTAAAGCAATTAAAAGTCCATGGAATCTGGGGATTCTTTTTTAAAAAGCCACCCTCAATCCAGCCTGAGACTTATGGAACAAAGACAGAATAGCTTCTTTCTGCACATCAGGGAGCATGTCCGGAAAAGTTCATCTCTTGGGCTTGAATGAGAATGTTAGAACAAAAGCCGTAATCTGCAATGGAAAGGAATCGGGGAATAAGTATGTGTCATTTTGGTTTGCATCCTGGTAGATACTTAGACAAGCAGAACTCCAGCGGAGGTTTCTGTTGTGTCTACAAGTAAGCATGACCAAAGGGGCTGGCAAAACATTATTTAAAAAAATTAAAACAGTATTTTTTTTAGATGTGAAGTACTACAGCGGTGAGCACAGTAGAAACACGAGGCTTTAATTATTGTCACTCAGTCCTCTGCAAGACAGCCACCATGGTCTGGCATTTATGCATCAGTAAGGTAGTAAAGCCGTCTTCTCCAAGGGCGTTTATACACGGCAAGAGCGAGAGGCAGAACGGAAGAGCCACGTCTCTTTTCTTCCTGTTTTTTCTCCCTCCCCTCACGCAGCCAGCAGCCAGGAGTGCGGAGGGGGTGGGAACGTAGGAACAGCGACAAACCCCTAAGATCTCTGGTCCGAATTTAAGTGGCCAGCGGATCTTAGGGGTCGTGTGAAAAGGCCCCCAGTAGGTTTCACAGGTTTGATGCCATCAGAGAAAAGTCCCTGTCCTTCAGCACTAACAACCATACGTAAGTGTTGTGATGAAGGCAGCAAGGCCTCTAAGTAAGATCTCAACATATTTCAAGTTCATTAAGTTGACATTTTAAATGCTTACAGTCTCAGAATGCTGTTCTATTTGGCTTTTAAATGTTTTAAGCGGGAATATAAACAGACTGATCACTTTGAAGAATTACAGTTAGGATCTTCTAATAATAATGAGGACAAGAGGTCTACTGTAATGATCCTGAAAAGTTAACATAAATTATCTCTCTATTGACTCCTAGACAGAGTAATCTAAAATGCAGATGTTGATAACTTTCTTTTCTTTTCCTTTTTATCTCCTCCTTTAGTTTACAAAGAGCCTTAAGGCAAGGAGTGAAAATGTAATCAAATTAGTACCCTCTCTAAGCATATAGAATTAAGTCTTGTTTACTTCGTTTCAATGGACAAAACCTCCATCCCCCTAAGAATTCAAGCAAACATCACCCCTACTGCTCAACCATAAACTCACCAAACCTGACCATGAATGTTACCATCAGAACACTTTTAATGTACTGTAACACATGCAATATTACCTACATTCACACTATAGTTGGTTGCTGACTGTGCACCTCCACTAGTCACACTGCAATGGAGATGGGAATGAGAATCCAGTGCTGCTCTCTTTGACTGTGCATGCAATGCAGTGCTGACATATATCCGTGTCATGACTTTTGAAACAACCTCTTTTTAATACTTGTGACAAGACTGAACAACTGGGATAATTGTGAAATGGAGATGGGGTGGGGGATGTACTTGGAAGAAACATTCTATCAAGAGACTGTTACAGATGTTTACAAACTTGTTAGCTCTCTCCAAGGGCCATTTTTAGGAGATGAAGGCACTACAGTAATCTTGTTACCATATACATTTTTCTACCACAAACTCTTTGCCAAAACACCCTAACAAAACAATAACAATTTTTCCATTTTCTTAAATAAGGGAATAAGACAAACATGTGATTTCGGTTTTTACAGGCCTTTGCCAAGCTCTTGTCAAGGTTATAAATTGAAACATACTCTAAAATGGTGTTCTGTTTGTATGCAGGGCAGAAACATATGAAATATTTCAAGTGAATCAGTTAATGATTATTAGATCAAGTCTTGCTATTTCCTATGTTTATTAAAAGTCTTTTGGTTTTTGAGGTGATGGAACAATGTTGTATTCACACAATTGTTAGCGCTCATTCATGCACGATACAGGTAACATTAGGTCAGGATTACATTATTCAAATAACAGCAGCACAAACAAAATAACACCAGCTGTGGTTGTTTTTTTAAAAATAGCTCAACATGAAAAGAATTTAAACTTATATTATGGTCCTCTTCTGTTTTAGTTTACCTGCCCTAACAATACAAACCTATACATATTCTATACAACATAGGTCCTATAGAGTTCAATGGGAATTAGTGCCAAGCATGCTGTGATTGTAGCATGGATGTATTTTAAGGTGAAGAAATGTCTTCCTCACTACATGTGGGCTGTTTTTGTTGCTGCCCACCCAGTAATTATTTTTTTTTAATTTCATTGTTTACATACACAGGCCTAAATCTAATTACTAATCCAAACTAGAGAAGACCCATTGACCCAATGGGATTTATATATGTGCTGATATGCCACTGAAAATTTATTCAAACAATCTGCTCTAGCGGAACTAACAATTAGATTTAGTTAGTGTTGACATAGCGAGTTTGCAACAACTGGGTTTTTACTTAATATTCCTAATATTAAAGCTTTTTTTTTTGCTTTGATGCGTGGTCAAAAGGATGATTAATAGCTGTGCAAGATGAAAATGTAGCAATTGCTCTATAAAGAGTATTATTATTTGTCTTATAGTAAATCATATGAATTTATGTTCTTGCTTACACTGAAATGTGTCAGCTAGGAATCTGATCTTTTTCTTTCCTTATCTATATTTGAAAAACAGAAGAAAACATATGCAAGGGTTCAAGCTGCTGAATTTTACATTAGCTGTTATGTCTTGCATTGTGAATTATAACAGCACCCCACAGGTTCATGAAACTTCTCAGGCTATTATTGAGAAGAGAACAAAAAGCAACATTAATATAAATTATAATGAAGAGTTACTGGGGTTTGGAGCACTGGCAAGCAAACAGAAAAGCTTATCCTCAGTGGTGATTACTTCTAGATGGACCAATACTACCTCCAACCAACATCTCTTGTTCAGTTGTCCTCTTTGCACCATAAAGTCATTATTTTTGCTGACTATTTTCAGTCAGCAACTGAACAAATTTCACTGTTATGACAGATGAAGAAATTAGTGTGTTCATTTTGAAAATGGGAGGTGTAGTTTTTCCTACCTTATCATTCAAAATCCTTGAAAACCATATTTTCAGTTTAGAAGTTCAAGAAAGCCTTCAGTGCAGTGCTATCTCCCAAACTATGTATGAGAATACCAGATGTTGTTTACAATTAGCTTTGTACCAAAAACAGATTATTTTCCATGTTTATTTCTTTTCAAACTATAACAAAAATATTCCAAACTGAGAAAATGTTCAACTTTTAAAAGATATCCACTCTTCTATACAGGTGACACAACTTTACAGCACACGATAACAGCCTTGTTTACGGAAATGTTCAGCAAAAAACAAAACAATTTTAAGAAATAAAAGTTTAAGAAACAAAATATTCCATCTTCAGGTAGGCTCACATTCTTCTCTTCTGTGTGCTTATATACAAAACTGTTTAAAGGAGACAAAAAAAAACCCAATTAGGATGCTTTAGAGAAATCCAGTAACGTACTGTATGACAAGACAAAAGCTATTATGCTAACTTCAAACTGTTCATGACTGCCAAAACTATTCACTTAAAAGATGCATAAGAAAAGTGAAATTTAAAAAGCAAGTTAAACTTTTAAAAAATGATCTGCAATCTTACATAAGAACTGCTATAAAACCTATTACAGCACCATATCATTTTTTAAAATGTTTGTACAAAACTGGTGTCTCATTTCCTTCTGTTTGAGCTTCTAAAATACATGTACTGGCAGGTTTAGGAATATAAAAATGTTAATGATATGAAACACTCAATTTTGATATAAAAAAGCATATAATCTGGCACCAGCTAATCAATGAAATTCCCCAATTACAAGATGAAGCATTTTAGTGTCTGTGACTCATGCTTTTTTGGAGAATTCACACAGAACCAGACCTAAGTTTCTAGTCAACTGAACAGCTGTAAATAACACCTGCAAACATGTTTTGTACAGGTTTTATTTTTGTTGTTATATATGAACATTCTTGGGACAAGCATGATCAAAAGTAATCCACCACTTCTTGCCACTGGGTACTTTCTTGTTCTAGTCAATGTAATGTGTTGGGGAAAATAAATTATGTGCCAATTTGCAGCTAACAATGATGCTCACAATCAAACATGATAACCCATGGTTGATAGTAGGCCATTCAGATACATGCTGGAATGAGGGTTTTGGAAACAGCAGAAGTGAATGTGAAACTCACCCTCTAACCCTGACCTTAAGATTGCTTCAATTAATCTTAATTGTAATTGTCAATTGAATTCCAAGATCAGAAAATACCACAGAACTCATTCAATGCAAGTTTTCTGTTTGTTTTTGTTCTATCTTTCTGAATGAGAAACAGAAATAATAACAGCATGCTGGCAGGTCAATTCTTATACTCTCTGCTACACTGTGCCAATTTACTACAAGTCTACTATGAAGTATTTTATTTTTCTTGTCTTATCACTAACCAAAAATAAATGAGTAGGAAGAAGCACAGGATAGTTATTCTACTCTTTGCATTTTCAGGATTGAAAAACTGGTGCTAACTTCCACATGACTCTTACAGTACGAATGGAAAATTAATGCTACCACATAACCAGGGCTGGGATAGGGAGAAGACCAATTGTTCGAATAACAAGACAAACTATTAAAATGTGAATAATAAAACAAAATATAATTTCCTATGAGTGGCGTTTTCCTCCTCAGTCCATAACAGACATGACATTAATTTGTATGATTTCCACATAGCCTTGAGTCCGTTTCTTGGCTGTCCTCTGTGAATGTGATTTGCTTTAATTGTTCCCTTCTGGCAACCCCTTACAGAAGCTGAAGTATGACCCTAGCCTTCCCCAAAGACCTCTCACGTGTGCCTGAAGATTTGGGGTGGAATACATCATGAGGGAAAAGGATTGGGCCCTATGTCATTCAGTATAGGATTTCCACGGAAGCATGCTTATTAAACCTATTTCACCACAAGCGAAGCAGATGCCAATGTGAATTCTTCACATGCTTTTCTTTGAAATATTTGGAATTTGGAATAATAAGCCAAAATCAAGTATTTTCTAGTTCAGCATAGTTACCATTGTTTCCTCTGATGAAAGCATCTCCATATTTATTCTTCAATTGTCCATTCACATATTCCTCTGTCTGTTCTAGAGCTATATTCATGTATCCATCCAAACACGCCAGCACACCTAGAAAAACAGAATAAAGACCACATTTCCCTAATCCAATATTATGCCAAAATTGTATATTAATGCATCATGATGTCATGGTGGAGAGATCAGGACAAATAGAACTGTTTGTAGAAATGCAGGTCAGTTGCTAGCATCCCACAACTACAGTATCAAGACACTATAATTAAATAACCATCTATCAATCTGTATATGAAATATAAAGCAAGTGCAGTGGAATGCTTTACCAATAGATCAACTGCTTCTTCTCTGAAAGCTGAAAATGCTATTCCTTCATTTCTGGATTAGTTTGAAAATACTGTACCTTAACAATTTGCAATAAACACCCATGGCTATGGAATAGATATATCACATTTAGCTTATTTACAGGAGGTAGCAATCAGGTATTGTTGCTGTGGGGTGGAGGTAAGCAAGTACCCTATCCCCCCCCCCCCAATAACAAGCACCTGTAGTCTGGCAATCTGCAGCAATACAAAGTACATGTTTCTGTATAACATTTTAATTAAATAATGTCTATGAGTATTAAAACATTCTTAAAGTTATGTTACATCAATAGTTTTAAGGTTTTATTATACTATAATCCTGAACTGAAAAAGTGTATTTTTTCTCTTCTTCCCTGGTGAAAACTTTTTATTCTTTAATTCCATACATTTCTTTGTATTCCATCCCTCTGATCTGTGTTCATCAAACATTAAGTGGTCTTCCTCAAACAAGAAATGTTCTTCCAAAGAAATCTTCTTCCAAAAAGGTATGCACAAGTTCTGCCCACTTCTTTGTTAAATCGTATTACAAAGAATGAGGGCATGTAGACCATTTTGTTGTTACATGCCACCCTGCTGTCTCTTGGCTTACAATAACCCTACTATTGTAACCTCCAGAATGTCCTGTCATTATCTTCCCTATTCTCATTAAAAGAAAAAAAAATCACATACATTTATCAAGAAACAGGAAAATGATACAGGAAAAACGTACCTCGATAATCAACTCCAGAATTCAACTTTACAACAACTGGCCTTCCTATTATTTGTTTCAAGAAATCACTTGGGGTTTGTTTCCGTAGGCTCATTTTTCCAGATTTCAAAAGCTACATGAAGAAACAGAAATAGGAAAATGTGTTAAAGACAGAACTCAAAAGTGATCGCAAACAAATGCTCAACGTACAGACACTGTGTGGTGATTCTAAGAAGTATTCGCTGGGGAAATAAATAACTATCAAAGACAAAGCATAACATCTTTTTTTGGGGAAAAAAAGACTTTAAAACAGGTCTACAATCATTACATGAAACAACCAAGAATCTGATTTTTTTTAATGCAGAATGTATGTAGTTGAGACATCTATTTCTCACAAATCATTACTTACAATCACAGTGGACCCTTGTATAACAAACAGCTTGTATAACATAAAATCTGTACAACATAAAAAATTCCAGAGATAGGGGAAATTTGCTTAACATAATTGCCTATGGGGAGAACCTGTACAACATAAAAATGGGATTACTCTGTTTCCAATGCATTCCTATGGGAATTTGTATAAAGGAAAATTTGCTTAACATAATTTCATTTGAAACGAATTAATTCCTTTATACAAGGTACCACTGTACTTAAGTACTGTAATTACAAGTACTGTACTTAAAAATACCCGAAGAGTTCAGCACTGGCATTTGTTTTATATAGTTTTTCCACTGAATTTCAGGGCTGATGACTCTAGATAGCTTTTATATATGAATTCATACCTAACACATTAAATTGCTAACTTAAGAATACTTATATGTAGATAGGTACAATCATTCTATGACATCAATATTTAGAGCTTTCTTTAGTGACTGATGGGTTGAATCCAAACACATGGAACAGAATCAACAAAGTTGTAGCAGGACTAATTTATTAGATCTGCTTCTAAACAAGATATAATTGCAAAAATAGGTTTCAGGCGATACCTTTATAGGCCACTAATAAAAACAAAAAAACAAATAACACTGCAAGCTTTGGTGTGTAAATCACCCTTCTTCAAAGCAGGTCCCAGAAGTTCAGACATGGTAAAAGATGTGCTTTACCAGGAGGTTACTTTTAAAGTCCTTGGTTAGATGATGTTCTCGAAGTCCATGATGTTGCAGCCAGGGCAGGAGTCTTGTTGGAGGCAGGAAGTTGGAGGGCAGTTGTAAAGGCTGGTTAAGCATTGGTGTTGGGGGGTGTGTGTTTTTTCTGTATGTCTGGCAAAGTGGACTTGACCACAAAAACTCATATTAAAATATAAGTCTTTAAGACGCCTGTTTTTGTCTTTTGTTTCTTTAAATTTTGCCTGAGAATAGCAATGTGAACTACAGTATAGTTACTTCCCCCAAACATGCCACTTGAGAAACTACTCCTCTTCTAAACATATGCCTATTTTTGACCTCCACTTGTACCCTGTCTGTCTCCAAGAAGTGAACCTGGCTTCAGCATCATCAGCCATGTGAATATGTGACCTCAATAACAGGACATAAGTTATAACTCCCCACAAGAACTTGATGCATAGTTTTTAAAGAGATGGGCCATATATTTCAAACAGCGAGTTTAAGAACGTGAAAATTCCTCGCAGGCAGCACCATCTCCATCTTTGAAGCAAACTGGCTCCAACATCATCGGCCATGTGTATCTGGGATAATTGTTGCTGTTGTGTTGTTAGAATTGTGACCCACTCTTTGTTTTTTTTTTTTTTTAATTTTTTGATTTTTTGAAATTTTAAGACATACAATCAAATGACAATACAAGTGCATCCCCACCCCCGGGACCATCCTGTTCCTCCGTGAATTCTTCTTTGTTACTCCATCGTCTATTGTTCTAGTATTCTTCTTAAAGTCCTCTTCTCCAGAACTGTCTTGAAGTATTCGTCGGCTCCTTCCCCTTCCCTTCTACTAATACAAAGTCTATAAATTTTCCCCAAATGTCATTAAAATGTCTTTTTTCATTTCTCCATGTTTAACTTTTAAATTACAAGACAATTTGTCGTTTATGGCTATATCCCAAAGCTCGTTATACCAATCTTCCATCTTGAGATCTAGTTTAGATTTCCAATTCTTGCTATAATTAATCTAGCGGCTGTCATAAGATTTGCTATTAGTACCTTTGTTGTAACATCATAATCTTTACTAGTTAACAATGATAACAGTGCTGTCTCTGGATTACAATCAATATCTACTTTGATCATGTCACTTAGCTCTAAGAAAACCCTTTTCCAGAACTTTTGAACTATTTCACATTCCCACCAGAGATGCATATATGTACCTATCTTTTTTCACATTTCCAGCACATCTTAGAGTATTCAGCATTCATTCTATTCAACCTAATTGGCGTCAAGTACCATTTAGAAACCAATTTAAAATAATTTTCTTTTATCCTAACCGATAATGATCTCAAGATTCTCATATTCCAGATTTTCGCCCAGTCTTCTTTTTTTATCTCTACATTAAGATCTTGTTTCCAAACCTCTCTCAGGGAATCTAACTCCTTCACTTCCAATGAGTCCCCTATTATTTTATATATTTTACGTACTATTCCTTTCTCTATATTATCCTGGTCAGATTCAAGCGATAATAAAAACTGTTCAAACTTTGTGCATTCTCTAGGTTGACTGTTTCTTCTGACCCAGTCCTTTGTCCATTTTCCTAACTGGATATAGTTTATCCATATTAAATCACTAGATTGCAGAATATTTTTTATGTCGTGGGTTGTTCTAATTTTGACCATCCAATCTTTTAATCTAGCTATTTTCTTAGCTTTAAATAACCCTAAATAATGCTTGAAGTTTGTAGGAAAATTTTCCAAGTGTTACTAAACATAGTGGGGAGCCCGTGACCCACTCTTTGTGATGTCCTGGCTAGACTACTGTAATGCGCTCTAAGTGGGGATACCAATGAAAAGTCTCAGGAAACTTCAACGGGTCCAAAATGTAGCTGCCAGGTTACTGACTGGGGCAAGGTACAGAGATCACATTACACCCCTATTAAAGCAGATCCACTGGCTGCCAATCAGCTATCGGGCACAATTCAAGGTGCAAACCTTGATCTACCAAGGCACTGTACGACCTGGGTTCTAGCTACCTCAAAGATCAAATCTCACAGTATGAACCGAGTCGGGTGCTAAGGTAATCAGGAGAGGCCTTTCTCTCCACCCCACCACCCTCACACGTACGTCACATGGGAAGCCATTAAAGGGTCTTCACGTCTGTGGCTCCCAGACTCATAGACTTTGTGTTTATAACTACTTATAACCTTATTCAAAAGTAGTCACTACTAAATAAAAAATGTAAGCTACGCTTTCGATAGCAAGCTATCTTTATCAAAGCATCGTACCCAAAATGCAATCTTGATAGAGAGGATGTAGCCTATCAGGCTCTGAGAATCTTTTTGGTGAGATGGAATACACCAGATGATGGTATCAGGAGTCAGTGCTTCAAAGTCCTGGATAAGGTTTCAGACCAAGCATATCAAACAAAGCAGCTTAGTCCTTGCCCAACCCCCGTCCCACCCTCAAACTGGCTCTCTCAAGACTACAAGCTCCTGCTAGCCTGATGAAGTGGGGAGGGGGAGAAGGTGGTACAAAAACCAATGTTTTCCATTTGAGAGTTGGGAAAAAATTAACAAAACTCACTAGGAATAATCAATAAGGGCCAGATTAAAAAGAAGCAAATTTACCTTAAAAATGTGGGTTGAGCCGTGTGAACAGAAAAACAAATTCAAAAGTAGGATTGGTCACAACTAAAACAAAAAAAATGTAACCAAAGCCAACTTTTGAATTTGTTTTTCTGGTCACATGGCTCAACCCACTTTTTACAACTCATAACTTTAAAGGGAACTTTGTGTGTGTGTTGCGTTGTTACAGTTGTGACCGACTCTTCGTGACCCCATGTCCATGGAGTTTTCTTGGCAGGAAGACTGGAGTGGTTTGCCAGTTCCTACTCCAGGCACCTACAGCACCTGGTATTCCTTGGAGATCTCCCATCCAAGTACTAACCAGGGCCGACCCTGCTTAGCTTCCGAAATCAGGTGAGATCGGATATGCTACACTCCTTTTAAGTGCTCACGTTCTCTTGTAGCTTTAATGCAATGTTGTCTTTTAATGCTGTCAGATGTCCCTCAGTTCCCTGTTCTCAAAACTTGAACATGTCTTAACTGCACTGGACTGTTATCCCTCATTGCTGTCAGCCGCCTGGGGTCCTTTTCCAAGGAGAAAGGCGGGGTAAAAATACTCCCAAAATAATAAATTCGTGACCCCATGTCCGTGGCGTTTTCTTGGCAGGAATACTGGAGTGACTTGCAACTTCAGGCGGGATATTAATAATACAAGAACCACAAGAATCCATCCGCAGCCTTGTGGAAGACGAATGATCATGGAAACCTCTCTCTTTATGTTCTGCTCCTTTTGTTTTATACACTTAACGGTCGATTAACGGCATCAAGCGCTCCTGGTTTTGCACATTTTTTTAATTTCCTGCTCTTTAGTTTTAATCTAGAAAATGAACCGATCTGTGCAAAGTGCGTGCACACCTCGTGGCGGGGCCGTAAACGGACGCCGCTCCCGGGAGGGCTGCTTTGACGCCTTCCACCCGAGCCCCGCGAGCCGTGGGCGGGGGCGGAGAGAGAAGCGGCCCCGCTTGGCTCTCCTCACCCTCAGGGCGCCGAATTCGGAATGGCGGCGGCGGCGGCGGCCACAAACTGCGAGCCTGCCCAGGAGAGGTGGCCGGGGAGTGTGTGTGTGTGTGTGTGTGTGTGTGTGTGTATGGGAGGGAGTGTCTGTCAGGCCGAAAGTGGCCCTTCCAGGGAGTAACAAAAGGTCTCGCCCTCCGCGCAACCGCCGCCGGCCGGAACGTTCCGCCAACGCAACGCGCCCCCAACCGCCACCACCTCCCCCCGCCACCACCTCCCCGACTCACCCTCACCCGCGCCTCTTCGCCTTAGTTAACGACCGACCTCGGGCGGTCTCTGGGAGGAAGAATGATGGACTTTACAGGTCACCAATCAACGCTTCCCCTTTGCCTTCGGCTGCTACGGCATCCCGCGCGGGCCAAACCTCTCCCGAGTCGACTTGGTGAAAAAGGGGTGGGGGTGGGGTGGCATCTCCTCCTCCTCCTCCTCCTCCCGAGCCGCCGCTGCCCTTTGAAGCTCGTGGCGCCTTTCTCCCTGGTCTGGGCGTGGCCTGCTTCCGAAGCAAAACAGGCGCGCGGAAAAACGGGTCCGGATGAATCGTTTGCGGGAGGAAGACCAAAGTTTCTTATGTGTAGCGACAAGAGCCACAAGCAGATTCCTTTTGTTCCAACATGAGATCGTTGTCGGTTCAGAATCCTCTTTAAGGAGCCGGCGTAGTCCCACTTGTAGGTCTAGGAGAGCAAAAACTAAAATACATCATTTAATTTTTAAGCTGCCACCTTCTTTTTTGTTTTTGTTTTTTGGTATGATATGTTTTAAGGAGAGGTCAGAAATAAGTCCATTAAAACGTCTTGATACCTTGAATTTTTAAGAGTTAGGAAAGTTTATTGAACAAACACTTGTAAGAAATGCAATAGATTTACAAACTAAATAGGAGACGTTGAGAAACATGACTGCCCCTTTTAGAACAGTGTTTTTCAACCTTTTTTGGGCAAAGGCACACTTGTTTCATGAAAAAAATCACGAGGCACACCACCATTGAAAATGAAAAAATTTAACTCTGCCTATATACTATATATAAAGTAATTCTCTTGAATAGGAATCAAATACACAAAGAAAGTATAAATTACTTTATTATGAAATAGTAAGTAAACAGAAATATGAAAAATTATAAAATACTTTATTCATGTGCACAACCTGGGCCTGTTTGGCTGAACACAAAGCTGATATTCTTCAGCTTTTCCAACGGCACACCAGGCAACATCTCGCGGCACACTAGTGTGCCGCGGAACAGTGGTTGAAAAACACTGCTCTAGAAAACAAAGTAATGATGTCTTCTCTTTGGAGGAACAAGAAGAAGCTGTGAAAAGGGGTGGGGGAGGAAGATTAGCATAGAGCCGATTAAGAGCAGTCTAGGAAATCTCTCTCTGCTCTTCCCCATGCATAGACCTGTATCTTCTTGAGCAGGGGTCCTCAAAGTTTTCAAACAGCGGGCTGGTCCACCACCACCCAGACACCATTGGGGGCCGGATCACAGTCCAAAAGCAGTTGCAGAGGCTTGCTTGCTCACAAAACAGGGGGTAGGGGGGGGTTGCAATTGGTCCCAGGGGCCGGATTCAGGACCTTGGGGGGCCGCATCCGGCCCGGGGCCTTAGGTTGAGGACCCCTGTTCTTGAGTGTAACCTTGGTTGCAGTCCCTTTTCAAGTTTGCACTTGGTCTACAAGTTTTATCTTGTCTCACAGCTTAATGTCCCTTGTGGTTTTACTAGACCTCTCAGCTGCTTTTGACACTATAGACCATGGCATCCTCCTGACTCATCTCTCCAAAATGGAAATTGGGGGTACGGCGTTAAAGTGGCTCTGGTCCTTCGTGCAGGAAAGAATGCAGAAAGTGGTATTAGGTGATTCATGTTCGACACCACGGCTGCTGACCCGTAGTGTCCCCCAGGGTTCTGTTCTGTCTCCTATGTTATTTAACATCTGTATGAAACCACTGGCGGAGATTATCAGGACTTTCGGGGTTAAGTGCCACCAGTATGCCGATGATACCCAGCTCTACCTCTCATCATCTCTGGATTCTAGGGGAGCTACTATCTCAACTTTATATGAATATTTAGCTGAAGTAATGAACTGGGTGAGGATGACCAAAATGAAACTACACCCAGACAAGACAGAGGTGCTTCTGGTCAGTCAAAAGTGAGAACAAGAGATAGGGATGCAACCTGTGCTGGATGGTGTCACCCTGCAACTGAAAAAAGGTGCGCAGCTTGGGGTGCTCTTGGACTCATCCTTGAGCTTGGATGCCCAGGTCATGGCTGTGGCCAGGAAAGCATTTGCACAATTAAGGCTGGTACGCAAGTTACGCCCCTTTCTTGAGAAACCAGCTCTGGCCACGGTGACACATGCCCTAGTGACCTCCCGGCTAGACTACTGTAATGTGCTCTATGTGGGGCTACAGACGAAAAGTCTCAGTAAACTTCAACAGGTCCAAAATGCAGCAGCCAGATTGCGGACTGGGGCGGGATACAGAGATCACATTATACTCCTATTAAAGCAGCTGTACTGGCTGCCAATCAGTAATCGGGCACAATTCAAGGTGCTGACCTTGACCTACAAAGCACTGTACAACCTGGGTCCAAGCAACGTACCTCAAAGATTGAATCTCACAGTATGAACCGGCTTGGGTGTTAAAGTAATCAGCATAGGCCTTTCTCTCCATCCCACCACCCTCACAGGTATGTCACGTGGGAACACGTGAAAGAGTTTTCTCTGCTGTGGCACCCAAACTCTGGAACTCCTTCCCACTAGAGGCTAGGACAGCCCCATCTCTGATGTCTTTCCGGAAACAGGCAAAGATCTTTCTTCAGGCAATCTTTCCCTGAATGATGGACTACCTATTATGTGTTTTTCATATGAATCTATAGGATTACATAGACTTTGTGTTTATAACCACTTATAACCTTGCATGATTACATTGACACTATGTTTTCAATGTTAGTTTCCACCGCTCATAACTTTACATGGAATTTTACTCTCCTTTTAATGGCTCACATTCTCTTGTAGCTTTAATGTAATGTTGTCTTTTAATGCTGCAAGATGTTCCTCAGTTCCCTGTTCTCAATACTTGGACATGTCTTAATTGTACTGAACTGTATATTATCCCTCATTACTGTAAGCCGCTTGGGTCCTCTAAAATAAATAAATAAATAAATGGTTCTGCCCTTGAAAACAGTGTGGAAATTTCAGCAGATCCAAAATGCACTGTCTACTCTGGAGAGATTACTGGGGCTAGTATATTTTATCACATATTCCCAGACTTGGCCCATGTTTATTGACTCTCTGAGAGTTTCTCTGCTCAATTCAATGTGCAGTTAAGCCCTTAACAGTTTAGGGCCAAAATACTTGTCTGGACATCTCCTCCAGAAATCAGCTATCTATCCCAACCGCTTGTCTTAAACCATGCTGTTAAAAGGGCCTACACAACAGGATGCCAAAAAGATGAATACTGTACAAGAAATCATGCCTTTTTGGTTGTGGCCCCTGGTCTTTGAAACAAAAAAGCTAACAGAGATGTACCAGTCCCCTTACCTTGAGGAAGCTGGCAAATATTATTTTTAGCTGCCTTTAATTTCGTGGATGTTGTCCATTCCCGCCCCCCCCCAATAAATAAATTTATATTTCTGATTGAATTAGCTGTGTATTTGTATATTGTTTTTGAATCTGCTTTTGGTATTGTGGGGTTTGAATATTTTTAATCTCTATACCACCCAGAGTAGTGCTTGCACTAATGGGACAGACAGACTGACTGACAGACAGACAGACAGACAGACAGACAGACAGACAGACAGACAGACTGACTGACTGACTACAGGCCCTCTAAGCTCACAGTTCTGTCCAAAGCAAAATTAAAATTTCTCTGGCACTCTGTTTTATGCAGAATACATTTTCTTGCCAGCGGATAGTGCTTAAAATAAATTTTAGATAATGCCAGGCTTTTATTGTCAGATTCCAATAAGCACTTTGTTGCGTATAAAAGGACTTTCTCTGACAACAGGACATGTTCCTAAAAGAGGCAAACCAACAATACAACCGTTCCCTCTAGTGCCTCAGACTAGTGCATTGGACTGTAATCTTCTGCATCCCTTCATCCTTTCATTTAGAAAGCAGGATTTTTTAAAAAAATACACAATACTGTTTCACCATATTTGTGATAGTGCTTTTAGTCCTGACATTTGCAAGCAGCGGATCCTTTTGTAATGCCTTGCTGAAGATGAACGTTTATCACTGGAAAGGGCAGAGGAATGTCATATCTGAACTGTATATTCACAGGGCAAGCTGCCTCCCACCAATTTGTGTCAAAACTACCTAATCAACATCTCAGATCATCTCAGCTCAATAGGAAAGCTATCATTAATGTTTATGTAGGAAACCACCACTCACTTGCCTCATTGGCACATCATGTAAACTTGCCCATGTAAAGTGCATTTTTTAAAAATCTGGTTTGTTGCAATGTGTGAGTTTGTTCTACTAACAAGCCACAGATTTTTTTTAACACAAACCATTGCTTGTCATGATACACAAGCTTTTACATACTCTCTCCTTTTGTGCAGCAACTTAAAACTTGATGCATAATTCTTCTATCTGTTTCTTTACTGTACTACAGTGTGCAATACATGAGACAGATCCGTCCAATATCACTGTGGGCAAAATATTGTACTGTAATTTTATAACTCATATATGAAACCATGGTTTCTGAATCATCTACCCCAAGTGTCCAATTCTTCTTTTTTAAGATTTTGATCTAAATTTTCCTTCTCTTTTCACTGCAGCCAACTTTTCGGAGAAATAAATTTGTGTATGAAATCCATATGGCGAACAAAAATGAACAATCTTATTGAATTGTTTCCCTTATTGAAAGGTCAAAAGGGTCAAATAAGCAATAGTCCATGGAAGCAGGAAAGTGATGTTCAAAAAACATAACTCCTACATTGATGGGTCCCTTTGGGGAGAAAGGCGGCATAAAAATAAAATTATTATTATTATTATTATTATTATTATTATTATTATTATTATTATTATTATTATTATTATTATTATTATTATTATTATTTAACCACACAGCTATCTGCGCTGGATTTTATATTACCAATTACTAGTCGAACGCTTCCCAAGCGTTTAGGACTCAGTGATGTATCGGCGAATTATGCGAGCAGATCCCAGTAAGGTGGCTTTCTGCATCTGACTGATGGTGACTTTGTCCACTCCAATTTCTTCTAGATACTTGCTTAGGTCTTTGGGCACCGCACCCAGTGTGCCAATTACCACTGGGACCACCTGTACTGGTTTATGCCAGAGTCTCTGAAGTTCAATTTTGAGATCCTGATATCGGGTAATTTTTTTCAAGTTGTTTTTCAGTGACTCTACCATCTCCTGGTATAGCAACATCAATGATCCACACTTTTTTCTTCTCCACAATCACAATATCTGGGGTATTATGTTCCAAAACCCTGTCTGTCTGTATTCGGAAGTCCCAAAGTAATTTTGCATGCTCATTTTCAGTCACTTTTTCAGGCTTATGGTCCCACCAGTTCTTTGTTATGGGCAGATGATAGTTCTGACACAAATTCCAGTGGACCATTTGAGCAACTACATTATGGCGCTGTTTGTAATCAGTCTGAGCAATTTTCTTGCAACAACTCAATATATGGTCAATAGTTTCATCTGCCTCTTTGCAGAGTCTACATGTGGGGGACTCAGCTGATTTTTCTATTCTAGCCTTAACTGCATTTGTTCTGATAGCTTGTTCTTGAGCTGCAAAAATCAGGGCCTCTGTCTCTTTTTTCAGTGTTCCATTGGTGAGCCATAACCAAGTCTTGTACTTGTGTGGCTAACATAGCCCTTGTAAGCCGCTTAGAGTTCATCTGAAGATAAGCGGGGTATAAATGCAAAAATAAATAAAGAAGTAAATAAATAAAGTCTTTTCCTCATCTACTTTTCCTTTGACTTTTTCAAGGAACTGCCCATGCAGCGCTTTATTATGCCAGCTATCAGCTCGTATTTGCATTGTTGTTTTCCTGTATTGACCCTTTGTTTGATTTACTTTAAACACCTCCCTGTTCTTAATCTCCAATAATGCTGGCTCTGTACTATTTTTTACATAATCTGCCAACGCATGCTTCTCTTCTTCAACTGTCTGCTTCACTTGCAGAAGACCTCTACCACCTAATTTTCTAGGTAAATACAGCCTGTCAACATCACTGCGTGGATGTAATGCATAGTGAATGTTCATAAGTTTTCTTGTTTTCCTATCTAGAATATCTAGCTCCATCTGAGTCCAGTTTATAATGCCAGCGGTATACCTGATGACCGGTATGGCCCAGCTATTAATGGCCTTGATGGTGTTACCACCATTCAGCTTACTTTTTAATACTTTTCTGACCCTTTGGATATATTCTTTACTGACCACATTTTTCACTTGCCCATGCTTTATATTATCTAATTCCAGTATGCCCAGATATTTATAGGCTTCAGACTGATGATACTTAATAGCTTGTCCATTTGGCATTTCAATTCCTTCACTCTCAATTATTTTTCCTTTTTTCAGTGCCACTGTGGCACATTTGTTTAGTCCAAACTCAGTACTAACATCGGTGCTGAAAATTCGGGCTGTGTTGGTCAGTGAGTGTATTTCAGTTTTTGATTTTCCATACAACTTTAAGTCATCCATATACAATAGATGAGAAATTTTCCCTGAATTTTTAGCAGTTTGGTAACCTAAATTTGTCTTCTGCAAAATTATTGAGAGGGGAATCAGGGCATTATTATTATTATTATTATTATTATTATTATTATTATTATTATTATTATTATTATTATTATTATTATTATTATTATTATTATTATTATTATTATGAGGCTGGAGGTGAAACCGAGGTGTGATCGACCCGTTTGTTGCAAACACCAATTTATTTAGAAGGGTTAAAAAGGAGAGTGAAAATCTAAAAGACATCTCAAACCAAGGGAATGGCCATTGAAATGGCAAACACAATTCAGTGTTAGCACATGTAAGGAGATACACATTTGGACAACACGGTCTTATATTTCCATATACACTGCAACAGACTGACCATGAAAGGGGTCTTGGGACTGTGATCATTAGCTCAATCGAAATATATTTACTATGTGATGACTGTGAAAAGGCAAATTCCATGTTGAGGATCATGTTGAGACAAGTCTTCCTGTCTGAGCCCAAGCTTGAGATAGGAGTCTTGGTCTGCAGGTCCCAAGTCTGAATATGAGTCTTGTGGTTCAGGTCTCAAGCCCAAATTCCAAGTTATTTTGCCCTGCCCCTCATAATACCCTTCCCTCTACCACTGCTGCATCTACTTCTCCTCTCCTGAACATTTGTATTTTAAACTGAAAGCATTAAATTTCAGGCAATGCGACTTCCATTTAGTCAAAGACTACATGGGATTGCTGCAAATGTATCTGTCATTTGGAAGGCAGGCCAGATGTGACTAGAGGATTTCAGCAGTGCTGAAGGAGGATGAAGGATAGTTAAAAAGTTAAAATATGTCTGGAATTGTACTTCTAAGTAAATGTCATAGATTTCAATAAAGCTTACTTTGAGCAATTGTATACAGGGTTGCAGAAAAAGTACTCAAATAGCAGACTTCACACACACACACACACACACACACACACACACACACACACACACACACACACACACACACACACACACACACACACACACACATTTCTCTCCAAGTTCGGAATAGTAAAGGCATCTATGGTATTCAGATAATACTTAAATGGTGCTCTGAGAGTACAGAGTAAATATTAACATTTGAAATGTTTTAATAGCTGGTGTTTTAGTAACCAGGTCACTGTATTTGCCGATCACTGGGTGACTTAGACAATTCGCAGCTCTTCAGAATACTACAACAGTTAATTAAAATTACTAGTCTAAATTATCTAGGAAAACATCAGGTCAACAGGCAAGGCGGTGCATGCCTTATCTCCTTTACCAGCCAAGAGCAGTAGATATTAATTATTAACACAGAGAGGATGGGAACAGCAGATGAAAATTAAAACTGCTTAGATGGTTCAATTCCATCTTAACATATCCAGACAGATCATGCAATCACATCTGTTAATGGGCAACCTAAAAATGTGACATTTCCTGAGTGGCAAAATCTAAATGACCTCAAAGAGACAGGCTTCAAACAGCTAACATGATCCATAATTAATGGACTTGTTTAAACAGTTCAAAACTCTAGAGGTGAAAATAAGCTGATTGTGTGGGTTTACAGAAGTATGACCACAGTGCTGATGCTGTTTAGCCACTAATAGCCTCATGTGCATCGGCCGTCAAATGTTTTGAGGATTGTAACCTGTTGCTTTTTTGTGTGCATAATCAATGTAGAGAAACCAGGTTTTAAAGCAGATCAGATGGACTCCATTCAGCCTTGTAGCGCTTCATTTCTTCGCAGTGCGGTGTGGCAATGGTTTGCAAGTCTTATTATTCATAGGAATCTGACAGAAGCTGCCCTTGTCTTTTAATCAAGATGAACTTGAAAGGTGAACATTATAAATGGCAGAAATTATTTATAATTTGGTAATAAAAGTTTATGTCCAACATTCCAAATTTCATACATCTGCTCTGATGCTGGCCTTGAGATATAAAACTATGGAAGTTTCCTTTAGATTGGGCACTAGCTGAAAGGTGATAAATCACAATGGTAGAGTTCACAGTCATTCCTAGCTCACTAAATTTCCATATTAACATCTTCACCTCAAACATAAATGGTTACAAAGTTACAAAGAGAAGAGTTGTGTTGGCCTTTGTCAATTGAACTTAATGATGGAAATCCTGACAATGGAACATTTACCTACAGTAGAGCGTTAAAAATGGGAACAATTTCAGAATCTTTGCACAGAGCACCCAATTAAAAATTTATGGCTGGCTGTAAAACATTAAGTGATATTTGACAGTCTCTCTTTCTCCCTTTACTGAAGTACAAAACAATGAAACTTAAGAAGTTCATTCACCCCTAGCTACTTATAATGAAGCCTTCTCTATGGATCCAGAGAGCTGCCCAGGGGACAAAAAGAAACTGGGTTCTATTTGCTTGATTTCATCATCAACTTATCTGATCACAAAGACTTAGTGATGGCAACAAGCAATGGGGTAAAAACATCACATTGCTACTACAATTGAAGTTTGATCTCATGCAACTCTATCAGTAGCTTCCAAAATCCAAATGCTGTTAAAAGACTTATATTGCTTTTGAAAAATTATTGGAGGTTTAAGCAAATCTCTGAGGTACCAGAATACCACAGCTGAAGGACAGGCACTGAGATTACCTTTGGCATGTTTTTGAACTTTTAATATATGATTACCTGTGGAGATTCTGAGTCATCCAGGTGACGTTATCTGGGAGCTGAGTCATGGCAACTGGACTTATTTTCTTGTGGGGTTGAAAAGTTTCACAACTCCTCCAAGTACAGTATTTATTTTGTTTCAATCCCATAAGAAAAGAAGACTAGTTGCCATGACTCAACTCCCAAATAATATGTTATTGCTTTACATGGGCTGGAATCCTGTTACACAACGTACTACTTCACAACTAGAGTATCAGTGGAATCAACGGAACTTATAAAGGAAGTTGACTCATTCCAGCTGATTCAATGTCTACTCAGTTGTGACTAGAGGATTTCAGCAACAAGATTTCAGCTCATTATTTTCCTTGGGTGGAAAGAGTAAAAGTTTAGATTTAAATTTACTGCCTCAGTTTTATGCCTTTATGAGCAAAAATTAAGACTTTAAAAAAACCTAACACCTAGCTTTTTCATACAGTACCTCCTTTTCTTGTTATCTCTGTGTATATATATTTCTCATAGGAGAAGCAAATAAGGTAGGTTGGCCATTGCAGTCCAAGATGGATGCATCTTCTAGAAGGAGCTACACAGTCCAGCCAAGGTTTCTCTTGTCTAGAAGGAGCTACACAGTCCAGCCAAGGTTTCTCTGTTGTAGTAACTGTTGAAGGGTGTGCTTCCTGTCAGATTTCAAGCACCAGTCCCTTGTCATCAGATATAGTCCTTAAATCTCAGGGGATTGGGTGCTGGGAAACCTGACTAGAACTGACAACTGGATAAAATGTATAACTAATAGAAGTTATACATCATTTTGTAATATTTACTTAAAACGATAGACAATCACTTCTGTGGTGTAGCTGTAACTTTTAAATTACATTTATAGCTACAAGTGTATGGTCTCACTAAAGGTGAGAGATGAATAATGAATATCATATCATTTGAGTATCAGTTTATGGTGTGTCTTGTGCTGGTGCTGTATGCTCTGTTGTGGGTGTTAAGTTGATGGTGAAGCAGATGGGAAGAAAACATGTTTTTTTTACCACAGGCCTACTAGAATTCAGATTTTTGTTCCTTTAACCAATTAGAACACCCTTTTAATTGCCTTTGAAACACAGAGGAGTAAAGATTTACTTTTCACAGACTGTAATAATGTAGAGTGGTACCCTGATTTACAAGATTAATCCGTTCCGAGCATACACCCGTAAATTGGTTATTAAGTCGGGGAGCGGTTTCCCATAGGTTTCCCATTACTTTTCAAGAACAAACATTTCTAACACCACATATCACTTTTTAAAAACATGACACAGAATAGTTCAGTGCAGTTCAAAGCCAGGCAGGCACACTGACATTTTCAAACCCCACACAACACAGGATTTGGACCTCTTGCAGGTCAATTTTCAGTGCAGTTTTAAAGGCTTCAAGGCACACTGGACATCAGCACCCTCTGCCCATTTTTTTTCAAAACCCACACAACACAGGATTTGGACCTGAAGCACTTTTCAGTGCACTTTTCAGGAACTCTGAAAAGGAACACACCTCAACCTTGAGGCAACAGTTTTAAGCACCACACATTGTAGTTTTGGAGCAGGAAAAACAAGACATGTGGAAATTTTAAACTACAACAATAAATTTTCAGAATTTGAAAACATTTATGGGAATAGGAGGCAGAGGATGACAACTGGGAAGAACAGCATCAATTAAAATCAAATCTTAAACTTGGCACACATTTTTAATAGAAAACCTTGAAATAAAAATTGTGGGGAGGGACCAGAATCCCCCAGATTGACCCCCCACCAGCAAACATGCAAAAATTTTTTACAGTACAGTATAAAAATAAGAGAGGGAAAATCAACCTACCTTTCTAGCAGTAGAGAAGTGCCGGGGAAAAATCACTCCACACCTCCTCACTCCTTGCCTCCAACAACTCACAGAAATTGGGAAGCATGGTGCGTTTTTTTAAAAAAACTCCCAAACTGGGAGAACCAGTTTTCAAAAAAAAAAAGAAAGAAAGAAAGAAAAAAAAAGAAAGAAAGAAATCTGTAAATTGGGGAAACGGTATCTTTTGCTCATAAGGTGGCAGGAAAAAAACCCAACAGAATTGCACTCGTAAATCGGGATTTTTGGATGTCAGGTGCATTGTAAATCAGGGTACCACTGTAACTAATTATTCTTTCTACTGGATACTCTGCTATCCCTCCTTAGTAGGAAAGAGGGCAGAGGAAGAACCCTACCCACTCAAAACAAGGTAACAGGCATACCAGGGAGCACCCACAATTATTTCACAGTGTACTTCAGCCATCTTTTGTAAAGTTAAAATGCAGATTCATGCTCCAGTCAGCATGCATTAAAAATTTAAAATCTATGGGATTAAATGGGATTAAGTATCTTGCATTGAAATCAATGTGACGCAAAAGTGTTTGATTTTAACAGAACCATGATTTAAATTTGTTCTCAATATAACATTAATTATTGTCCTTCATTCAACACAGATATTATTTTATTATTGTTTTCTTTTTTTGGGGGGGGAGCCCTAAATGTCTGATCACTTCTCTTCCCATTTTACAGATCGGTAAGTGAGGCTGAGAGAACTCAATTGCTAAAAAAGAAGACATTAACTCAGGCAGGACTTCCAATTGTTTATGTTTCATGTTCCTTTTGTAGTGTCATTTCCAATCAATTTATTGAAAGCATGAAAGGTGAGCTTTACTAGAAGCCTGACAATGCCATAAGACAGGAACTGATGCATTATTTATATTTTTATTATTGCTCAGAAAGAATTGATGTCAGATTTCTTAATATGTTTAATAGCTGAATATTGTCATAGCTATTTCCTAAAAACCACAATGTGTTTTTGTTTTAGATATGATTCAAATAAAGAATAAAAAAAGCTTAAATTATTGTGTGCTGTTTCTTTTAAGACAGCGAGACTAAAGTTAATGTGAACAGCCAAATGATTTAGTGTATGGGCAATCTTAAAATGTATGCACTGGTATATTTTACTGTCTTATATATTCATTCTTTGTTCTTCTGGCTTCCAAACGTGGAGATAAGATAGACAGATAACCCTGTAATTTCAAAGCTATTGCATGAAAAATTGTAATAGGTAGCAGCTGAGATACAAAAACACATGAGTCTATATGTGAATCTTAGTGTAACCTTGCTGCATTTGGGTACCTTTCTGTGTGAATTCCTATTGTTAAATTGCTTAGTGAAAGCTCCTGAAGAAAAGACTATGATAGCAAACTTGCAGTCAAGAGAACTGACAGACATTTCAATGTGAAAGGAGATATGATATCTTTATGATATTACTTCTAACGATGTAAATAGTATAGAAGGATGTGTGCTGCATTTTAGATGCCCTAAGCCAGACATGTCCAAAGTCAGCCCGGGGGCCAAATGCGTCCTGTTTTCAAATTTTGAGTGGCCCGCAGTCTCTTCTCCCCGCTGGCTCAGCCTGTCATGCATCCCCACCAGCTGGCCTCTCCCCATACCAGATGGAGACATTAGCTTACAGTTTTATGGTTTGCCTGCCCTCCCTGCCTCCATCCATCCCCCAAAGCCACCTGCCCAGACTACCCACCCCCAGCTCCATTGCTGCAGCGTCCTCTCCGCCTCCTTGCATATCCTAGAGGCTTGTCCAAAGTCCGGCCCGAGGGCCAAATGAGGCTGAATGGTCAGCCCCCACACATTTTCACCTCACCAAACCTGGCCCTTCTTGCAAAAAGTTTGGACACCCCTGCCCTAAGCACATCTGGTCTCGTCTGATTTCAGAAGATAAGCAGGGTCGGCCCTGGCTAGTACTTGGATGGGTGACCCACCAGGGAATACCAGGTGCTGTAGGCACCTGGAGTAGGAACTGGCAAGCCACTCCAGGACTCCTGCCAAGAAATACTCCATGGACAAGGGGTCACGAAGAGTCGCAGCGACACAACAAGTGCTGCATTTTTGTTTTTTATCTTCTTCGTGCTTTTCCCACAAACACAACTTGTCCACTATATCTGCATAGACAACCTTTCTGAAACCAAGAAAAGGTCATATATAATTGATAATATGAAGGAAGAGATTTTGCTTTTCCCGGTGGAAGGCACACTCGGAGGTTAGAGGAACAGGCCTACCAAAGGAAGCAAAAGCTGAGAACAGTCTAGACAAAACTAACCTTGGGATCATAAAAGGGTAAGACATGATACTGACTGATAATGAATGCCCTCAAGGGAATGTTAAAATGAAAACTGGATCATCTCTTGTATATCTTTTTTCTTTTCTTCTTGAACATCCTTGGTGGAACTCAAAGAGTGCCTGGCATTTTCCTGAGGAAGCAATGAATACGTAATAAAGATTTACATGTGTTATTTGCAAAATAACAGGGCTGCTTTGGATCACAGCTCTCATCAGTTCAAGTCAACATGCTCAAAGAGCACAGGGGATGGGATTTATAGTCTAAAACATCTGGGCACCAAGTTGGGAAAGACTGGATTAGACCGTGGCAGACTACATCATGCGAAAGGCAGGTCTGGATGAATCATAAACCAGAATTAAGATTTCCAGAAGAAATATCTGATAGCAGAAAGTGAGGAGGAATTAAAGAACCTTTTAATGAGGGTGAAAGAGGAAAGTGAAAAAAATGGGCTGAAGCTCCACAACAACAAAACTAAGATCATGGCCACCGGTCCCATCACCTCCTGGCAAATAGAAGGGGAAGAAATAGAGGCAAGGACAGAGATTATTTTCTTGGGCTCCTTGTTTACTGGAGATGGTGACTGCAGCAATGAAATTAAAAGACGCCTGCTTCTTGGGAGGAAAGTGATGACAAACCTAGGCAGCATCTCAAAAAGCAGAGACATCACTTTGCCGACAAAGGTCCGGATAGTCAAGGCTATGTTTTTTCCAGTAGTGATGTATGGAAGTAAGAGCTGGACCATAAAGAAGGCTGATCGCCGCAGAATTGATGCTTTTGAGCTGTGGTGCTGGAGAAGAGTCTTGAGAGTCCCCTGGACTGCAAGGAGATCAAACCTATCCACCCTGAAAGAAATCAACCCTGAATTTTCACTGGAAGGACAGATTTTGAAGCTGAGGCTCCAGTACTTTGGCCACCTCATGAGAAGAGAGGACTCCCTGGAAAAGTCCCTGATGTTGGGAAAGATTGAAGGCAAAAGGAAAAGGGGATGGCAGAGAATGAGATGGTTGGATGGCATCATTGATGCAACCAACATGGATTTGACCAAACTCTGGGAGGCAGTGGAAGACAGGAATGCCTGGCGTGCTCTGGTCCATGGGGTCACAAAGAGTTGGACATGACAGAATGACTGTACAACAACACCAACAACAGACCTAGGCACACATTCCTCACAAGTTAAGTGTCACTGAATGCTACTGAATCCATAGAAATAAGAGTGTGCTGTTAAAACTGTTTTTTCTCATATTCCCCCCCCCCCGTGTTGAAAATGTTCAGCTGCTCAATTAAAGAATGATTCCTTTTTTTACTTCCTGTCCTACAAAGACAATTGCTTTCCTGATGAGAGAGGCTTAAAGGCTCTTCTTCCTCCATGCAATTTATGACACCGTTAAATGGAACCACAAGAACATTTTGAAAGGAACGAAACCCCTTGCAAACTGCCAATAGAGTGAGAAACTGTAACTTTGTAGGCTAAATCTGTTTAGTAATTAGAATGCCTATGTTGATGAAATAAAAAATTCAGAGGAATATAGTAATGAGAGACCATAGTCATATTGCCAGCATAACCTATTATTAGCATTAACCTTGGCACTAGGTCATGCTCTGTCCCTTCTAATGAGTGATGTTAGGGCTTCTCTGACAGGATGATTCCAAGCAGAAGAGTAACATAACCTTTACTATCTGATTATGCCAGGAGGCATGTAGGAACTGCAGTAAACTAGACAAGCCCAAGCTCATCTCTTACAGAATAATTTGATTTTCCTTGTGTTTCTTTATCTGGGATTGTAAACATCCTGGCCACTCTGCAGTTGTGTCACCATTCATATGTCAGTTGAGTCCCATCACATTCTGTAAGGCAGCGCAAACACTAAATGTGTTCACCTGGAAGGAATTTTCATGGTACTCTATTCAAAGTTACCCCCACCCTCAGGATAATAACCAATACAAATGGGCTGGCAATCCATCTGCATATAATTCAGGTCCAAGTGCCAAAACAACTTGGTTGGTAGAGAGCAGTAGTTCTCAACCTGTGGGTCCCCAGATGTTCCTGGACTGCAACTCCCAGACACCTCCACCGCTTGCTGTGCTGGAAGGGATTTCTGGGAGTTGCAGTCCAGGAACATCTGAGGACCCAGAGGTTGAGAACCACTGGTCTAGAGCACTATACAGTTTGACCTAGGACTGGGAGTTGTAATCCACTTTGCTGCTTTGCCTCAGGTAGCAAAATGGCTTATATTCATTAGCTGGAGAACAAATAAAAAAACTAATATGTAGTTCCCCACCCCACCCCTCTGCATTTGTTTTGATTACACTTGTTTTTGCTCCCTAGGCATTTTTATAAATCACTTGAAATCCAAGCCAATCCATAGTGACGGACTGGGGATTCTCCAGTGGTCGTTTTAAGTGCTACGCTCAATAGGGTGCATCTTGTTTTGCATCAGAGAGCTGAAAGGTGGGAAAAGTTATGATGTAAACTTTGCCAACTGCCCAGAGTAGCCTTTGGGCTAGATGGCCATGGTATATAAATAAATAAAAATAAAAATAAATAAAAAATAAATAAATGGTGATTTTGATGACAACTCCCAAAATATCCCAACTAGCACGGCCAGTAGCCATCCTGATATGGGTATTCAGGAGCTTGTAGATTAAAACCCAACTTTTTCCTTCTCCTGAGAACCAAGTGAGATCTGTAAGTAGGTGACCATTACCTAAATCTCCTCTTGTCATCAGCAATTGATTTCAAACACTGGAAGCTTACCAGGGTTTTAGTTCTATAATGCTAGAGTCGCTTTTACCATATAAGAGAAGTGTTTTGTTACAAAGTCCTATAGAGAAGCCTCTCCACACATTTCAGGCAGTGGATGGTTATATTTCAGATGCTCTTCTTAATCCATCATAGCCGAGGTGGAGAAGGGATAAGGGGAGAGTGCTTTTGAACTGCCTGTAAGGGACAATTTGGTTGGAAGAAAGTACAGTGTAAGCCTGTTTGCTGTTAAAGCTGTGGGGTTGTGTTCAGAACGAAATCCCACTCTGATCAATGCCACCCAAGCACCGCTATCAGTATTCAAAGCAACGTATGGCAGAGAAGAAGCACTGTTTTAGATCACAAAGTAGGCCTTGTTAGCAGAAACACTTAGCTTTTGGTAGCTCAGCAATCAGGCCTGTGAACAACTGCTTTTTTATGCCTGCTTCTACGGCTTGATACAATAAACGTTTACTGTATATTTGGTTAATTTAAAACACCAATCTATGCTTGTATAGCTCTATTCGGTACATAGAAAACTATGCATCTAAATGGGTGGCTTCTGCCTTAAATCATTCAAGAGACCCTCTGAACTCTGCTCACTTCCGTATCAGTACCCAATTTCCAGCTGCATCCATAGTGGCAATAGTACATTGCTTCTTTTATGCAAGGCAGTAAATGACCTCAATCATGTAACATTTATTTTAGAGGTGGCACGGCTCATTATAAAAAAAGAGGGGAGACAGCTAAGATCAAGAAAGATCCTGAGATTTAGATACAGGTCTACTCTTCAAGGACCTGACCTGACATTTATAGGTCTTACATTCATAGAAATCTAACCACAGAAATCTATATCTTCCTTCAGAAATACTGAGATGAAAATTTTCAAAGATCAGCTGTATGTGTCACATTTTAGATTTTACTTCAAACTTGAATATCTTCCACATGCATTTTCAGACAAAAAAAACCCTTCCCATATATCTATAAATAATCTAGTTATCTGTCCAGCTAGAGAAATATTCCAACATGCTCTACTGTATATTATCTTAATGTGAATAGAGCTCCATATCAGCAATCATGTCTCATTTCAAATGGAGATATATAAGTGGGAGAATCTGGTAATATTAGGAACTGGGAATTACTGTATGGTTGTGATTGTTCTGAATCAAAGTATGCACCCAGGGAACATGGTTTTAATTTTTTTTTCAGCTTCCAATTTAATATCCTGTAGATGAGTTAAGCGTGCCAGTGTGTGTATATAAGACTGCATTTCACGATAGTGAAGCTGGAAAGTAAAATGTCATGACTGTGGGTTTTTTTTTCAGTGTGAGCCTCAGCCATGTCATCACTGGAAATGTTATCTACTTATTAAAAGGGGATTAGACAGATTCATGGAGGATAAGATGATCATGGTAACTAGTCCTAATAGCTTTATATGACTTCCAATGCTGGAAACAGATTTCGCCCAAATATCATTTGCTTTGGAACATAAGGAGTAGGGCAGTGCTGTTGCACTTATATTCTGCTTGCAGGCTTCCCAGAAGCATCTTTTTGGTTGCTAAAGGAACAGAAGCCTGGATTAGGTAGTCTCTGGTCCAGGACCAGTTGGTCTCTTCTACATTCTTGCTCTTTACCTTTGCCTCCCTCTGCGGCTTCCACTATTTTCAGAACAGTACACATCAGCAAATCGGGATAGGTAATGATCCTAAATCTATTTTATTTTCTTAGAAACTTCACTAGCTGTAATGAAAATCTCCCAAGAAGGGGTTACAACCATATGTAGTACAATAAAAGATGAATTACTGCAACCCTACAAGTGCAAGTGCAGCAAACAATGTTATTAATGTGCACATCTCTAATTAGTCTAAGTTGCACTATAGAGTTCTCATATGCACATTTATCCATCAATGCTGTGCTACTCTACTTATTTATGCTCAATTTTACTTGCTGCTAATCAATAACCTTTGACCAACTAATAATATCCACTGTTAAGACCTGTAGCTGTCGTCCTTCAGGAGTGTTAGTTATACTTCTCAGACCTCTGGATTTGGCCCTAAGGTTTGTAGTTTTGAAACCCATTTTCTAGTTTTCAAAATAAGGGAATGCTTGCTCTACCATGAGCCAAACTGAGGGAGATACCTTGGATGGCTGAATCATGGGACATAGAACAGATGCTGTAAGGTACTTTCAACTGTTCTCCCAAATGCCATTTTAAAAGTTCTGCCTTTGTGCCATTGATCCACGCTGCTCTATTCTGCCTCAGTGATGCCAACTGGCACCTTCAAGAATGCTTTGTGGCAAGTGCCACTACAGGCAATTCTGTGCCTTGTCTGTAAGGAGTTCTCACGGCCTGGTCTAGCAGAAGTTGCTGCCCAACATCATTGAAGCTGAATGGAGACACGAAACATAAGGAAGCAAAGCAAAAGCTACCTCTGTTTCTGTATGGGGCCCACGTCTCATTCTCTGTATCCCATGGGTGTAGAACTGTGCCATACTGACTCCTGCCATCACATAACATAGAGCCACCAGATTCATTTCACTTCTACCTTGGGTGGTGGGAGAAGTTGAGCTGTGCACACCACAGGGAATAGGTTGCTGCCAACTGGGCAATCCTAAATTTGGACGGGGAGTTACTATCATACTTTCTGATCATATTATTGAGACTTCGTGAGAAGTACCCTTATCATTATCCTATGCATAGTAGAGGAACTGCTGCTATTAGACTTCACATGTCAAACTTTCCATTCACCATAGAGTCTCTACGTTCTCTGTCTCACTCGCAATTGTTCAGTTGTTGCTGAAGCATCGATTTCTTATGTTGTAACAAGGGCAAGACTGTTGATTTTGGGCCTTGCTCTCAGAATGTTGTCAGCTGGCCAACCCTACTAGTTTTACTTATAATAGAAAACACATATACATACTGTATTGTTGTTGCACCATCAATTACTCTTCAATCATTAATTCTAAAAGAGTGGTTAGGTGTGCAAGTTTTAATGATAAGTTAGTATTTCTTGAAATAGCCCAATGAAGACAGGATAATTTCATCAATAAATTTGAAAATAAATTAAGCTGTGACAATGAGGTAACTTTCTTCTAATGTGGAAAATGAAGAAAAAGGTAACAAAGAGCAATCAAAGACAGGCATTCTAAAAGTCTTGAGTTTAGGACTAATTAGAGCTCTGCAAAAGAATAATAATACTTTACTCTGCCCTGAACCACAACGGTAAGCAACAAAGTGTTGTCCAATTTCAGTTTTTTTCTCCGCTAGTGAATCAACGGTGGGGTTTTCCTTGATATATCTATGGCCATGAACTTTTCATCAATTATGGATGTGAACTGATTCACTCTGCTGAGTTGTTTGTAAATACTCTGAAGCAGCTGTTCTTGGTTCATATCAAGCTGGACAACCTTGTTCACTCAATGAAAAAAACAAACAAAACAAAAAACAACCCTCAAGGAGATTTTCCTATCCAACAGCTATGACTGAATACTTATAATTAAAATGCATTACTGTATTTAAAATCTTAAAACCCACCCAAGAATGGTGCATAAAAAAATCAAGTTTGTTCTTTGGGGCATGTGAGTGGCGAAACATTATGTGAATTTAAAAAGTAGTATAAATAGGAGAACATGATGAGGGAGCTTTGCCCTAATTTTAGTCACAGATGAATAAGAATTTTGGGAATATAAAAAAGCAGTACAAAAAGACTACAAAACAAAAACTTTTTTTGAAAAAAAAAAGTAATCTTCGGGTGGTCGTTTTGTAAAAAAGGAGCTTCAGGCTGAAAAATGGGGCTACAATCCTTTGGAGCCAGCAGTCCACAAATTCTTTGCCATTGCTCACCTCCCTCCAAAAGATTGCTCTGTTGTGTCACCTTTCAGGGTGGGCTGTCTAACCCCAAGAGTTCAGCAATTCAGTTTAGCCTGGCCCAAGGGAAGGAAATCTTCTCTTGAGAGCATATGTTGGCTGCAGGGTTTGCTGAGATAGAAGCCTGCTTTCAACTGTTTGCAGTGCTGCAGCTGTGAAGGAAAGAAGACTCTGCTTTCCTCAGAGGAAAGAAGTGGGGTAAAACTTCTTGGGAAATTATTTTGAATTTCATTTCAATTGGGAGATTAAAAGTATGCAAGTAACTGGAAGCCTGGAAAGAATTTAGCAATTGTGTGTGTGTGTGTGTGTGTGTGCGTGTGCGCGCGTGTGTGCACAGTCTGTCACTAAAGTCATGACCAACTCTTCGTGACCCCACGTCCATGGAGTTTTCTTGGCCGTAATACTGGAGTGGCTTGCCAGTTCCTACTCCAGGCGTCCACAGCACCTGGTATTCCCTGGTGGCCAACCCTGCTTAGCTTCCGAAATCATGCGAGATCGAATGTGCTTTGGGCATCTAAGCAGCATTGTCTGGCATACTACATTTAAATTCCTTCTCCGTGTACCAGAAATAATTGGATGAATATATATTTTTTTGCTGGTTTACAGATGATCGGTTTCAACAACTGGATTACATAATCATCATCTTAGAACTTCAGAGTTGGAAGGGATCCTGTAGATGACAGAAAAGGATTTCCATTCAGTTACACCCACCCACCGTGATTTTAAATGCTTTTTCATCTTTCGTCAGCATTTAGTACACAACAGGCTTGGTCCCAGCTTTGGATATACTGTATGCTGATGAGATTTGAGCTGGCAGTGGTTAACCAAGAAAGGGATCCTGAAGTATGTGGATATCTCAATGAAAATACCAGCCCAATGTGTGGCTGCTGTGAAACAGGAACATTTCATGGTGGACATAATTAGAATAGAAATTAAACTGAAAACTGCCAATGTGATACTTCCCAACTTTTGTAGCCCAGTATTACACTGAACTATACATGGAGGCAAGCCATATATAGAGCAGACAACCTTGGTTCTAAAATTGTTCCCTCAAAATCCTAAACCATCACACCAAAAGTCCTCTCCCTCATAATACTATAATACTAGGAGAAAATCTCCCTCGTTATACTAACAACACCCAGGGCCATCTACTAAAGCTAAATGGTAGGAGATTTTGGGGAGAGAAAGAAGGAAGAGTAACTTCACAGACTACATAGGCGGTTACTTCACGTCCTTCTTTGTTCCATGACTAGTTTTGTACCATGACAGCATTGGTCGCGATCACATGGTTTTGTCCCTGTTTCAGTGTTCCCATGGTCGTGATAGCTTGTCTTGTGACAAGTGTTACCTCACGGTCTTTTACCGTGACAAACACTGAATTTGACTAGCTTCCTTTTTCCTTTTGGGGGGGGGGGGCTTAAAAATTCTTTTTCAATATTTTGCTTCTGAAAAGTAAAAAAATAAAAATAAAACCTGGACACAGTTTTCTGAGAGAAACGAATGTTTTGTTGCATGACAGCTGTTACTACACGGTGTCTTGTCCCAGAACAGAAAGCAGGAACAAAGAGTGACAAGGGAAAGCCCTATCCCAGCACCAGGTACAGTATTGTTGTGCTTAGCACCCGCTCCAGGAGCATGGTCAAGACAAATTTCACTAGTTGTGCGACAGGCGTGAAGTAACTTTTTTTGTACCGCTCCTAAGTGCAACACTAACAGAGATAAAACGGACGTGAAGTAACCGCCATAGTTACACTGTGGAATTCAATGTCAATGGCGGTGGTGATGACAACTAACTTGTAATAATATTAAGAGTGCAGAACTGGAAGGTACCTTATGGATCATCGAGTTCATCCCCTGTCAAGGAGGCACAGTGCGGAATCGAACTCCCAACCTCCTGCTCTGCCGCCGCATGCCTAAACCATTGCACTATCCAGCAGTTTGAATAATCTTAGAACTGCAGGGCTGGAAGAGACCCTATGGATCATTGAGTCCAGGCCATAGCAAGAAGACACAGTTAGGAATTGAACTCACAACCTCAGGTTCCACGATCACATATCTAAACCAATCAGCTTGGTTACCTTGGACCAGGTCACAGGGGACACCACCCTTGGTGGTAACTTGTCATGACACATAATGGTTCTGTACAACCTTCAGGTCAGAGGCAACATGCCTTCAAATACCATCTGCTGGGAGGGTAAGTGCATGAGGTGTTCCTGCACTCCGGTCCTGCTCGTGAGCATCCTATGCGCAGCTGGCTTTGGAGCAAACAGTATGTTGTGGGAAACTGCATGAACAGGATGCTGGATGAGAAAAGCCTATGATTTGATTGAAAATGTACTCTCTTTTGTTCTTATGGTTTGTCAGGAAAAGAAAATATCCACAACCCCTTAATGGCAAGATTTCGGGTAACATATGCTTTTGCTATTCATGTTTAAATTATACTGTTCTCTAGTCTTGACCTGCCTATCTAGATAAGGTAACTTCACATTTAGGGGAATGCAGTTATTACAATTTATTATCCATACATTAAACGGTCTCTTCACTTTATTAATAGCTGTATTCATTACAGAGAAATGTCCTAGGTCTTTCCTGCAATACTGGCGTTGCTACTAGCGAAAGAGCAGTCTTGAAAGTATGACAGTTTCTTCTGCTACCATTAATCTAGTGAGCTCACCTTTAAAACATCTGTCTTTTTTGGCTTTATTCTCCTTGGGCATTCTTCCAGAGACTTTTTGCTCTTTTTTATTCTTTTTTAAAATGCAACCTAAGTGGATAAAGCAGGACATGCGCTAGTCCTCAGATAGTTAAGTGATTTTCAGAAAGACTCTAAAGGCACACGGTAGACAGGGGAAATGCAGAGTTCTAAGTGAAATAAGCTAAAGCTACACTGCAAAAATTTACATCCCATTTAAATCAATAAGATTTAGCTTCTTGAAAAGAGGTGTTGAATCTGAAACTTGGAAGCTTTAAAGCTGTCCATAGCCATGCATAATTTCTCATGATTTGCTGAACATACTCAATACTTAATTGAGTAGTAGCTAAATAACTAAAACAAAACAAACATATGTAACTGAGTGGTGATATATCTGAATGGAACAAACATAGACCTACAACCCATATAGGGACATAGGGTTTTGTCTTATACTGGCTCAAACCATTTGTCTAGGTAACTCTGTATTGTTAACTATCATTAGTAGCAGCTCCCCTGAGTCAGGTGACTCCTTACCCATCCAGAGGTTCTTTTTATTCTCTGGTGGCTTCCCATTCAAGTCCTTATTAAGTCCAACTTTCCTTGGCTTCCAACATCTGGTGAGAATAGGGAGTTCAAGGAAGTTTGGTGGCTCTAGAAACACATCACCACAAAACCCCAATCTTGAAATCCAAAGTGACTAGATTTTTACACAGAAAATGGTGCTGTCCTTACATTAAGTATATGTTCTTCTACAAAAATGCTTGAAGTCCATGTTATTAAGGGTTTTTTTCTGCTTAGAGGAGAAAGTAGGCACAAACCATCTGCAAAGCCTTCCCTAAAATTTTACACAAATCAAGAAAGAACGGCAATTTGTAGGCCTTTTTTGATATCTCAAAGCAGCAGTGGGAATGCTCAGAAGCTCCACTGGCGAAAGTTCAGTCCCAGAACAAACTAAGGACCCCATGAAAGGACAACTACTTCCATATCACCAGGGGTAGGGCATGCACTGATTTGCATAAAATTGCACAAGGTGATTTTTATATAAAGATGCAAAACTAAAAATGCATTTAATAGTGTACTATATACAGAGAAGGCAAAACTGTGACCAGATGACCTGTGGGCCCAATAAATTTGCTGTGCAATAGGGACGGGCAACTTCAAGGCATTTCTTCTTTATGCTCATTTATACCAGACGTGGAATAAACAACCTTTCAAATAGGGGGAATAGCCTTCCCTAAAAGAAGACAAGTGGCTACCCAATCAAACAACCACCAAAAAATGTCAAAGTGTTAACGTGGATGCTCAGATGGTCACTTCTACTTTTGGGGGGCAGGGAGGGGGAAGGTTGAGGGTATTTACCCACAAAATCCCACTGCTTCTGAAGACTTAGTATTATAAAACAGGGGCAGGTAAATGGGAGCCCTGGAGCGATATGTGGTTCCCCCCAAGGATATTTTCTGCCCCACCTACCCCGAAGTAGTTTCTCCCTCAACCACTTCTTTCTCTGGGAGAAAAAAAACAGGCAAATTGCCTCTCCTGGAAGCCTGTTCACCTTTAAAATAGGTCACAGCCCTTTTTAAAAAAAAAATAGGTAGCATGGATTAAATATTTGTTTTTCGCATATGTCCCTATACCATTTAACACCATATAATAGCTTTCTATCTAAACTGAAAGCACATTTCTAGTTGCTTCTGAGTTTTTTTCTTTCCTTTTCCTCCCTTTTTTCCCTTGTTTTTGGCTCTCTGTACAGCTCCTGGAAAGTCCAAGGCAGATAACCTTCTCCCAAGCTTGCTGGAGTTTCTCGCCCATGGAGAACTCACATAGACATCAGGAGTAGACTTGGTAGGTTGTCCATCACCTTTCCATCTCTGGGAAAGACAGGTGAGACCCCCTTGTCTTCTCAAAAGCCATTCCTGGATCATTAGAATTCTATATGCAGTTCAGTTTCATCAACTGTACCATTATTAAAGCTATTATTACAGAAATACTAGTCTTTTGTGATGCTGGTAGCCAGGCTCGTTTATGGCTGAGTTTTATTTCTGCCTAGGTTATATGCATATATAAGAACACAAGAAAACTGCTTTATTGCTGGATATAATAGATTTATTTAACTAGCCCATCAGTGTGACAGGTTTTGTTTATTTTCATGTTCTCGTTGTAATGATAATATAAATCAGCCGCAAGCCTCCTAGCAATAAGGACTGCCCAAGCAGTGGGGGAGAAGCAAATGTCGAAGACACTCCAGAGACAGCAACTTCAGTACCATCCTGCTGTTGTGTAACAGTCAGAATATGTGCCTGGAACTTGTGGAAATCTGCGTTCACATCCCTACAGGAACATCAAATTGTCAGGATGACATTAGGCCAAGTTGGTCTCAGTCTGATTCAACCCATGGGGTAACATTGGAAAAAGGAGGACCACGAATACCTTGAGCTCTTTGAATGAAATAAGAGATATAAATGCAAGAAATAATGTCCCCCTGCTTAAAGCAATCACACTGACATGTTAAATCAGTCACATGTGATTTAATAGGGAAACTGAAATTTTAGTTAAAACTGAAATTTTAATAGTTTCAGTTTTAACTAAATAGATTTAAATTTAATCTATTAAGATAAATTAATAGATTCAATAATTAAATCTATTAAACTAAATTTAAGAGATTTAATAGTTAAAACTGAAGTGTTCAGCCAATGACACAGAAGCACTTTATATCTGGATTTAAAATACATCTCATAGAACCTACCAAGCACAAAGAACAACATATGGCACTGAGTCTTGCATTTGGATATTATCTGAATCTAAGCCCCATTTCTCCTTTGAACCTACAATCTCTGATACACTTACTGAGTCTTGTTAAACTCAGTGAGGCTTACTTCTGAGTAGGCACAAGAGTGTCACATCAAACCCTGCTAATTACTACTGCCGTCGAAGTATTAGCAAACAGAAATGACTTTTAATGTAGGAGACAACACAATTATTTGTTTTAGTGATATTCTTTTTAATAAAAGTAGTATTTATTTATTTATTTATTTTTGCATTTGGTGGTTAAGTTTCCCAGACGGGACTCTGGGTGGTTCACAACGAAAGCCAAATAAATGACAAAAAATAAGGCAAAAAGGAAAATAAACATACAAAAAAACCAGCGGACATATAAAAACCAATTACATACTAAAATGTGTCTTTTTCAAATAATTTACTGATACTTTATCAAGAAACAATTCAGTAGCAGTATTATATCAGATGGGAATGGAATGTGGATTTGGGCATTACTTATAAACTGATAATTTTTATCACTTTAAACCGTGCTCTTCAAATTGATGTCAGGGATATCTTAGCTTGGATCAAAGTTCACTTTGGGCTACACATTTTACCATAAGTTTGATCTGCGTGCCTCATGGCAGCTTTATTTTATGACTAGAGATGGGCACGACTTGAAAAAAAAATTTTTCGAGTTGTCGTTAGTCGGGCCAGTCCCATTTCGGGTCGTTTCCGGTTTTCGCAAAAATTCGCAAAAATTAGTCGGTTTGTTTTTTCGTTTTTTCGTTGTCGTTAGTACTGGTTTTTTTGGGGGGGTAGCGGGCTCCTGGAGGCACCTCTGTGGGGTGGGTGCCTCCTCTGGCCCGCTATAAAGGGAAAGTGGGCTCCTGGAGGCACCCGTGGGTGCCTCCTGCCACTAGGAAGGGGAAGCAGGCTCCAAGAGAGACCCCTCTACATGGGGGTCTCCCTTCCTCACCTGCTGCTGCTGCAAAATGCTATGCAATAGCCATATGGATATTGCATAACATAATGTGCAGACAGTGAGACCAGTGTGAGAGTGATAGGGTCATACCCGCCCTTCACAAGGCTCTGGCACCACCATGTCTCACACAGAAGGGAATTGTACTTGCTGCGTGTAGTGCAATGCAAGCAAGTAGATCTGGCTTTAAGGTGGCTTTAGTGCAAGAGCTAGGGTTAGGCTAGTGACGGGTAAGGTTACGGTGGGCTAGTGGGTTGCACCTCTGGGTGCCTCTCTGACCCACTAAGAAGACAGTCTGTGACGTATGGGTACGGAGTCAAGGGTTAGGGTTAGGGCTAGGGCAGGTTTTAGGGGGCTTTTTGGCACATCCCAGAAGTCTCCATGGCCAAGTGGCCATGCGACTGGTGGGATGGCTCCAGAAATTTGCATGGTTGTCCACTCCCACATGGCTGGCCACTTGGCCAGCCCATCATTGCGCACTGCGCAGGTGTAAATAAAATAAAATAAAAATAAAATCAATGGAGGACAGAGGAGGAGAGGAGAGACATTTTGTTGCAAGAAAAAACCCACTGCTACTGTGAAAAATCTGGCAGTTTATAAATTTTCGCGTGTTTCTGTTGTGCTTTTGTGTTTTTGGACCACGATTTCAAAAACAATATTGCGTTTGCGCCCCATTTTGGATCCCCCGCCCGCACCGCATGGCATGGCGATGGCGACTCGCGAGTCCGGCTGCCCAGGACGGGGGGGAGGCGGGACCCCCCCCCCTCCAGAAACCACCCCTCCGGTAGGTGCCCTGCGCCCTTAGTCAAGCAGGCATTTTTCCGCCTGCTTTTTTGGCCCGGGAATGGGTGGGGGGGAGAGTTTAAAAGTTTTTTCCTGTGCCGTCCGTGCCGCTTGCTTGCGCTTTAATTGCGGCGGCCCGGCGGCCGGCGAGACTGGGCTTTTTGCTGGCTGCGAGCCTGCGGCGAGTCCCACCAGAGCAGCCGAGGACGGGGGATGAGGGGGGAGGCCGGGGACCTCCAGAAACAACCCCTCTGGTAGGTGCCCTGAGGCACGGCAGGCATTTTCCCGCCTGCTTTTCGGCCGGGAACCGGGTTTTTTTAACTTTTAAAAACTTTTTTTCTGTGGCGCATGTGGCATCGCGCGATCTCGCGATGCAAGTAACGAGCACGACAAATCAGACCAAAATTGTTCGTTCGTCGGTTCGAGCTCGAAGTCTGGGGGAGTAATTCCCGTTACCGTTTCCGTAGAGTAACGGAACCGAGTAACGGAAACGGAAACGGGAATACCGCTAAGTCGTGCCCATCTCTATTTATGACTTTTTTGCAGCTGGATGAGAGGTTCTCACATGTGCAATATCTACCAAGAGCAGATATAGAATCGTCCCCTGGTTTGCAAATTACTTCCCTTTCTTATTCTTCTTGATACCTATACTTGTGTAGATTTGAACTTTCATATCCTTTCTGTATTATGCAATAGACCAGAGGTCACACATGTTTCTCTGCTTTGAATAATACATCTCTATGAAGTCTTGGTATATTAACCGTTGCACAATTTGTTTCTGTCATTTTAATATTTTATCATTTTTTTTTGTCCTGAGTAGATGACCTTAACGGGTTGCAGTTCATTTCATTTCTTTTCTGCTTAAATATTTCAAAGGTTCCTAAGTATAAATATCAATCACATCATGTTTAAGAAAAATGGCAAATGCAAGTTTTAGGTTATTTAATTGCCACTGTCAGGCTGTACTTAAATTATTACGTTTTCTTTCCCTCCGTTACCGTAATTTTTCTTTCGCCACCCATCATTCAGTCACATGGCTTTCTCAGTAGATTCTCCAAGAATGGAGGCACGTCAGCTTTATTGGTTCAAGTATCTGGTCCACTTCATTTTAAATTCTCTCAGTTCTAGTGTCTTGAGTTATAAGAAGCAAAGGAGTATACAGTAGGGGAGGTTTGTGGGGAAACTGGATCAGTACAGTTACTATAAATCTATTACTATACATGCTACCAGTATTTATATAGTACCTTAGAGTACAAAAGGACAAGTCTATGCCCCAAGAAATTTACAATCTTAAAACTGAAATGGGGAAAAACCAAAGGAAGTGTTTTTTAAATAATAATAAACAACTGTTTCAGCTACATGGGTCTAAGCCCACTTTGAAAAATTCCACAAAAGTAAGATTACCTCCGCTATGTAGTTGCAGCCTTCCATAATATTTTAACGAAAGATAACAGATATGACATGGGTTCATTAAAATTTGATTAATCTATTACATATTTTAATTTTTAAGAATTATATCAGAAAGAAAGATCTGGATGTCCCTGATAACCAAGATGGTGTAGTTGCTGACCTACAGCCAGACATCCTGGAAAGTGAAGTCTAGTGGGCCTTAGAAAGCATTGCAAACAACGCCAGTGGAGGTGATGGCATTCCAGTTGAACTATTTAAAGAGGATGCTGTAAAGGTGTTACATGCAATATGGCAGAAAATATGGAAAACTCAGCAGTGGCCAGAGGACTGGAAAAGATCGGTCTGCATCCCAATCCCAAAGAAGGTCAATGCCAAAGAATGCTCCAACTATCGTACAATTGCACTCATTTCACATGCTTAGCAAGGTTATGCTCAAAATGCTTCAGCAGTATGTGGACAGAGAACTGCCTGAAGTGCAAGCTGGATTTCAAAAGGGCAGAGGAACTAGAGATCAAATTGCCAATATGCGCTGGATTATGAAGAAAGCTAGAGAGTTCCAGAAAAAACATCTAACTTCTGCTTCATTGATGCCAAAGCCTTTGACTGTGTGGACCACAACAAACTATGGCGAGTTCTTAAAGCAATGGGAGTACCTGATCACCTTATCTGTCTCCTAAGAAATCTATATGTGGGACAAGCAGCAACTGTCAGAACTGCATATGGAACAACTGACGGGTTTAAAAATGGGAAAGGAGTACGTCAAGGCTGAGTACATCATATGCAGAGTACATCATGTGAAACACAGGACTGGATGAATCACAAGACGGAATTAAGATTGCTGCAAGAAATATCAACAACCTCAGATATGCAGATGATACTACTCTGATAGCAGAAAGTGAGGAGGAATTAAAGAACCTCTTAATGAGGGTGAAAGAGGAGAGCCAAAAAAATGGGCTGAAGCTCAACATCAACAATACTAAGACCATGGCTACCAGTCGCATCATCTCATGGTAAATAGAAGGGGAAGAAATGGAGGCAAGGACAAAGATTATTTTCTCAGGCTCCTTGATCACTGCAGATAGTGACTGCAGCAATGAAATTAAAACACACCTGCTTCTTGGGAGGAAAGTGATGACAAACTTAGGCAGCATCTTAAAGAGCAGAAACATCACTTTGCCGACAAAGGTCTGAATAGTCAAAACTATGGTTTTTCCAGTAGTGATGTATGGAAGTGAAAGTTGGACTATAAAGAAGGCTGATCACCGCAGAATTGATGCTTTTGAACTGTGGTGCTGAAGGAGAGTCTTGAGAGTCCCCTGGACTGCAAGGAGATCAAACCTATCCATCCTGAAAGAAATCAACTCCAAATGTTCACTGGAAGGACAGATTTTGAAGCTGAGGCTTGGCCACCACATGAGGAGAGAGGACTTCTCAGAAAGTCCCTGATGTTGGGAAAGATTGAAGGCAAAAGGAAAAGGGGGGCAGGGAATGAAATGGTTAGACAGTGTCATCAATGCAACCAACGTGGATTTGACCAAACTCCGGGAGGCAATGGAAGACGGGAGGGCCTGGCGTGCTCTGGTCCATGGGGTCACGAAGAGTTGGACACAACGGACCGACTGAACAACAACAACAATTACATTTTTGGAAAGACAAATATAATGATAATCCAAGTGAATTTTCTGTGTTGTATTGTGTGATGTCTTTAATATAATGTTATAGGCTTTGCTGCATGTCTTTCATTATTTTGCTTGATTTTATGTTTTTATATAACATCACCTGTTTCCCCCCCATGCAAAGTTAAAGTAAGTAGCACTATTTCCAAGACCAGTATTTCATGCTGTACTGTGATACTCACCTACTTTCCAAAGTAAATAATTGCTTCAATCTCAGAATAAATATTTGTGCTATCACTGTTTTCTAATAAGGTTTAAATAATCCTTTTGGTGTTTGCATATCACTGAGAAATGGCTTTCAGCATACCTACTAATACCTCCTCTGTTTGGCAACACAGACCACCCTGCTCTGTGTGGAATCTTCATTCTATATTTGTAGCCTTTCTTCTCCTTAACTTATGGTTCTCTAGCAGTGACAGGCAAGTCACTTGGAGACAAAAATTCTGGTGGTAGTAAATCAGAAGATGAAGCAGCATCATGCTAGTGCATCCTGGCCACTTCCTCTCACTTTGCTGCTCCATTCAAGAGAAAAGTTGAAATAAAAATTGACCTAGGAGGGAAAATTTCCTATGATTTCTAAACTCAGTGGCTATGGTTTAGTGTACTCAAGCAAGCCAGGATCATAAGTCATCTTAAAACTTGGTTTTCTGGGCAGCTCACCAATCATACATTGTTGTGGTAAACTAAACAACAGTTTGAGAAGCTTCTGACATTGTGAGAAATGTAGCTGGGATTCAAACCAGATAATATGAGTATAGGGGGTGGCCCTTTCCTATTTATACAAAAGACCAAAACCATGAAAAAAACTGTGATCCATGTAAATCGGTGTTCTTTTCCCAATTGCTGAGAAGACAACCTCTAAACTTGAATTGCCTTTATTTTCGTCCATAAGATGCCCTCTTGTATAAAACAACCCCGACTTTTCTAACCCCAAATGAGTTTTGTAACTGCACAGTTCTCTCCTCAGCTTATTTCCATGTATAAGACAACCCTCAATTTTACTCTAACAATTTTAGACAAAAATATAGTCTTATGCATGGAAAAATAATTTTATTTTGTGTTGATAAAAATGGGTGCATGGAAGTTTTGTTTCTCTCTTGTCTAACATTTCGGCACCTTTTCATCTGTCAAACCACCTGAGAAAATTTTCATCTATTAGGGTTGCATGGGCTGTTGGTAGCTGGCAAATCCAAACAGAAGTGAGAATTTTTAGTCTGTCAAAGAACCTAAAACGCAATGAAGAGTGGTCTTTACTTAGTCACTCCTTATGTTCATGGGGTATCTTGGCTGGAGAAGCATATTTGTGTGGCCTGTGGCAGTGCTGTGTACTGGGATGGAGGCCGTCAGAGGATATCTCTTCCTTTGTGCTGTGTTATAGGGACTTTGCTTTGTATTTGGAGTTGGTTTGGTGCCTCAGAGTCACCGTAGCTTGGTCTAAATCAGTGGTTCTCAACCTGTGGATCCCCAGATGTCCCTGGACTGCAACTCCCAGAAATCCTGGCCAGCTCAGCTAGTGATGAAGACTTCTGGGAGTTGGAGTCCAGGAACATCTTGGGACCCACAGGTTTAGAAACACTAGTTTAGATAGAGAGTGAGCTAGCTACATAGGAGTAGATCAGGCCTAGCCTACCTTCATAGTAGTTGTTTTTTCGCCTTTTGCCTGCATTGGTCAGATGGTTATTTTTCTTTTTAATGAACTTTTGGACTACAGTAGATTTATTGCCTGCTACCTTGCTTCTACTTTTTGAGTAGTGTTTAAGGCTTCTTTACAGCTTTCGGAGTACCAGAAATTGTGGAACACAAATGGGAAACCCAAAACAGGCATTTCCTTTCATTTGAAATGAAAGGACTGGTGCACAAACACCCCGGAAAGAACTTAAAGCAAAAGCAAAGCAAAGTGTTCTGCTTATATACCGCCCCATACCACTACAAGTAGTCTCTGGGCGGTTTACAATTTTTAATTACAGTGTGCAGGCTACACATTACACATTAAAACAAAAGGAAACCAAACTTTTTGCCTCACACATCTCTGGTGAACACTTCATTCTTAGAGAAAGTGATACAAGGCATCTCCTAAGTAGTTAGAAGGCATTGGCCATTATAGCACATTCCTTTTTTCCCTTCCATATTCTGTTTCCACTGTGCTTTGTTACTGGTCACGGGAAGGAAAGCATGGGCTTTATTTGTACATCTGATCGCTGAGGAAATCGCAATGTTGGATGCTGAACAAACTTATCACAAGAAAAGCACAGTATGTTGTTTAATTTAGACAAATCCATGAGAAATAATTCTTCCTTAAAAAACCAGTTGCAAAATCCCTCTTTATCTGTCTTGGGAGGAATCTCCTATGCCAATACAGGAACAGGATGCTGGACTGGATGCATGATTGTCTGGTGCAACGAGACACTCCTGGTGTGGGAATGGCTCTTCATAAGCCCTTATTGCTGTGTTTTTGTGGCAACAGAGAGCCAGAATGTATGAAACCTTAAACACACTACTAGTCAATTTACTATGCCATTAGCCTTGTGGACAATCGAACTGGTGTATAATTATGCTAGCAGAGGGATTCTGAAGGCTATAGTTCAAAAACAAAACAAAACACTTTGTAAAGCTCTTTGTACATATGTGCATGGTGTGTAGGCCAAAGAGAAACATGTGAGCAATGAGGTTTAAAAGACATTCAATAAAATAAAAGGCAAATTGGCAGTAAGATAGGTCCTGCCACTTTCAGTGATGGCCTAATCTACCATCAGCCCCTAAAAAAATTAGCCTCCAAGGCAATTTGGTCTTTTAAAAAATGAAAGTCCATTTTATACTATCTCTGTTGTAAGTAGAGAATCTCATTCTTTGATTACAAGTGGTTTTCCAATCTCCAGCTAGAACTAACCAGTAACACTCCTTCAGTCCCATGATATTTCTCCTCTGTTTCCTAAAATTGATTTGCTGAAGCATGTTACAGTAAGAACTGCTTATTTGTCCCACCTAGAACAAGAAAGATGTTATAATGAACATTTCATGTATTGAACTGAACATAATGTTATGTTCTGTATCATTTTGATTAGAGTAATAAATACAGTCAGATAATTTTTGGCCTTTTTAATCTGATTAGAGTCTACTACATCATTATGTCTTTCCTTACACTGCTGCCTTGGACTCTTGGGTCAAGCTACTGTACAGCTGTTTGTGTGTGCTGGAATTGGGTGGGAAAAGATGAGGAGCTGGCAAAGAGATGACTCAGTGCCCCACTGTGATCTCATATTACTCATACATTATTTACAGATTGAAAATCCATTAAGCTTTGCAGTTCTGTGGCTGTATTAATTCACTAGGTGGTGTCAGAACTTCTAATTTGTTGAGCTACTCATACTATAGTTTAATCCCGATAAAGTTGGGGCAGTTATGGGGGGGATGCAGTTGGCCAGTTCCCAGTAATTTTCTTGGCAAATGACTTAAGGCAGGAGGCAAGGAATCTTTGGCCTAATAGATATTGATGAACTCCTGTTCCCACCTTACATCACCATTGCTAGGGCTGATGGTCACTGAAGCAGACAACAAATAGAAGGTCAAATTCCCCTGCCGTGAATTTAAAGAAAGTGGTCACACTGACAGCAAGTGTAGCAGAGTACCCACAAGTATGACTTGGAAAAGACTCATTCAAATCTAACCATGTGACATTAGGCAAGTGGCTACTGATTTGCCCGACCAACTTAAGCTACTGTGAAACAATGTTATCTATCCTTAAATCTTAATGCATTCATTATGTGACTTGTAATCAACAATACAGTGGACCTTCGTATAACAAACAGTTTGTATAACATAAAATCTGTACAACATAAAAAATTCCAGAGATAGGAGAAATTTGCTTAACAGAATCACCTATGGCGCGAATCTGTACAACATAAAAATGGTTTCGATTAGGGATTACTCTGTTTTCAATGCATTCCTATGGGAAATTTGTATAAAGGAAAATTTTTAACTTAACTGGAACAAATTAATTCCTTTATACAAGGTACCATTGTATATTCAGTTACATCTGCCTATTAATAAAATCTTTGTAAGGTGTGCAGTGTGATCTCAGACAGTTGTCCCACCCACATGTCACATTACACATCTTAGAAGTATGTTGTCTCTTTTTTTTTAAGAAAAGAAAGAGTGCTTCTGAGAATCTACCTATTATCCTCAATTTCTGTTAATGGTTTTAAAATACTATTAATAAATCTCATATATTTTTAACTTATGTGTTGCTTTTAATAATCTAACCAATTGTTGCAAACCTAGTGAAAACTTAATTCAATGTGTGCAAAGGGCTCTAAATTCCTTTAATGGTGCTATGCAAATGTTAGATATTACAGTATTAGCAAAAGAAAGCTTACACTGGGGATATTGCATGCTTCCACCTCTTTTGGAGTGCCAAGCCAATTAAAAAAACAGGTGCAAAGTACTTCTGCTGGGTCTGGAGTCTGTTATTTTTCACATGTCTACCCCACCCTTGACCTTAACATTGTTTCTAGAGTTATCTATCTAGAGTTATCTATCTGCAGCTTAGTGCATGTAATCATGATTGCTCTGGACACCTGCTACTCACTGATTAATGGGACTGGGAAAGAATTTTATTCAGGCAGGCATGAAATGGCTTTTGAATTTCAGGGGTGAAGGAGAAACCCATCGAGGAATCTTTGAATTTTTGCCATTGCTAGAATGTACTCTTTTAAAGCTATATGGCTTTGCATCTGTTGACATGTTAAATTAGTTCTCACCAATTATTTTAGACCACAGGCCCTAGTAGACCTCATACAGTATGGCCAAAATGCCTGTTCTGAAATTTGTAGTCCAAGAAATAACTTTCAAAGATCTGTTGATACACACATTTCAGATGATAAAAGGGCAAATCAGACAATACTCCGCTAGCAGATCTGTGAAAGTTTTCAACCCAGAAAGGCAATGAGGAGAGATTAAGAATATGGTTACACACTGAAATACACCTGGGCTTGTGTCAGGTTTAGCATGTTATAAATGGATTTAAAAATCCATTTCAGCTAAGTGTGAAGTTATTTTGGCTGGGTAGTGTGGTTGGTTGTTTGGAAAATAAGTTTTTTTTGTAAAGCCCCACTAGAGGCTTGTTTATTTTAACTCAATTAAGAACATGGTTTCTTTTGAATTGTTCTTCCATGGATACTCACCTGTGTCAGACAGATAAATTGTGTCTGTGGGATTTGTCAAGGGTTGGGTGCCAGGATCACAGCAGCAAGGTAATCCTGCGGGCCAATCTGTAATCCCCCTCCCAAGGGATCTAGTGCTATGCCAGTCTGGGGGAAAATTAAATAAACAAAACAAATATTAAAAATCACACTGTCACAGAAGAACATGGCTGCTGTCCCTGGAGCTCATGCAACCTCAACTCTGGAAGTGAGTTGGCTTGGCAGTGTTAGAGACAATTGGCTGTGAGAGACAGCCAATAGAAGTTGGGGGTGAGCACAGGATAAAAACCTCAAAAGCAGGTTCTAGGACGATGTACCAGCAACCAGAATGCCTTCCTGTATCTATGGCAGCCCTGGACTTTATTTAAGTTCTTTGGTGCAGACATTTCATTCCAGGAATGCATAATCTAAGGAGGAGGATGCACAAGAAGCTGGAGCCCCACAGTATCAAATTTAAAACAAATTTAAAACACCATGTAGCCCCTTAAACCGATATTACTGATATCTTACACCTGGATTAACAGTTGTCCCAAGAGGATGACCACCCTGGCCCAAAAAACCCAGATGACTACCGCATGGCTTTAAACCAAATCTGGATACCTCCAATGTAGCTCCCAGTTTGTTTCAACAGTGTAACCACACCTTAAGAGGACATATACAAGCCATACAAGCATTTATTCTTAGAAATTAGAAATTTAGATCAGTATTCCTGCAAGGCAGTTAAGCACATGACATGGTTTTTGCTACTTGATTAAATTGATCAAAAGACCACATGGTGAGATTTTTTAAAAAAAATACACTGCCCCCAGATGATGTGTATCTCAGCCTCCACTAGTACTCCATATGGGCACGGCAAACTCACAACCATGAATCTAAACCCCAGTTTTCAGCTGAAGGTCTGTGTCTGGAACAGAAGGGGAACAATGGGGTCTGTGTATACACAGCCACGGATCATTACCGAAGGACAAGTCAATTAGCCTTTTGTGACACTCCATCATGAGCCTGGGAAGTAATTTTGGAATCGCTTTAGGGGCAGTTGTCAAGAGGATAGTACAGGGAGGTTAACGACAGCAAAAACCAACCAATTTATAAACACTTCAGTGTCCAAATATTTGAATCTTTCCTTTCTCTTTGGTATCTTGCTGAAAGACAAGAAAGTTTAAGATCCAAATATTTAAAAGCAAACTTTTAGTTCCAATTAACTATGAAGAAAATAACAGGAGGTGTTCTAAAGTTCTACGTCTCCTTTGGTTTGCCACCTTGATACCTGTAGTAGAATAAGTTATGGACAAAGGCAAAATGCCTGGTGTGGGTTGCAAGGCATTTCTTTCTGAGGTTCGCAATTACAGTGGTACCTTGTATAAATGAATTAATGTGTTCCAAATGAAATTTGTTAAGCAAATTTTCCTTTGTACAAACTTCCCATAGAAATGCATTGAAAACTGATTGATCCCTAACTGTGACCATTTTTCCGTTGTACAGATTTGCCCCTTAGGCGATTCTGTTAAGCAATTTCCCCCTATCTCCCGAATATTTTTCCTTTAAGCAGATTTTCTGTTAAACAAACCACTTGTTATACGAGGGTCCACAGTACAGTGGTACCTCAATTTACGAATTTAATCCATTCCGGATGCATGCTCTTAAGTCGAACTACTCTGAAATTGGGGTACCTATCTAAAAAATTGAAAAAATAAGTTTTAAAAAAATAAAAAAATAAAAAAAATAAGTCGAGCAGACCATATCTAAAATTTGTAAAGTGCCAGTTAATATGCCAACAGTTTTTTGCTCTTAAGTCGAACTGCTCTTAAGTCGGGGCGCCGCTGTATATTATTCCTTAGAATATAAAGTGCTGTTTTTTGCCCAATGATAAGAAGGCCTAACTCTTTAAATAGCCTTATTTTTACCTTAAAAACAATCCAAGCACCTATGCATCTGATTCCAGCAGTATCACTTGGGAAGGATGCAGTTTAATGCAGCTTCACACACACCATTGTTCTAATCTAGATTCCCCCACCTTTTCAAACCTACCTTAAGCCTCATTTGAGGTAAGGATTTTTATTGAGAAAATGGCATGCGAGGAAAGGGCATACTCTCCTCTTTGCACAAGTGCTATTTCCTCAGGGCCTCCATGAAGTAAGAAAACAAAAGCAAAAGGGATTTGGAGATGTGATAACAGATTGCCCATTTTCTTCCACATGTCTTTTTGTCACAAGGTGCACTAAAACAAGATATTAAAAAATTCCAGTCAGCAGTTTTACTTCCAGTTGAGGACTAAATGGAACTTCTGAGTATAACCAATGCAAAATAAAAAAATAATAAAATAATAAAAATAATAAAAATTAAATTCTTATTATCCCCAATTCATCAGAATGAAACCAGTCACAATTAGATTCCACTGAAATTATCTTTATCTCTATTGAGCAGCTACAGATCTCAATCTCTGTTTTATCCCTAAATTATATGTAAAACTGACTTGTCGAGATGAATGGTCTGGGTTTATATTTTGGATACAGGCCTTATAAAATATCCAGATTTTTAAAAAAATCACAACCCATCAAGAGTTTGGTCCCTCACCTTGTCATGGCCAAATATATTCCCCAGGATCCTCTGCAGGATGTGATCTGGACAACAACTTTGCCTTTGCTTTTCCTGTGCAGGTATTCATACTTTCTCCTTCTGAATAGGCTGCTGGTGGTGAACCTTTGACACTCCAGAGGTTTTGGACCACAACTCCCACAGTCCTTTGCCATTGGCCATACAGGCTTGGAATTCTGGGAGTTGTGGTCCAAAACATCTGGAGTGCCGAAGGATCACCACCATTGGTATAGGCTGAGAATCAGCAACTAGAAATTCAGATTCAAAGTGCATGAAACAGAGAACAGAAATGATTTGCAGTGGTTGCATATAATCCTGAACTTGAGTTACGGATGAATTTAAGAAGATTCTGCCTCCACTCCACACAGAGGTGCCTCATCAGTTCAGAGAGGACTGCCAAGGAAACAGTCCTGTATTTTCTCTTTTGAGGGGTCATCAGTTTTGAACACTTTTACTACTTGACTTTGGATTTGGGTCTGTCGTGTACTTCCCTCAAGATTCAGGGGTATTCTGAGGGCAAAGCCCTAAAGAGCTGTTCGCTCAAAAGTCCCCCACCCCATAGTTATTCAGATGTTTGGTTCATAAACTAAAAGAAACAGCAATCATAGAGGAAGAGAATTAAACATCTCAATCCCTACCCATCCCATCACTTCACACAAAAAGATTGCTGCATGGCAGGGCAGCACACAGTGGGGTTTTTTTTAAAAGCATGCCATGTTTCAAAGGGACACTTTGTGTGCTGAAATTCAGAACCTTAGAATATTGGAGATGTCATCCAGCATTATAGTGCTGGAATCCTAATTGCATGATTTCACACCATAGCTATTTATCCTTAGAAAACCCTAGAGACTAATATTTTGAGTCGGTACACATTACTAAAAGACCAACATACATAATCAGTAACTGGGCAGGAATGACTCTCCTTATCCTCCAGTTATAAATGTTTTAAGTTTAAGTTTCTCCCAGTGTCACTGTTTTTATGCATGTCTTTAGAGCTGCATCTATAAGGTTAAAGACATGTAGTGTCTTGTATGCGACTGAAACAAAGACTCATAAGGGAATGAGAAACAGCTTCATGTACCTGGTGAAGGAGACCTGAAATCAAAGGAAGATGTGATACTGTATATAGCTCAGTGAGCTATGATGCTGTTTGAATCAGCAAATTAAATATGCAGTCATGCTGCCTAAACTATATAGAACAGCAATCTGACTAGCAAGGTACTGAGTCACAGTTTCAGGGTTGAAGGCTACATCCAATTCTTGACTACTAATGATGGGTCTGACTCTTGAATAATTACATGGAATACATACATTGCAGTGCAATGCTGGTATCCCCCGCTGGCTCAACAGTAACCATTTTTATGATCATATGTTAGAATGTCTTGCATTGTTCTCACCTGCAAGTTAATCATGCAGCTGCGACACTGGGCACCAGAATATTTGCTTTATGTATTGTGTATTTTAAAATTCACGGAATGCACATTTGCATATGCTTTGCCCTATAAGTCAACTTTGAGCAATGTATGACCTATTTGGGTAACTATTCCAAAGCTATAGCAGAAGGTAAGCCAAAGATTGAAAGGAGAGCTTATTAATTAGTTTTTGCACAATCATATTGTTACTTCTTGTTATTATCGTCTTGTTGTAATTATATTGAGTTTTTAAAAATGTAAGCCACCTGGAGTAGTGCCTAGCAAATCTATGAAAATCTATAAATCTATGAAACAAATAGACAAATTAAAAACAAGTGTGATTAGGTAGCTGATTACTAGTTCCCATTCTTTTTTTTTCTTTCCCATTCTTAGCTACTATGTTGTGCAAAAATTAGAGCCAAGTCATGCAAAATGATGTGTTTGACAGGAGAGTGCTCGAACAAGAGAGTGCTTGTACACTATATGTTTTGTTCCTTGTGATATATTTCTGCAAGTAGATGAAGAGAGATATACTTGGGTTTTATGTCCTCTAAGGGAAATGTGTACGACTTGCCACATCTATTAACTGAATACTCATTTGTGTTATTAGTTGGCAAAATGTTTCAGTCATGTACCTATATTAGGCTACAGTGCTCAGCTGCCATTATCAGATTGTATGGCCTCCAGAGTCCCAAACCAAATGGCAATTCAAGCTGAAATTATGCCAGACATAATACTTTTCTTTCAGAGAGTTTTGTGGCCTCAGGAAGTTTTTGGACACAATGAACTAGGTCTCCTCCAGGATCTATCCTCCTTTTCTTTTGAGGGGTGCATCATACAGTATTCGCAATTGCTCTTTTCCAGTAATGTAGAACACTCTACTAATCTACCCGTAACAATATTAATCCACTGTTATAATCAATTTCCAGAGCAGGATAGACAAATGGTCTGTTACTCAAATGGTAATAACATTTTGAAAATGAACTCTCCATTAGAGATGGGCATGAAACGAAAATATAGTGATTCATTTTTTTCCAGTAGTTTTGTTTCGTTTCGTTACTAATAAAATTTTAAAGAAATTTCAGAATGAAATTAAATGAAGTGATTCATTAATGGCTCCCCTGGATTCTAGGGACACCCAAATCACAAGGTAGCTTCTTTGGACTCTTCCCTGTAATCCCCTAAATTCTGGAGAGGTTTGGGGTTCAGGGGACTAAGTTACTCAACTCCAAAGGGGGGCCCCTTCCTAACTCAATTAGAAATGATTTTATCCTGGGGGACCCCCTTGGAGTATAATAACTCAGCCCCCTGAACCCCAAACCTCTTCATATTTGGGGAGCTTACAGGGGAAAGTCCAAAAAAGCTACCCTGCAATTTCCATGCTGATACATGGCTGCAGTCAGGGGGATTACCTTTGGAGTTTAATAATAGCCCCCTGAACCCCAAACCTCTCCAAATTTGGGGGGCTTACAGGGAAAAGTCCAAAGAAGTTACCCTACGATTTCCATGCCAATACATGGCTGCGATCAGGGGGACCCCCTTTGGAGTTTAATAACTCAGCCCCCTGAACCCCAAACATCTTCAAATTTGGGGAGCTTACCGGGAAGAGTCCAAAGAAGCTACCCTACCCTACTTATGTACTTGAAAATAGGATCTCAGCCATGTATCAGCATGGAAATCGCAGAGCAGCTTCTTTGGGCTCTTCCCTCTAAGCCCCCCAAATTTGGAGAGTTTTGGGGTTCAGGGGGATGAGTTATTCAACTGCAAAGAGGATCCCCCTAGCTAATAGCATAACTGCTGGTGCAACGTGTGCACCCTCTTTGCAGTTGAATAACTTGGGCCCCTAAACCCCAAATCTCTCCAAATTTGGGGGGATTACGGGGTAGAGCTTGAAGAAGCTCCCCCATTTCATTTCCCTAACCAATAAGAGGCAGTTCAGTTTGGTTATCATAAAACGGTTTCTATTGTTTCATTTTTAATGAAACAATTTGTTACATAACAAAATGACAAAACAGTGTTTTGTTTTTCATTTGGTGCCCATATCTACTTTCCATGAAAGCTTTTTACCAGAAACAAGGACTTCTCTGTGCACAAATACTTGAAACCACTTTCTTCAGAAGTAACTTTATTAGTCCACTTTGTTCTGTTCTCCTAGATGTCAAAATCAGTAGTTCATCTGTCTTGCTTTAATTTTCTGAACCTAGTGAGTGCAACTACCATGGGCCTTAAGGCTACTATGAAACTGACTATATACCATCACATTATTGCTTCTTTCCAGCAGTACAATTTTTACTTAGGCTGGCTAGTTGGAACCAAGTAACCTTGACCTAAAGAGGGTCGAAAGAGCACACTGCATCTCGTTATTGTAATCTTAGCACTAAATATTTTCTGTTGTAAAATATTTTATGTTGCATGAGAGTAGAACTTTAGCTTACCATTATTTGTAGGTCACTTTACTTCTAACATTCCCCTATTTCTGTTATGAAATATTTATTTCTTACTACTGAAAACAAAGCCCATCTGGTCTATATTCTCTCCCTTGAATGACTCTAATTGAAAGTACAGTATAGAAAGACAGAATATATTTTCTCCCTTCTGAGTTTGATTAGAGATGGGTGCTTCATAGTTTGTACGAACACCCATCTCAAAATTTGATCTAAATCTATAAGTTAAGGAGACTTGAACACTGAACTTTCTTTATCTACTACTTCTCTGGTCCAACTAATATTTCAATCATTTTTTAAATCTAACACCAAATTTAAAGGGTTCTGCTCCAACCACCCTTTTATAGATGTTCCAGTGAAAGTTGCAGGAAGTTGCACGGCAGTTCACCAAAGCTCAAAACAAATAAAGTTTGTTAGTTTTTAGATCCTTTCTTGTTTTTGCTGCAACAAACTACAGACTAATATGGTGATCTCTCTGGACGCTTTTTTGAGACAACTGTGCAAACTGATGACCCCCATTCGTGTTACAACAATATTCGAGAATGGGAATGGTCAATCTTTATTTCTATTGAGGACTAGAAATATTTCTAGACAGTTGGCAGAGTTGATGCCAGCAGTGGGTAGAATCAGAACCAAGACATTGCAAGGGAAATCCATGTCACAGATTTTTTTTTATCTTGCCATAAGCTTTTCAAATTGGTCCAAAGGCTGCAATTTGCCCTTTCCTGTTCCGGTTCTTTCCATAATCAAACTGAACTGGTTGCAGCCAGTTGTCTTAAAAGGGCCAGTTGCTGGGGTTGGTGAGGTATATAAGTCAAATAAATAAATAAATAAATAAATAAATATTGTAATAGGTCATTTTCATTTTTTATTACAGTATTTGTTTAGAGGTAGGGGGGAAACAGGAAAGTAAAAGGCAGGGGAAGGGGAAGAAGGGAAAAGAGTACAATCACATTATTTGTATTCTCGAAAGGCTTTCACAGCCGGGATCTGATAGTCGTTGTGAGTTTTTCGGGGTTGTTTGGCCATATTCTGGAAGTTTTTCTTCCTGACGTTTTGCCAGACTCTGTGGCTGGCATCTTCAGAAGGCAAGGAGCTCAGGGAACTAGGAGTTCTCTCTGCAAAATGTCAGGAAGAAAAACTTCCAGAACACGGTCAAACAGCCCGAAAAACTCAGAAGAAGAATCATATTCTTTGTTTCATTGCTACTTAAGCATATTGCTTATACTGTATGTTATATTAAGGTAAAGGTTCCCCCCGCACACACGTGCTAGTCGTGTCTGACTCTAGGGGCGGTGCTCATCTCCGTATTCAAGCCGAAGAGCCAGTGTTGTACAAGTTCATAGCCACGTAGTCGGCATGGCTGCAAGGAAGCACTGTTTTACCTTTCCAATTTTTACGGCAGTAGCTATTTATCTACTGGCATTTACATGTTTTCGAACTGTTAGGTTGGCAGGAGCTGGGGTTATCAGTGGGAGCTTGCTCCGCTTGCGTGGCACCTGGGACTCGAACTGCCGACTTCGCAGCCGACAGTTTTTGGAGCCTTAGTCCACTGAGCCACCACGTCCCTCTTGTATACTATATTAGCCCTATTCAATTGCTTATTGTTCTTAGTTATTGTCATCATCATCTATATTTCTATTAATCTCCCCCTTTTTTCCAGTTCTCTTTCATAACTTGCAGATTCCTCTGTAGAACGGATACCTGCTTTCTCCACTGGTTGGTCCTTTAACTTTTCCAACAATTATGTCCATTTCCACAAATTCCAGGCATTTTCCTATCAACTCTTCTTGTACCTGTATCGCTTGTCTTCTTCCAGTACATAGCACTGTAGCTGCAATTATTACATGAATCACTATATGCCTTATTTTCATATCTACTCTCTCCAGCATAATATTCATTAGGGGGGGAAACCCCTCTGGTTTAAATGGTATACATGACAGAATTTTTTGGAAATAGTCATGTACCATTTCCACTTCTTTACATGACCACCACATATAGTAAAAACTTCCCTCTTGTCTCTCACATTTTCAACATTTGTTTGATACTTTTGAATATATTTTGGCTATTTTTGAGGATGACATATGCCATCTATATAACATCTTATATATATTTTTCTTTAAAACTGACAGATTTAGTAGCCTGTATATTAACTTTCCAGGTCTGTGCCCAATAGTCAGTATCAATATTGTGCCCTATATTTTGTGTCCACTTGATCATACAATCTTGAACCTTCATCTTGCATTTTATCACTCAGCATATATACTTACAATTTCTTGATTGACTTTTCATCTGTTTCTAGCTGCACCTTCTCAAATAAGATTTTTTTTTGCCATAAAAGCCCTTTATCGAATACAGGGCTTTTCAAATTCCCCCAGATTCAACTCCTCACATAATTTCAGGGCCTCCTATATGAAGTCAATGCCTGCAACAGTCAGTTCTGATTATCAACATAGTTCTGGCTCAGCTTCTTTGGCAATTTACTTAGTGTTCACTTAAGAAGATTGATGAGGTCCCTGCTTGTTTGAAACAGCCATTTAATTCTTCTTTTCTGCAAAAACAAAAAACACACAAAAACTTATTTCATTTCTTATATGAGAGAAGGACTTATTGTGGCTTTATACACAGTTGCTTAACGGCTTTACGTAGGAACTGATAAATTTCACACCACAACACTGAAGGTGATCAGGCAGACATATAGCTGATTGTTTGGTTTGCTTTTTATGCAAACCAAATTTTCCAGTGACGACATGCGTTTTCAATAAGAACAATCCATCCCACGTCTTTTAGAAGCTGCCCTGCTCCTTTCTGCCACAGCACTAGAGTAACAGTTTATTTGGTGCCACTGGGAGTACTCCTGATTGCCCCATTCTTTAGCCTGTGCGGTAGGTTAGTTCACAGCCAAATAGAACTATGGGTGGCATTACCTGAGGTGATACCCTTATGATGCATCCAATGGATTGTGACAATTAAAAAGGGAGAATGGAGAAAAGCCCACCTCCATTTTCATCTTTTTTTGTTTAATATTTTCCTAACTGACACAGTACAGTTCTAATACATTGAAGATTTATTTTGGTACAATATGCCTATCACTGATGCATTTCTGCAGCACTTTGATATTTTCATTATCTAACAAAAACCAGGGGAAGTTGCAACCACCCATGAAATGATGGCTTAGGAAAAAGGTGGGGAGGGGGTGTCAAAAGAAGAACAAACTAGTAATCTGAAGGACTATCTGGATCTTTTTCATGGGAGAAGAACTGTCTGCCATATATATGGAAAGAGTGCTCAATTGATTGCACTAAGGATAAGTACCTTTTAAACATTAACGAGATTGCTCCAATTTCCCTTTACTTCTGCTTATGAACATTTATGTTTATATTATCTAGGTCTTAATCTGCCATGCAACCTACTTTTAATGCCAACACTTGGTGTTGGATCAACACTAATGGACAAGGGGCACCTTGAGATTTTGTAGGATATTTCCCCTTTATTGCAGACTGAATGGCCACAACAAGTTGCTTCCTTAGAATTAGATGCATCCTGACTTCCACTCTCTCCACTTTATGAATTAAATGCTGATCCCTGCTCCCCCCCAAACACCATTATAATGACAGTGGTACCTTGTATAAAGGAATTAATTCGTTCCAAATAAAATTCTGTTAAGCAAATTTTCCTTTATACAAATTTCCCATAGGAATACATTGAAAAGGGAGTAATCCCTAATTGTGACCATTTTTATGTTGTACGGATTCGCCCCATAGGCGATTCTGTTCAGAAAATTTTCCCTATCTCCGGAATTTTTTATGTTGTACATATTTTATGTTATACAAACCGTTTGTTATACGGAGGTCCACTGTAATAGTAGTCTTTTACAGATTTACAGCACAATAAGGAAACAATGAGATGCATGCGGGAGAGAAGCCACATGAGCTTGAACAGGGCTCATATTTAGCAGATAATTCTTCTTTACAGACTATCCAGTTATGCATGGTGTAAGAAAATGTGTTTGCTGCTTCGCATCGGTTCCATTGCCAAGGACTGAACTGAAAGCCATGCATTTTTCCAGACAGCTAAGACCTCAAACTCAGAAGCTTAGTCAGACGGCTCCGTGGACAAAAGACATGCAGTGCTACGATGAGGCACCCTTCGCCCCCTCAGAACCAACCACAGACCATTCTAAACTCGATACCCTAGCTTGAAGAGGCGTGCCAAGGGGAGAAGGGTGACACAGACACACGCCCCGGGGATTGTCAGCAGAACCCTGCCAACACTCTCTCAGCTGACCACTCTTAAAGGGAAAACACATGTGTCTCGCTTTGCCATGCCAGCACTCTAACAGTCATTTATGGTCTTTGGCTCTGGTCCTGATGGGAGCAAAAGCTGGAGAAATCTTACCCAAGAAGCAAGCCAAAAGGCATGTGGTACTTATTTTAAGAAGAAGAAGAAGCTGGAATGGGGAGGAGTGGGAGAATCTCATTTTCCTCTCCAGACACAGTACTGCACATGTGCATAAAACGTCGGATTAAAATATGAAAGTTAGTCTTTAAGGTGCCACATGTTTGTGTCTTTTGTTTTGTTTTGTTTTTTTTTTCTTTGATTTTTGCCTGAAATTCTTGAAAAGACTAACACGCCTATCCTCTTGAAACTAGTACTGTATGAAAGAGAAGCACCTTTTGGAACTGCATTTATCATCTTCAGACTAAATTCTCTAAATCCAAGCCCTATAAATTGAAGCCTGCGGAAAATCATGTCATGGGAGGGCAAAACACAAATATTCTGTTCTTATATTTTTTGCTAAGCTAAACACACCTGCCCTTAAGCTCCACACCATTCTAAGACGTGGGATGCCATAGCAGTAAATAATAGCAGTACATTTCCCACATTATTGTAAGCCTTGGAAATATGGTGAATGGGTGAGCTACTGTGCGAGACAGAATGCTGGACTAGATGGGCTGTGGCCTGTTCTAGCAAGGCTGTTCTTAATTCCTGTACAAAAAAGGCAAGGAATTTCATGCTCCTTTAACATGTTGCATTAACATCAGATTTCAAGGACTACAGCTTCAAATGTTTGATGCAGGTTTGTCTTACAAAATAGGCATATACTGTATAATTAATTGGAAAAATAGCCCCACTGGGGGGGAAATGGGACTCACAAATAGAGTTGCAAGCTACTACTTTCATTTGCTAGACACAAACATGCACTAATGCTTTAGACTCCAGCCCTGCCCTTTCCCTTGGAAAAGAAATATTGGGAAAGTGGCAGTGCATTGTGGGGGGAAAGTTTGCCTCACCAAGCTTCTTAATTGACTCCAGGTGGCTGATGAGCCAAACCAGGAGGTTTAGGCAGCTGGTGGCAGGAGTAGCAGGCACAGCAAAAAGGAACCACGTTCCCTCTTCTTAAGAGAACAGCAGGCTTAGAACACTTATACCAGAATATTACTTTATTTTGAAGAGCATTAGGAGATCCAGTGTTTAATAGTCGAGAGAGGCCAGCTTGTTGGTAGACTGTTGCAGCTATGCTGCTTGTTTAACAGATACTTTAACAGGCTACGATTACTAAAATAATGAAATAAAACTTACCAATATGCCTTTTAAGTTCCACTCATTTATGTTACTCTTGAGTACATAAGCAGGTGACATTCACACCCAAGAAAACATGTTCAGGAATTAGTTTTATTTTGTGAAACGGTTTTGCTAATCAAGCTGATCAAGGCAGAAAAGCAGAAGGCCGTTTCCTAATATTTCCTACATGTTCCCTAAATAGTTGATCAACATTAACAGTGGTTAGCCCTAATGCATGGGGGTGGGGTGGGGGTGGGGGAGAGGGATCCTGTTGTGCCCCATCTCACCTCACCCCAAAGCTTTGATAATAGCTTGAATAGGCAAAATCAGTATAATGTACAAACTGGCAACTGTTTTTAGAACAGGGGTGGGGAACTGTCCAGATGTTTTGAATTCCGAGCCTATATTGTCAATCATAAAAGGCTGTGGGAGTTGTAGTCCAAAACATCTGGAGGGCTGAAGGTTCCCCAGTCCTGCTTTAGAATTTCTAGCCATGTGTGCACTAGTCTTATCAAAAAAAAAACCCACACATCTGAAAGTAATTGGTGGACGTGTGTGCCTCTACCATATTTAAGTATGCCATCAGTTTCCTTGCTGCAGCATGTTGTCATATTCACTTGCTGCAGCATGTTGTCATATTCACTTGCTGCCTTATAGTCCTCTCCTGGGCATGTTTATTTTGAAGCATACCTTATTTTTAAAAATTCTAATGCTTTAAGTTATGGACTATATATCATGTACACACACAATCATCTCTCTGCATGCCACAAAGTTCTGCTCAGAAGTGTTCTTGCAAAGTTGCTTTCTAGGTAGCAAATGAAGAATGGGTTTTCTTAGGCAGTTACTTCATGTCCGTTTTGTCTCTGTTAGTTTTGTGCTTCGGAGTGGTATAAAAAAAATGTTACTTCACGCCCATTGTGCAACTACTGAAATTTGTCTTGACCATGCCCCCGGAACGGGTGCTAAGCATGACAATACTATACCTGGTGCTAGGGTAGGGTGTTCCCTTGTCACTCTTTGTTCCCACTTTCTGTTCCGAGACAAGATGCCATGTAGTAACGACTTCATGCAACAAAACATTCGTTTCTCTCAGAAAACTGTGTCCGTTTTTTTTTAATTTTGACTTTTCAGAAGCAAAATATCAAAAAAGATTTTATAAGCCCCCCCCCCAAGGAAAAAGGAGCTAGACAAATTAAATGTTTATCACGGTACAAGACTGTGAGGTAACAGTTGTCATGAGTCAAGTTATCCCGACCGCGAACACTGAAACAGGGACAAAACCACGTGATCGTCATGACCAATGCTGTCATGGTACAAAACTAGTTGCGTATCAAAGAAGGACATGAAGTAACCACCTTAGATTATTTGAATATAACACAAGGGTGCTCAACCAGCAGCCTGAAATATTTTGTGAATTTCCATGTGATCTCTTTTCTGTTCACGAAGTTTTCTCTTCATGTAGCTCTTGTGCCGTCAAAAGCTGGAAAAGATGCAGATGTTTGATAGACCTGTTAAGAATTTGGTTTCAGTGAACGGCAGAATGCTGCTTCAGGCAGCCAAACCTACTTGTGCTTAGCTTAGCTCACACTCCATCAGCAAAGAGGGACCAGCCGTATTCGCCTGACTCAGAATAAAGGTCGCTGAAAGGATTATTGATCTAAAAACAGCAAAACTGCTTGGTATTTTTTTTTTTTAAAAAAAAAAGCAAATCTGGGGAAACTTACCTTTTTGGACAACCACTTCCAGACATACCCTACCCTACCATCAGTATGGCCATTGGTCATACTGCCAAGAGCATTCGAGGATTATACTGTAGGAAAGCAACTTTTATTTTGAATGTAAATTATTAATATCAATGATATTTATTTAACTATAGCACTGACAGAATTACATAATGGCTTTCCAGAATCTCTCTCTACTGGCACAGACTCATTACATCGGTAAAATGGCCCAGCTTTCCAGTAACACTGTCTCTCTCTAAGAAAGGAACTGACAAACACTTTTTTTTTCTCTTTCAAAATGGATCTGAGGACCCATCGTCCCTATCATGTACAGAAAACTTCCCTCTTTTTTATTTAAAGTTCCTTTAAAATAGTCAATTAATAATGCAATTCTACATATGCCCATTGTCCAGTCAAAAATTAGCACTGTAGCCTTGGGTAGGACTCGTTCCTAGTAAAGGGACTCAGAATGGATTGGGGGCTTTAAAGAGAAGACGACTCTGATTGGGGCATTGGCCTCAACCCATCCTTTTATTTTTCCTTTTATGACACTCATACATAGATTCTAACTTCCTCAGATCTGTCCCAGAGCATGCAACATTCGGCTGCAATAAGCCACCTTCCCATAACTAATTATTGGGTTGTTTTAGCAGCAGCAGGTGAATCTGTATCTTACAATGATCCTTGCTTCATTTCAGTTTACCTGTCATAGATCCATCCTAAGGAATCCTATGAACTGCAGCCTGGTAAAATACTTAAGAATGCCTTGTCTAGTCTCCTCCTCTGCACCACAGTTAGCCTGAGTGCCTCTTTACAATACAGAAACAAACAGATTTAATAATCAGTGCCTCTCTCCTGTGAATCAATCCTTTGGTAACTTTTAAGCACCACAAACTATAAGTCCCAGGATTTACCATGAAGCTATGATCATTCAAATTGTATGAAACTGACAATTGTGGGATGGGAAGCCCTTTTTAAACTGAGTCTTTTAAAAAAATTAAGCTGAGAATTCCAGCCAGAGAGACAGTTTGCATGGCTACTCATATCAGACAATAAGAACTCTTCATAGTGAATTACAGTGGACCCCCACCTATTGTGGTGGTTAGGGACCTGAGCCAACCCGCGATAATTAAAAATCCGCGATATGCGGATACAGGGCGGGTCAGGCCTTGGGGGTCTAGCTGAGGGCTCCTCTACTTACCCCAGCCTGGCGCTGCCCTGAATGGGCCTGCGAGGGCCTTCCTGGGCCTTCTGGAGGCCCCAAATGGGCCTCCCTGCAAACCGGAAGTGACTTCCAGAAAACTGGAAGTGACTTCCGGATCACCAAAAATAATTTCTGAGGCCTCTGAGGGACTTTTCCCCCTTACCCCAGGGGACCTTTTTTCATATACTGCGATCCCGCAATATAACAGGACCGCAGCATATGAACCACAAAAGGGCGGGGGACCACTGTACTCCAACAAGGAACAACTAAAAGCTTAACAAACTGCCTCTAGCCACAGGTATTTGGAATAAACTTAAGGCTTCCTGTTCTTCCTTGAGGAACTATGTTATTCCTGAGCAGGAATGCCTTGGGTATGCCTACCAAATTTCAGGTGGGCATTTCAGGTTTCACAGTTTTGAAGTCATGGGGAGAGAAAGACAGACACACATTGCCTGATATTAAAGGATCTGCCTTGTTGGTCACGGTCTACCAGCAAATATTTTGACAAAAACAAAGGGGAACGATAATGGAAGAACTGAGTTATACCTGATCCAAACCTGTTCCTCCTGCCTACGAATACAGCCACAAACAGCAGTACAAAGTTAGACCAGGTCAAGAATATTGCTATGAAATTGTCAACATTCCTAAACAGGAAGTTTTAATTCAGTGCAGCTTCAGCGGACCACATGTTGGCTCTTGGCCAGCTATGATTATGCGGCAAAAGACTAAATAAAGCAAACATGACATAATACAACACACACATGATCTCATTGGTGTAAATAAATAAAGACATTTTGAGTTGTTTAAAACTAAGCAGTGTGGGAGACAATCTCATTTGCCAGTGTCAATGCTCCCAAAGGGAGCTATGCTAGCAACTCCCACAACCCCTTCCCATTGCACATGCCCATTGTACTCAATTAGAGGGTCAGCTGTGATCAGAAAGAACCAGGAATGGGGTTTTGCTTATTCTTCTAGATGTTCTAGGCCAGCGGTGGTGAACCTTCAGCACTCCAGATGTTTAGGACCACAATTCCCAGAATTTCGAGACTGTATTGCCAATGACAAAGGACTGTGGAAGTTGTGGTTCCAAACATCTGGAGTGCTGAAGGTTCACCACCACTGTTCTAGGCTATAATTTCTATAATCCTTTACCATTGACTGTGTTGGGAAGAGTAGAGATAGGGCATGTTCTTTTCCCCCCCAGCCCCCTGGCCCCCCAATCACACTCTTCCATGCTCAGAGGGAAAGATGGTGCATTGGAGCAGGCATGATACTTCTAATGGAAATCATAGCATGCAACTTTTCAACAGTATGTTTTGCACAATGGTTGCAGGTATGACAGAAACAATAAAACTAGCATCTTTTAAAAAAAGTTTCCTACACTTTAACCAGTTTCTTGCCTATAACATTATTGTACCGTTCATTCCATGACGGCTTTGTTTTAACTAGCCTCTTGTACGGAGCTGATCATAGTCTTTTTGAAAGTCCATAAACTTTTGTTGTTCAGTTCTTTTTCTGCTGACTGCTTTGGTCACATTTTCAAGTATGAATGAGTTTTTATAGATGAATAAGTCTCCTTTTACAGCAACTTTTCCAGTTTTGTTGTTTCCTTCTTGGATATACATTCTTAAACTTTTTCTTGTTCTGTTGATCCCTTGTGTCCTTGTGTTCTCAATAGACCTCTTATTTAGCTGCTACTGTGGTGCCTATGTGTGGCGAATCTTTCTCACAGTGCCTCTGTGGCATCCATTTAATGTAAGCTGGAAATCACGTAACTAGCGAGGACAGTTTAACAAAGGCATATTGTACTAAATCAATGCTCAGATACTATGTTTCACTTCTCATCAGGTTCCCAGGCTAATTTCACACATGCGCAGTAGTTTGCATTCCTGCTCATGCTCAGTGTGTTAAGATTTAGACAAAGAAGTAACTTTATTTAGGCATTACGTAGATGTGTAAGTTTCTAATTGGTTAAGAAATTACTGCAAAGTCATATGGGATTTGTAGTCATGTGGTTTTCAATAAAACAGCCTTGCTGGGGTGCGGCAGGGGAGAATCAGGAGAGAGAATCAAGAGAGAATCAAGAGGGAATCAGGGGGGAATCAAGAATCGAGAATCAAGAATCAAGGGAATCAAGGAAGAATAAAGAAGAAGCTGCTCCATTTTGCACCAAGAAGAACACTTGTCGGAGTCTTTATTTTTCCAACCCATTGGGGGGGGGGGCTTGCTGGTTAAGCTTTCCTGCTGGGTTCCCACATCTACTCTCAAGCCTTAAACGTTAAGGCTTCCCTGGGTTTAATTCCTACATTTGGCAAGCAACTTTCCAAGCCTCACAGATTGGGGCTTCCCACGGGAGTAATTCCCCCATATTGGCGAGCCAAGGCAGGAGTCAACTACCATCGCTCACCATCCTCATCCGGGCAAAAGGATCCCAAGCGCGCTCAAATCACCATCGAAGACATACCTTCGATCCCATTGGTGAGTGATCCCATACTTTAAGACTACCGATACTGTTTCAACATGGGCGGGAATGCTGTTTCCTCCCCGCAACAAAAGTTCTGCCAGGAACTGCATTATCTGCTCACTAAGAATAGCTACGAAACTCCTCTAAAGGAGGTGGAAGATCTTGCCAAAGAAATTGCTGAAATATGTCCTTGGTTCCCACTAGCTGGCATTTAGATCTTCAAAAATGGGACAAAATTGGCTACTGCCTTCGGAATCATCCCAAAGTTAATTTTAAGGTCCGGCAAGCCGTGGTTTCAGGTCCGTGCGTGCCTTCAAGGACCCACTCCAGACAATCCTTTATTGGCAATAAAGTCTCTGCCATCACCATTGCCTATCATCCTGCCTCCCAAACCAGCATTTTGGCTAATTGAGGCTCCTAAAGCTCCACTACCAGCGTGCCCAGCCCTTGAATTTCCAAGCCAGCTGCCAGATTCACTGCCTGAGCCCTCTCCAGCCTTATCCATTGCAAATGATGGAAAATTGCTCAGTGCTGGCTTTGTTGACGCTGTTCCAGCAGCAGCCTTGGCCATTGAGCCTGTGCATCTTGCTTCTCCAGTCCTGCAAGCTACTGCCCCTGCTCACGCTGAAAAAAATGCCCCAATTCCCTCTGAAGCACTGAAAGAGGGTGAGGACGCTTATGCAAAGGACACTGCACTCTCCAGTGTGGCTGGAATTGATCTTAAGGCTGCAAAAACTGACTCTAATGTTGCTGGGCTTGCTGCCATTCGTCAGGGTGCCAAGGAGTTGGTTGCTGAATTTGTGTCTCACTTGATTGTGGCGTTTGAAGAGCAGGTGGGAACTACGGAAGTGTGGATAATCTTTCCCAGGATGCTTTGTATAAGCATCATTAAACAATTGGCCTTTGAGAACTCTAATGCTGGCTGCAAGCTAGCTGTTGCTACTTTCTCCGGCAGTTCAACTATCTCGCTGGCTGATATTCTGCGTACGTGCCGATTTGTGAGTACTGACTCTGATAAGGCAGATGACGGTGGTGGCGGTGGAATGAAAGGGGTTAATGAGATGTGGAACAGTAATCATGACGAGGAGGAGAAATCCAGGCTTAAACAAGGCCCCTGTTCCATGGGTGAAGCTGCTTCTATGCACCCCCCATGGGAAAAGCTCTGCTTTCCTTCGTTCCGAAAAGGCGTCTCAACTGATACAGTCGCCATGCCGTGCCTCGTCTCCCTTCATTGTTTCCACCCACTGAACGTTGTGGTGGCCTGATTGCTGTGTTACATGGATGAAGTTCGTGGAACAGTTCCAGAGATCAACGGTTCTATCCTTACCAGCTGTGAACTGTGAATTAGCCCTGAAAACACACTTTGTTCTGAAAAGGCACTTTTTTTCTAAAACATTCCATTCCTTTGCTGCCGGAAAATCAGCCTCAGAGTGAAACTGCCATGGATCTCTACCTTGTTGCAAAGGAAACATTGAATCAGCGTTTCAGAAGGTCACCTGAGACTGCTTGTCTTGCCATCCAACACAACAGAACACTTTCACACCCCTCTTCCCTGCCTTCAGCTAAACAGCCATCCTGCCATCCTGCCTTCACCTTTATGTCTCTGTCAATGACTGTGGACGATAGGCTGTTTATAACAATTGCCTCTGTTTAATTTCCTTTTTCACAGGTCATCTTAACAAATTTTTCCTTTGCAGCTTTTTCTGGGAAGGATCAGAGAAAGTTTGCATTCAACTTTCTATGGTTTAACAAATTTCTTTCTTTTACAGCTTTTCCGGGAAAGATGCCAAGGTTTCTGATAAGGGGATTCACACTGTTCTTGCTGGCAATCGCTGCCTAGCTATCTATGTACTGTTAATTGTTCTTTGTTTCAAACGTTCTACAGAAATGCTGCGCTTTTGGCTTATTCTAAGACACACACACTGATTTGTTTTCTCATGAGATTTTCAAGACCTTTTTGCATCCTTTGGAACTTACAAACGGGGAAAGAGATGCCTATTTGCTTATGGTAGATTTTAGTACTGTAGTTTTCAAAGTGTTTGTGTTTTTTGCTTTAAAATTGGCTGCTTGTTTTCCATAAGCGTTTCATTCTTCCATTGAGTTGCATTTTAGGACTGAACAACAGCTCCGTCCTAAAGGCCTACAGACTACTGTCTGGCTTCAACTGGCAAAAACCAGTAATGCACTAAGTTTTGTCTTTCTACCAGCTATGCTGCTGGGAATTTACTTTGCTATCAGCCTCATAATATCGCAAATTTGTTGCTGGAGATTTGTTTTCAGCATGTTTTACTCATAATATCACAGACTATTCTGGTCTCAATGAACAAATGAACAGTGAAGAGACCTTAGTGAATGGCTCCAGCTGGAGTCCAACCACCAAGTGACTTCCTAAATCTGCTTTTACTTTTTCACAACACTAGTACCACACAACTGAATTGTCGTTATTATTTTTGAAAATGTGTTGCTTCAACTACATTCCAGCTATCAGATTCTGTTTGCTGTTTCACAATGGTTTAGAAATATAGTGCTAGTTTCAGGGATTACCTATCTTTTGGGGTTTTAGAGCATTTTTGAAAGCTAACAGCTAATTATGGGTAACTGAACACTTCCAAGGCTCAAACTGAAATTAGATTACTTTAGATAACAGAGATGACATTGGTTTTATACTGCTGCAAGTGCATAAAGGCTATGCTTATTATTGTGGTATGCATTATTATCATAAGTTGCTGCCTTTAATGTATATTTACTATATGTCAGATTTTTGTTATTGCTAATTGCTACTTGGTTTCACGCAAAGACAAGTGTAATGCCACCTTCAGGTTGAAAACTGGCTACAGCACAGTCTGAAGGTTGAAAATATAGTTATATTCTCACTTATTCCAATACTATTGTGTTATCGTAGTTAGTTGATTACTACGAACTCAGTGTTCCTATTCTTCAAAAAAAAATTAAAAAACAAAAAGAGTGAAATGTGGGCGAATCTTTCTCACAGTGCCTCTGTGGCATCCATTTAATGTAAGCTGGAAATCACGTAACTAGAGAGGACAGTTTAACAAAGGCATATTGTACTAAATCAATGCTCAGATACTATGTTTCACTTCTCATCAGGTTCCCAGGCTAATTTCACACATGCGCAGTAGTTTGCATTCCTGCTCATGCTCAGTGTGTTAAGATTTAGACAAAGAAGTAACTTTATTTAGGCATTACGTAGATGTGTAAGTTTCTAATTGGTTAAGAAATTACTGCAAAGTCATATGGGATTTGTAGTCATGTGGTTTTCAATAAAACAGCCTTGCTGGGGTCCAGCGGCAGGGGAGAATCAGGAAGAGAATCAAGAGAGAATCAAGAGGGAATCAGGGGGGAATCAAGAATCAAGGGGGAATCAAGAATAAAAGGGAATCAAGAATTGCCGAAGAAGCTGCTCCATTTTTTGCACCAAGAAGAACACTTGTCGGAGTCTTTATTTTTCCAACCCATTGGGGGGGGGGTGCTTGCTGGTTAAGCTTTCCTGCTGGTTCCCAACATCTACTCTCAAGCCTTAAACGTTAAGGCTTCCCTGGGTTTAATTCCTACATTTGGCAAGCAACTTTCCAAGCCTCACAGATTGGGGCTTCCCACGGGAGTAATTCCCCCATACCTATGAGAAAAATCATGGGGATAAAGTGTCTTTTAAATTGGAAAAGAAGCGGTTTTGATCCATAAGTGATAATATCCAAAATCAAGATTCAGGCAATTCACTTCTTAGTACCAGTGAAAATCAAATTCTTCTTCTTCTTCTTCTTCTTCTTCTTCTTCTTCTTCTTCTTCTTCTTCTTCTTCTTCTTCTTCTTCTTCTTCTTCTTCTTCTTCTTCTTCTTCTTCTTCTTCTTCTTCTTTGTGTTTTCCCACAAGTGCTGGGCCTTAAAATATTATTGTGCCAAATGAACCATCACACATCCCTTTAGATCCAGATTAAATTTCAAGATAAACCGTGTCCAAAAATCTTGTCCCCATGTCCACCAAGCTTTAAAACAAATAAACAAACAAAAAACCTGCTAGCGCCCCCTTTAGCGAGTTTTCCAATACCTACTGGGAGAAGTTGAGAATGTTTGCCTCACTTAAAAGCCACATTTTTGGAGCCCAGAAGTCCATGGGAATGCGTATATGACTGGTTTTCTTTCTCCCCCCCCCCATAGCGCCGACCAGCTGTTCCTGGGGCTGGTCGGTGCTGTTTTTTTAAAAAGTTTTATATTTATTTCCCCCTACTAGTGCCAGTCAGCTGGCTTGTGGGCCCATCTGGCATTCTTTAAATTTCAACTGAAATCCTCTATATATTCTTTGGAGTATATGTGGTTTGAAAAAAGCATATTCAAAATATTAGAGCATAAATTTAAAATACTGCAGCTTTGTCTATTGCTGTTTTAGAATGCAACCAAATGCATCATCCTCTAAAATGCAGTCGTGTAACTTACGTTAAGGTGAACAAAAAAGAACCATACAGTGTACATATTTAATATATAGTCATTCCCCCCATCAAAATTTGCAAAGACATTGGCTTATTTTTAGTTGCAATGTTTGTGATCTGAAAGAAAATTTTGAGGGAAACCAAGCCGGAATGGGAACGTGAAACATTTATGTTCATCAACATGTGTATAGGTTTCAAAAAGATTTAGAAGCATTGTCCATGTACAGTTTCCCAGAAAGGGCTCCCTACTGAACATGGCAGAGCTCAGTGCTGAGTAAACATCCATATGGTTTTGCCGCACAATAGATAATCTAACTGATTAATTGGCTAACATTATAGTTGTTCTGTGAAGCAAAGAGGACTTTTCGTGCTTCCTATGCTTGTTTTATTTTTTAAAACCCTCCCTTTCTCCTCTTCTCACAGATCTCCTGGGTGCCACACGCCGCTGATTTCCAGCATTGATTTCCACGGCCCTTTCACTTTTCAAGGAATCAGTGGCTCCCATGGTGTCTTTGATGGTTACTACTACCTAAACTCCCCAAAGGAGGTTTCATATACTGGAGAGGAAACCAGTCTACTGTAAATGAGTACCGACAGTGTTGGCATTAATTTGTTGCAGAAATCTGTGGGGATTAGAAGGGAGAATGATGTTACAGAAAGCAGTTGCCTGAATGACCAGACTTCTCCTGTATAGAGAATTATTTTTAATAAGGTATGTATTAGGCCACAGAAATAACATACCACTGCCCACTTACCACCCCTGCATGAGTTTCTTACAGTCACCTTGCCTTTGCTGGACAGAAGCTGTTTTCTTTTTTTTAATGTACCTACACTTCTCTCTTAAACTGCAGGGGTCCAAGTAATGTGGGGTTTGGTTATACTGTACATGAATCCCCCCCAATACATAAATAAATATTCAGTAAAAGCAAAAAACAAACCAAAGTGTTCTGCTTATATACCGCCCCATATGACTTCAAGCAGTCTCTGGACGGTTTACAGTTTTAATTATAGTATGCAGGCTACATATTGCCCCCCCCAGCAAGCTGGGTACTCATTTTACTGACCTCGGAAGGATAGAAGGCTGAGTCATCCTTGAGCCAGCTACCTGGGATTGAACCCCAGGTCGTGAGCACAGTTGCTGCTATTCATCTCCAGGAAATGGCCTGAGAAAGGTGGGTCTCAGATTTACCAAGGCCCCTGTTGGTGGTGGTGATGGTGAAGTGTCCCTCAGCCTGGTGGCAGTGGCCTTGGTGGCCCCTTCATCTGGCATGGCAGCTCCATGTGGCAGCCAAGTAGAGTGCTGGGGCATGCCAGGAAGCTTACACCAATCAGGGGAGGTCACAGTAGCGTGCTGGTCTGTTGGTGGGGAGAAAGAGAGCTTGTGACTCCATTTTCTCCCACTGACTTTTTTTGTCCTTTTGCTGCCTTTAAAGAGGCTTGGTAGCGAAAATATGAAAATGCCATGGGAACCAAACTAAGTGCCACTAGTACGAACAGTTCAAGTATGTACAGTTAATACAGTAAATGTACCAGTTCTCTGTGTGCATGTATGAATCAGCTTGTGTTTTGTAGTTATGTTTTAGGGGGAATAAGGGGTTCACACAGATCTTGAACTACATTTGGGAGGTGTTCAGTGGCCCAACTCCAGTGCTGTTGAAGTACAAAGTGTGTACAGTACTTCACTTCTGCAGAGAGCTCACAGCAACACAGCTGTACCACCATTAAAGTTACACTGGGAGTATATCCACACTGTGCACTCAACAGCAGTTTGAAACCAGTTCAGTTGGCAGAGTCTCCATCCTACAGAATCCCCCGGGGATTTGTAGTTTTGGGAGGTAGTTTACATTCTCTGCCAGACACCTGGCAAGTGTCCCTTACAAGCCACAGCAGAAAATGCAGTGTACTAGAAATCCCAGGATTTCATAGCAGAGAGTCATGGCCATTAAAGTGGTATATGACTGATGTAAGTGTGCAGTCTAGGTGAACTCTGGGACAGTATGACAAGAAATTAGGAAACTGGTCTCTTCCCCTCCAGGTGATCTAAAAGTCGCCTATATTTTCCACACTGCCTTGAAATGATACTATGTTGAGGAAGGCATTACAAGGAATGTAAGTGGTCATTCTCAAGCCTGCCACCTTGATGGGAGAATTTATTCCTTATAGGGTTATTATGAAGATTATGTTCAGATGGTGCTTGTGAAGTACTGTACACTTGTGAGAGCTGAATAATATTATTCTTTCAGGTCATTTTGCAAACATTGTATGTGTTTTGCATTTCTATAATTAGCAGTAAAAAGACCAAGAATATAAGCATATTTCAACATTTGGTGATTAAATGGACCATTAAAGAAATAAAGGCCTTCTGACATGGTCCATTAAGGAAATAAAGGCTCCTATCCCTGAACTGCAGAAATATAACACAGCTATACACACAGGGACATTACATTATTTTGCTTCCCAGAGAGTTGTCCTGTGAAATGTAAACACAGTGTACCCTTGTATAACAAATGGTTTGTATGACATAAAATCTGTATAGCATAAAAATTCAAGAGGTAGGGGAAATTTGCTTAATAGAATCGCCAATGGGGTGAATCCATACAACATAAAAATGGTCGTGATTAGGGATTGTTCTGTTTTCAATGCATTCCTATGGGAAATTTGGACAAAGGAAAATTTGCTTAACAGAATTTTATTTGGAACGAATTAATTCCTTTATACAAGGTACCAATGTATATTGATATGCCATGAATAATAGCATAGATGCCTGTGTTATGAATATAAACGTTGCATATAGACTGGAACTTCTGAACCTTGAGAAGCTTGGGAAAGTTATTTTGGGTGATAATTCTCCAAATCTCCCAATCATCATGGTGGCTGTTAACCATGCTGACTGTGGGATTTGGGGAGCTGTTGTTCAAGCTCTGTAATTGTAGTTAATTATAGAGCTTGAATTAATTATATAAATATACTGTGATACTCTTCATATCCGTCAGTGTTTAATTTCTCCACCATAAACATAATCTCTATGTAGCACAGTAGTACTCTCATATCCGCGGGGGATTGGTTCCAGCCCCTGTGGATACTGAAATACGTGGATAAGAGTCAATGCCCTGCCAGCATCCCCCCCCAAAAAAAAACAAATAGCAGCTGCTACTTGCCGCAGTAACTTGCTTTGCAGCACCCTTTTGCGACAGTGATTTATTTAATAATTTTTTTTTTTGCAACCAACTGTGGATAAGTGTATCAGCAGATGTCAAATCAGCTGATACAGTGGTACTACTGTAACATGAAAAAGGCTCTTAGGGGAAGATTGTGTATAGTGCAAAACAATGTTGCTTGTATCCTCGCTAAGATATAGTCATTTTCAAGACTCTGGCAGTTACTAAAACCGTATTTTATTAATTACTGCAGCTGGAAAAAAAACAGCCTCCGTGCTAATAACTGCATATGCACATCTTATGTGCTGTGTATGTTGCCTATGGTGAGAGAACAGCTCTGGCAAAATCAGTGCTCCCACCTCTTCCTCCTGACTATGGCTAATCATAATTTGCTTTCCTTTGGGCCCTTTCCCCCCTTACCACATCACAAGAGATGATCAGATGTGCAGAAGTTACCAGACCCTCTCATTGCTCCTTCTTTTCTTGCTGCCTTGTGCTGTGCCTGGATGAGGTATTTGATCGTGCAACCATGCCGCCTTATCTGCAGAATTTTATAGAAACTCCTGAGAATGTCGTCGGCTACTTGTAACCCTCTAGTGCAGTGGTGGTGAACGTTCGGCACTCCAGATGTTTTGGACCACAACTCCCAGAATTCCAAGCCTGTGTTGTCAATGACAAAGGACTATGGGAGTTGTGGTCCATAACATCTTTAGTGCCGAAAGTTCACCACCACTGCTCTAGTGCTTTTCCGCCACTTAAAACAAACACACAAATCCAACAGAGAAATATACATGTTGAAAAGAAGCAAGGATTGCTGCAGCGCAGTCTGTGGTCTGAGAGACTAGCCTGAGGAGAAGACCTATCCTGGAATGGTCATCAGTTGGAAAAAAATGTTCTGCACATTATCAAGTATAAAAATATTGAGACTATCACTGTAGTAGAGCCCTTAAAGGAGTAAAGGAAACATTCTGATAAAAACTAAGGCTGAACGTAAGGAGACTTCAGAGCAGACTGTGTCTGTAAGAGTGCTGCTCATCATCAACACTTGTATTATACCTGTATAACCCTGTCATTCATCTCATATTTCCTCCAGTCCCATATACTGTAAGAATTTTGAGTCTTTTTGATGCTATTTTGAGCCACAAACCCAGCTTTTATTACTACCATGTAAAATGGGTACTGAAATATAATGCCGACATGCAGATAACAAAACCACCTATTATCCAATTCTCTCTAAGCTGAAGTCAAAGAGTCATACTAATTTAGTAATCTTCATGCCACATCCCTCAAGGGTTTGGCTCCCTTTGCAAGTGTGAAAATGATATACCCAGAGGAAGATCCCAACACGTTGAAACTGACCTGTTGCAACATTTGTAGCATTTGCCAATGCAATGTTTGTGGCCTCAAAGAACATAACCTTGGATTAAAATTCTAACATAGGTTGGGGATGTAAGATTGAGGGTTGTAGATAGTATATTTATTATGGTGTTTCATCTTTTGCTTGCAAGATAATTGGGCTGGAGAGGGACTGTGTTTTAAGAGGCATTATATACAGTACAGTGGCACCTTGTATAAAGGAATTAATTCGTTCCAAATGAAATTATGTTAAGCAAATTTTCCTTTATACAAATTCCCATAGGAATGCATTGAAAACAGAGTAATCCCATTTTTATGTTGTACAGATTCTCCCCATAGACAATTATGTTAAGCAAATTTCCCCTATCTCCAGAATTTTTTATGTTGTACAGATTTTATGTTATACAATATGTTTGCTATACAAGGGTCCACTGTACTTCTTTATATTTATTTAATAGGTTTACTTACTACTTATTTTAATAAAATTTATATTTTCTGTTTGTTGTTGTTGTCATCATCATTATCATCATCATCATCATCATCATCATCATGTGCCACCAAGTTAATTCTGATTCTGATAACCGTTTTCAGGGTTTTAGAGGTATAGCATATTTTGATGTGGTTTACCATTCCCCTCTTCTGGGCATGCCCTGGGACTGTTCTGTTTGCAGGGGGCACAGTGGGAAATACAGCCAGATACCTAAACCACTGAGCTATTCTTCTAATTCTGCTTTAATAATCAACATTGTAATTATTAACCTGGACGGACAGACGGACAGATGGATGGATTTTGTGCAGGAAGTTTGATTCAGATGGTTTTAATATTCATGTTAAGAATATTGAATGGAACATACAGATATTTAACCTTTTAGTTTTTTAAATAACAAGGTACAAAACCAACTCTGCAAAAATCGTCATGACCTGCCTGCCAGTCTTGAGTCACGCCACCTGAAGATCAACTATGGAGCTCTGCTCACCTAAACTGAACAAGACGGGGTAAGCAAAAGAACTGAATGAGCCCCATTTCTCCCTCAAAGATCTCGTAAAATGTAAGGAAGAATTTTCCCTCTCGTTTTAACACCTAACCAGACTGGTTTTGGACAACATATGCCTTTGCTCTGCACCACCCTCAAATCCAGTTTTTCTCCATGCTTCAGCCTAGTGCAGATACTGACCATTGTAACTAGAGGGTTACAAAACACTGAGGATGGCAACAGTTATCTTCAGAGGATCTGAACACACCATTTTCTGGCTGGAGTCGAGAGCTATGCCCCATTGCAATGAAGATCATCTGATCTGCCTAAACGAACAAGATATTGGTTATTGTGCAGGCTGGATCGGAAAATATTAGAGCCTGAAAAAGGAACCTTTCCAACAGCTGGGATCCACATCAATGTGCATCGAAGTACTGATGTTCTGTGCTCCGTGATTTTAACGTAATGTGCAAAGATGTGCATTTGATGGAAAGCAATTTGAATGAAGATAAATTATCTTCATCTGCATGTTTGCCCAGGTTTCATCCACAGTTTGGATTTAATTTGTATTTCCACTGATGTACACCTGCAGTTTTAGCAAGTGGCCCATCCGGGAAATTTTGTTTCATCTTCACTCTTCTCCTCGTAGCTTTAAATGTTTCAGCATATAAAAATTGGTGCTTCTGCTTTGTTTCATGACCATTTGCTGGAAGAGATATGACTGACTGACTGACTGACTGACTGACTGAATGAATGAATGAATGAATGAATGAATGAATGAGGGCAATTGTGACACAAATGCTGAGATTCTACTGCCTTTAATTAAATGCCACTTAGTTCCAAAAGTTCAGGGCCACCAGAAGGCATTTTATTGCCTAAAGCAGGCATGTCCAAACTTTGGCCCTCCAGATGTTTTGGACCACAACTCCCACAGCTCTTTGTCACTGACAACCTAAGCTTAGAATTCTGGGAGTTGTGGTCCAAAACATCAGGAGGACAGAAGTTTGGACATGCCTGGCCTAAAGCGTAGCAGTGAGTGGCGCAGTGGTTAAATGCCTGTACTGCAGGTACAACTGTGCTCACAACCTGGGGTTGAATCCCAGGTAGCAGGCTCATGGTTGACTCAGCCTTCCATCCTTCCGAGGTCGGTAAAATGAGTACCCAGCTTGCTGGGGGCGGGGCAATGTGTAGCCTGCATACTGTAATTAAACTGTAAACCACGCACAGAATACTTGAAGTGGTATGGGGCGGTATATAAGCAGAACACTTTAAGCAGAAGCAGAACACCATCTCCCCATTCATTTTGCCATGACACCTATATGTAGTATTTTGGCAGAAATATTGAAGGCAGGAAGCCCCATAAGCACTTTTCCCTTTTTATGTCAATAAAAAACAGAAGCATAACAAATTAAATGCCAAATTGTTTACTGTTCTTTCTGACACCCAAAGTCAGCTGCTTGTGTAAGTTTTCTCTACCTAACAGTAAGGCCAGCCTGTCCACTTTTCAACAAAGAGTAACCAAGAGGTGTCATATATAGCAGGAGGATGTGGCCACCAAGAGGACACTAATGCAATTGCTTATACAGTATTGGCATCACCCTAAACAAATTTACTTGGGTGGCCCTGACTCGAAACATATTTGATCAGAAGCAAGTCCCATTCATTTTTTTAAAGGTTCTATTCGGCTACGCAAGGAGATGTATAAGTAGCAGAGATCAAACTCAAAACTGAGCACTTCTGCAGAAGAGTTTGGCTCTTTGGTGTGAAATACAGTAGTACCTTGGTTTAAGAAAAGAAAGTATTGGAAATGGGGATGCCTCAATTTAAGAATTTTTTTCAATGGAATGCCCCAGTTTACATTTTTTCTGATCTCCAGGATGGATTAATTGATTTTCAATGCATTTCTATAGGAAACTGTGTTTCGGTTTATGAATTTTTTGCAATACGAAATGGCCAGGAGAATGAATGAATTACTTAAACTGAGGTACCACTGTACTAGTAATAGCCTGTCATTAGAACAGGGAATTCCTAAAGAGTTGAAAATGTCTGGTAGTCACAACAGGAGTTTTCACACTGGGTGTAGTTTGCTCATCAGCTTTCTTTAATGAATGGCCGGGAGTTAAACATTGTTTGGAAATATGATTGTTCAGGAATGAAAGTATCTGGAATCATATCTCGGGAACATGGATCGATTTCAGCCTTTAACGCCAGATTATGTGGAATACAGAATTTGGTCCTTGATTTACTACAACTTGTATTCAGCAATACCTTACCTGCATTTTCTGTTTGTTTTGAGTATGGAGTGATTTCTATCGAAAGTTGCCGGAGATTTTTCTTGGGAGTCCTGATTAAACAAAAGACTGAGTGCTTTCTATGAGAAAAAGCGGCACATAAGTATTTAAATAAATTAAATGCTGATCAGTCCCTAAAGAACACGAGTAGTGTGTTTGCTGCTTGGAAGGAGAATGGATAGATGGCAATCTAAGAAAATTCTTCTGGATACTTAGCAGGGTTAAGGTATGTATCCAAGCGCAACATCCTGTTGCAAACACAAACACATAGAAGCAATTGTGCAGCAGTTTGCCCCGTCTAGCAGGCTGCCCTTCATGTGACCGGTTCCATGCCTGATTTTGCAAACAGTGCATAGCTGGACATACAAAAGATAGCCTGCAGGAGGGAAATATCTCTCTATCTGTGTGTGTGTGTGTGTGTGTGTGTGTGTTCAATGGCAACCCTACCTAGAGAAAGAGACCCTTGTTTCAGTTGAACATGCCCAGAATACATCCAGACTTGATTACGGTAATGGAGCCTGTATAGGATTATCCTCAGAGATGGTTTAGTTGTACCATCTATTCCCCTGGTGGCCCAGTTTGTTTCTGGACCCTGTTTCAATGGATGGGAATGACTTTTACAGCAATAAACATTTTGAGGCAGGCTTATTTGAAGATCTATATGTGTCTATATAAACTCATCCAGCAACCCTACTTGTGTGTTGGCCATTGATGCCTATCTGGTTGATAGGTTCTAGAGCAGTGTTGGCGAACCTATGGCATGAGTGCCAAAGGTGGCACTCGGAGCCCTTTCTGTGGGCACCCAATATCGCCCCTTCAGAGCCACCTGTATTCAGGTTAAATTCCTGATTTGGCACTTTGCAAACATTAGTGGGTTTTGAATTGCAGTTTGGGCACTTGGTCTCTAAAGGATTCGCCATCACTGTTCTGGAGGGTGGTGTATCATTGCTGGTGATGCTGTATCACTGGTGGGACATATGCAAGGCCCTGTGTGTATGGATCTAGAATATTTTTTATTCCAAGCTGCATATAGTATTTGTGGTCCTTATGAGATATCTGATATGGTTACAGTAATACTTGCCTTGGTAACACCTTGCTTGGATTGCTGTAACACACTTGTCAAGGTGCTGCCTTTGAAAAGTGTTCCGAAATTCCAGTTGGTCCAAAATGTTTCAGCCAAACTGAAGAGTGGGACAGAGTATAGGGAGCATATCTCTGCTCTGGCTACCAACCTATTTCTAGGACACAATGCAAAAAAAGGCAAAGTTCTAAACAATTTGGTTCCAGGCTATATGAAAGATGCCAGTTCCTCATATGAGCCTGCCTGGGTTTAAGATTAGTTCAATAGACCTGTTTACATCTAGAGAATCTATGTGGCTGCTATATGCAATACAGGTGTGAAATGCCCTTCCATGGGAATCTATATTGGGGCCCCTTCCTGCATCTTGCTGCAATTTCCTTTTAAGCTAACTTTTGATGAGTGAATTAAGGGCAGGAAAAAATAGCTTCTAACAGGGGACGTTGTACTCTCCCACCTCAAAAATAGTTTTAATTATTTCAAAGTACCATTTTATTGCAATTTATTCAATTTCATTACAAAGCTTTAAAAAAATTCTTAAAAGATTCTCTTGTCTTTATTCTCTAATCTCCTACCATGGGAATGCTGTCTTTTGGTCATAGAAAAACTATGTGATCACACAGACACATTTGTCTAAATCTGCACACACATCTTCTGTTCATATCATTACTGTAAGCAGCCTTGGGTCCTCTTCCAAGGACAAAGGTGGGGTAAAAATACCCTAAAATAAATAAAATAAAATATAAAATATATTGATTCAGATTCATGCAACACGTATATTCCGGTAGGCCGGTAGCTCAACAATTCTTTTACATTGCATACATGCAAACTCTACTGTGCCTTCTTACAACCTATACAAGGTGCATACTGCATGTGAATGGAAAAGTTGAATATTGTGTATGGGGCTGGAGGGTAAGAATGCCTTTTATCCATAAGTGCAGAGTAGTGTACCAGATGCAGTATTCTCCTATATGCTGCCTTTCACTAATATGGGTGACTGTAAAGGAGGTGTACTCTGGTATATTACTGGGTTGGAGGCTAAAGCTATTTGCTGCTTGTAGTCATTCCGCAGGACATTGAACCATCTCTTACCTATACAAATTCATCTTGTTTCTTTAATAAATGGCAACATTTGGAAGAATGTTGGGCTTTTGTATTCATACTACACAGTACATAATTTGAGACTCCGGCTCACTTTTGACATCCACAAGTGTTACTTCATTTCTGAATGTTATAATTAGTATTTATTTTCTCTTCCCCAGCCCCCATCCAAACTGCCATTCCATGTTTTAACTGCTTCTACATTACTGATACTGTATGTTAAAAACAAAACACTCCTAATGTACAGTATTTTCCCTTCTCTCTCTCTCTCTCTCTCTCTCTCTCTCTCTCTCTCTCTCTCTCTCTCTCTGCATGGATGTAGGAAATACCAGAAACATTTGCAGTTTCTTTAAAATTCTAAACTTATTCAAATACAAGCAATGCCATTATTACAGGAATAAACCAGAGTCTAATTCTCTTGCCCTGAGGCGAAGCACATTTCTACTGGTGAATGTGTTTTATTTTATTGCTGAAAAGGTTAATATGCTTATGAAGTAAAAATGACAGAATAAATATTTGTAACTATTAACATTCCACACCTTTGAAGAAGAACAAGAAGAAAAGGTGCTGTGATAACTGGCAAGCAATCCTGTTTTACTCCAGTATGCGCACACCAGCCCAGGTATAGACTCAGATCCTATTTGCCACTGTCCCCATCACTTACTGCTCTCCCAAGTAGGTGTCTGGGTGTGAAGCAAAGCTGTGGGAATATGGGCCCTGGCTGTGGGATGCAGGGTGAACTGCCATGCTCCATAGCCGTGCAAAGGCTTCCTAAACATAAGCCTCATGGTTTATGTTTAACAATAAAGGATTACATCTCTTGCACAATGAACAGCAAAGGTGCCTGACTGCCTTCAGTTCATCTTAATTTAAATGAACTTGGTTTTTCTCCACAAAAGATGAACTTTCCTACACAGGTGGCATTTCTGCCTGGGAATAAATTAGAGGGAGCCTACATACAGAGAGGGTTATGTTTGACGATAGTACGCACATAGTGAAAAAAGCAGGATTGGTGAGGGCCTCCTAGTAACATACCCATTATGTACGTACAGCACAAGCCATGCATGTGAAATAGTCTAATTTTCCCTGGTTCAGAGCTGTCCTGAATACAAACTACTGAGCTATACCTGCCAGTCTCTTTATAGAATTTATACCCTAATGTGAACCACTATTGTTCTCTATTCTTTTGTACAACAGCAAATAGGAGTACTGTACTGGAGTTTATAGTTAGAATAAATATATAAAGTAGCAAAATAAAGACCAGAGAAAGAAAGGGAAAAAAATTAAAAGGGGAAACAGGCAGCTGAATACGTTACAAATACTTCTTTTTACATCTGAGTCATAATTCACGTTATGTCTCCTGCAAAGTTCAAAGTTTTTCTTCTTTTTCTGGCACAAAGAAAGCGCTTGGTGCCATAACTGTGCCTCAAATCATTTCACTTCAATTGTACTAACAGGTTTTTAGAGTTTAAATCGCGCACAACCTCCAAGTGAACCTTTATCCAAATGACTGCAAGTTGCACACAAAAAAGAGCACTTCTCTTTCACGGAGTACCTTTTGTGCTTCTGTGAGCCCCAGTCCCGTTTTTCCTTTCTCTCTCTCCCCCCTCCCCCTTCCCCCTCCTTCGCTTCATGTTGGTCTTTGAAGAAAGATGTATGCTTTTGTGCAGTAATGAAAGCAGGTATCAGTTAATGATAACTGCAATCCCAGCTTCCTAATGTACCCTGGAAATGCTTCAAGATAAAGCCTCCCCATACCTGCATTTATGCAGGAGTAAAGGGCCACTTCAGAAGTCAGGGTGACTGTGAACCCTGCAGAGGCATCATAGGGCATAAAAAAACCCAACTATTAGGGGTGACCTCATCACGCTCTCCCATATTCTCCTCTTTACATCAAGAAGTTAAAATTTTACTGCTGATTCCCCCACCCCACCCTGCCCGCTTTTCACTAGACTACAGTAAAAGAGTTCCATCTTTTGATATCACACTTTATTTTTTTTAAAAACAACCACACTGGAGTTTAACCACTAGAGAAGATTACCGCCACCAATTTAAAAAAACACACCCTAAAATGTCATGCTTGGGGGAATCATTACATTTTCCTCTCCGAAAAAAAAATTGACCTTCAAAAAATTATATATGTTAATTTATATATAGATATCGTTAACTTTCCAATCCACGCGGAGCGAACGGCAAAACTTCCTTACTCCTCTTCTTTATTGAATGTCGGCGGCTGGAAGGAAATGGGTCTGCAATCTGCCCCACAGCCTTTTCCGCCCCCAGAACCTTTGCAAAAGGGAGCGCAGGCAGTTCGGTGTGTAAAATACTGTACAGCCTAGGAGCCTAGGGGCACCTTCCTCTTTGCTCTGCCTTGTGCGAGTGTGCGCGCGTGCGTATGTGTGTGTGCATGTGTGTGTCGTCTCTTCTCTCTCTCCTCTTCCCCCCTCCCTCCCCTCCCTCCCTTCTCCCGCCTGTGTGTGAGCTGCCCTTTGATCCCTGCATTAGTGTTAGTTAGGGGCTTGGAGACACGCAGGGAGCAGCCATAGACACCGCCGCACCACAGCCCATATTATTGACACCGCATATGAGCACACACTCTCTCTCCCTCGCCCATTAGATCCATTTCCATTGAAGAATATTGCGACCGGGGACAAGCCAGGTGCACGACCGGGGGCGGCCGGGGTGCTGACGGGGGCGGCCGGGCGATTGGAGGGGGGGGGAAGAGAAGAAGGTTGAGAGCGAGCGAGAACGAAAGCAAGAAAAGGTGGGAAGGAAGGGCACGGAAAATAGGGAGAAAAAGGGGGGGGTGATGATCCCTTCTCCTTTGCTCTAGGAGAAGCGATTTCTTAAACCCCCCCTTCCCCATAGCCCAGGAGAAGAACAGCAGCCTCTGCCGGGCAGCCACCCCTTTGCCCCCTCGTTGCGCCTGTCTCTGCCCCTGTTCGGGCTTTGGTGTGGTGGTGGATTTTTGTATCCCCTACCCTCCCTTCTTTTTTTAATTCGATCTCATAAAAAACCGAGGAGAATGTGAAAAGGGGGGAAAATGCCCAGGAGGAAGCAGGAGCAACCCAAGCGCCTCTCTTCACGTAAGTGCTCCTTTTTATCCCCCCATCCCCTATTTTTATCCCCCCCCCTCTCTGTCCCCGTCTCTCTCTCTCTCTCTCTCTCTCTCTCTCCGCCCCCCCCTTTACAAAAACCCGGTTTTCCTGCCTGCTTCCTTCCCCTCCGTAGCCTCCTCCGTTGTTTTGTGCATATAGTTTAGGGTTACAGAGGTGAAACTGACAAAGACACAGCCTGGGTTAGTCCTCTTTTAGGTCTGAACCGAGGCAGCCATGTTGGTGATGAACAGCCTTGTGCCCTTTTAATTCCCCCCCCCTCCTCTCTTCCTCTGTGCGTGTGCGTGTGCGTGTGTGTGTCTGGAGGGGAGAAAGAGAGAGGAGAGCGAGCGAGTGTGTCTCTTCCTTTCCCCTCGCTTTTCGCTTTCGTCGCCCTCACGTTTCCCCTCCCCTTTCTGGTGATTGTGCATTTGTGTGTGTATGTGTGTCTGCGTGTGAATGGATTCTCTTTTTACGGCGGCGGCGGCGGCGGCGGGGGGGGGGAGAAGAAAGAGAGAGAAGAAAGAAGAGGCGCTCGCTCTTTCTCTGCCCCCCCCCGACTAAGTCTTTTTAATTGGGGTGGGGAGGAGTTGCAGTTGGAAGGGGAAGCCGTTTGCTGGCGTCTTGCGTGGAATCAATCGCGAGGTCCGTCTCCGGCTAAAGGTTGCGGCTGGGCTGGTCGGCCCCAGAGCTGGCGGCGGGGGGGGGGGGGCGGGTGGAGGAGGCGGGGGAGGTTGAGGTAGGGAGCCCCGGCGGTGTGGTGTGGTGTGTGTGTGTGTGGGACATAGAGACACACCACCAGAGTCCGGGGCTGCTGTTTTGCCGCCGCCACCGCCGAGGAGGAGGAAGGGGGGGCGGCGGCGGCGGCAGGAGGCAGCTCGTGGCATGCGAGGTCCCTGCAGAGCAGAGGGGAAGGCGGCGGCGGCAGGCGAGCTTTGGGGGCGGCCGCTTCTCCCGGCTGCGATAAAAAAAAAAATGAAGGGTCAAATGCAGCCCAGGCGAGGCTGCAGCCTCCTTGCCCCAGACCAGAGCAGCTGAGGCCGGGAAGGCGACTCCCGAGTGCATCTCAGACCGCCTCCCCCTTTCTCCTCCTCCTCCTCCCGCCTGCATGCAATGTGCACACACCACACACGGACACGGCCGCCCCCCCTTTCCCCTTCTCCACCCCCCACCCCACCCCCTGCCTTTCCCGCCTCCGTCTGAGTCCTTTGCAAAGCAGTTAACTTTTTCTCTCGGCTTCCTCTCTCTCTGTGTGTGTGTGTGTGTGTGTGTGTGTGTGTGTGTTCCCCTCCCTCCCAATCCCCTGGTAGGAAGCGGCGGCCCGGCGGACGCTCTCCTCGCACAGAGAGAGAGAGAGAGAGAGAGAGAGAGAGAGAGAGAGAGAGAGAGAGAGAGAGAGAGAGAGGGGGGTGGGAGAGAGAATAAAAGTGCGGGGGGGGGCGAGGTCTCTGGGCCAGCGAGATGGGGAGGAAATACGAGCGCCTGGAAGCGGCCGCTTGGCCCTTGCCGCTTGCTTGGCCTCGGTGCAGCGAGGAGGGAGGGAGGAAGGCGGCGCGGGGGCGGCGGTGGATTTGGGGGTCATGGTCTCGCTCGCCCTGCCTCCGGCACGTATGTGCGGTGCCTGCTCGCTCTGCCCGCCCTGCCCGCCTGTCCGGCGGTGCCCCAGGGTTCAGTGTCGGCGGGGGCTGAACTGCTTATGTGTCAAAGCCATGGTCGGTCACCTGAAGTTCACCAGGGAGGAGGGGGAAGGGAGGGCTTAAGGTGGTGTAGGAGCGGATGGCGTGTGTGTATATATGTGTATGTGCGCGCGCGCCTTTGCGAGGGGTTCGTAGGGTGCGTGCATGCATGCACGTGTGCGCTTGAGCGGGGACGGGGGGGGGTGGGGGGTTAGTCTCCCTCCTGGACCCGGAGGGCGCTCCATGACCGCCCTCCACCTAGACATTTCAATAGCTGATCGAAGGGTCCCCAGATGATCGATCGCCTCTTCCCACCGCCCTTCCATCCTTTCTCTTCCGCTTTGCCCCCTCCCTCTCCCCCTAGAGACACTGGCATTAATGAACCAAAGCAGAGGTGGAGACAGAAATGGCACTTAAGAGATCCCCTCCCCTCCCCACATATACGCGCATTGCTCATTTCCCTTGCCGCCCAAAACCAAGGCAGGAGGGCTTCCGATTTGACCCCTCCCCGTGCTGTTGTCGCCTCCCTCATTGTGATTGTCGAATATACATGCAAAAGACCTCAGTTTAAAATAATAATAATAATAATAATAATAATAATAATAATAATAATAATAATAATAATAATAATAATAATAATAATAATAATAATAATAATAGTTTGGGGAGCTTGCATGAAAGAGAGTCCTGAAGCAAAAGGGATTGCATTTGCTCCTCCCGCTGCTGATCTCCCTAGGTCACTTATATATACTGTATACTTTACATATACAGTATGTTTAATAAGGGGATGGGGGAGGGCACAACTTCGCGGTGGCTTTCTCTTGTGTGTTCCTTTGTATGGATCTGGGTGGGAGCGGGGAGGCGTCTGGGTTAAAACACGGTTTGCCCTGAAATAATGGGTTGCGAGTTAATAAGAATTTCAAACACAAACAGTTTGCAAGTTCTGTTTTGCTTGTTGGTGAAATGAAGTGTGCGTCTGTTCAAGCCGGGCTGGAGAGTTTGCAAAGCGCCTTGTGTATTGCAGTTGGAGATAGCTATGTAAGCAGCTGCAGACTGCCCTGCTAGTGACCTTGACCTGGACCTGGTGCTGTTGCCCTTTCTGTCTGTTTCTCTAGGGCAGAGATGAAATTCTGTCTCCATTTTAGCTGGCTGGGAAAGACCGAGCTGCTTCTAGCCAGACTTAAAAAAAAAAAAAGAAAAACACACCCATGGATCGCAAGGTTTACTGTCCATTTTCCCCAGGCTTGAAGGGAAGTTAACATTTATTAAACTACAGGGTGCAATGCCCTTTGGGAAATAGGCAGTATGTGTATGTGTGTGTGTGGGGGGGGGATAAGCCTTTAAAATATACCCTGTTTCTTGAGTATTGGCTCTCTGTTTTAAGGTTTTACTGATGTGTTTATCTTAGTAAGTGAGAGGGTGTATCCCATTAATATAAATAAAGCGTGACTTCTATGGACTTTGAATTAAACATGTACAGTGGTACCCCAACTTAAGAGCAGCTCAATTTAAGAGCAATTCAACTTAAGAGCAGAAAACTGTTGGCGTTTTAACTGCTGCCCTACAAATTTTTGATATGGCCTGCTCGACTTACAACTTTTTTTTAAAAAAAATATTTTTTAACTTTTTTCATTTTTTTAGATAGGTACCACGACTTAAGAGTAGTTCGATTTAACAGCATGCATTCGGAACGGATTAAATTTGTAATTTGAAGTACCACTGTATTGTAAACTTGACATGCATTAAACACTACCAAAAATTATATGGAACTATCTATGTGTTCAACCACAAATATTTTGCCATGGTATTTCTATTTATTAGGGACTACCTGAGTAAAAAGTTGTTACCACCTCTAAAAGAACATAATCATAACTATGAAATGAGAACAAAAGTGCAGTATACAGCTCTGGTTTGAAAAGTATGGAAATTTAATTATTAAGATGATGCAGTGCCAACAGTAACTTTTACCATCCATATTGTACAGGAAGCACTGGATAAGTCCTCTTCTTCACTCTTGGGTAGTGCATTGTACCATTCAACTGGAGTGTGTGTCACTGAATGCCAGTGTACCGTATTACAATTTATAGCAGTTTCCTACCGTAATTGTTTTTTTTACTGTAGAAGCAGAATATGTTGTCTAAACAATATGTGTTGCATATTTTGACATTCTTTCGTAACAATGACAGTAATAGAATTAGGTGCTAATGTAGCAGCTCCCCACATTTAAGTTGGTTAGATACAGGCTGCAATCCTAAACTTGATTACTAAAAAGGTTTTCTCAACTTTGCCAAGGCTTATTGATCAATAAATATCTTTATGAATGGTTTGTGACTCCTATGTTTCCACAAGGGTAAATCAACATTGTGTTTCCTGTTAATTGCATTTTCTGAAATGTTATGTCTTAGAAATATGATATAGCTGGAATGTTGAGAGGGAAAGCATCAGTCACCTTACCCTTTGTGGTTACAATCTACAAATACTGCCAAAAGATGGTTGTAGTGGGTTTGTTTACTTATGGGGAGCCTGAGATAAAGATATAGGGAACCAGAAACAAATTTAAATATGTGCCTTGAGAGAATCATTATTTATAGGAAAATATGCAATTAGAATAATTGGAGTAATTAATTATAGTACTAGAGAAGAGTCCAGTGCACATTTAAGTCATAAAAATAGTAACATGGTATATTAAAATATAATTATTGCAAACTTATGTCAAGAAGGGGATAAAGTCTGTGGCCAGGACTTCAAGAGATGCTTTGATGTATGCTAGCATTTCTCTTTATATACAGTACTAGAGTGAAGAGCCCGCATGCTGCAGTTGTTAGATTGCAGGATAATGACCTGGGAGTTTCAAGTTCAAGTTCCCCTTAGGCCATGATGTTCACTGCATGACCTTGGGCTAGTAAACTTAGCCTATCTTACAGCATTGCTGCATTGTTAGAATCAAATGTGTTGAGATTGGGAGAATTATATGAATAACTATATGCAGTATGTTTACAATATTTTACATGACTTTGAGGCTAAGTTTTTTAAAATAATTATTTGCATTTATGTTTAATGTTATCTTCGCGCGATCAGTAAACAGTAACTATTCCGGGTGGTTCGAGTAAAAAGAAAGCATCATGAGGCTTTCACCCCCCCACTCTCTAGTCCTATTTGCTGCATTTGGATCTCATTCCTGAATTTTGGAAGTAACTTGTTAGACAACAACTGAGATGGTACTTTTTCTGAGACCTGATGTCGAGGGGGTGGCTGCTGTCCGGCTCCAGTCAACCTGGAGTATAATGGTCGCTCTGCAGAGGTAAAGCCTTTGATATGACCAACTGGCCCGGCTAAAAAAAAAGGCCACTGTTTACAATCATAGTGCCAGTGCAGGACAATTTCATTGGTTCATTTTGAGTACAGTACATGACTTTGATGGTTGGGGAAGTATGTATAATTTCGCTAAGTTTTTTCCTCCCTGAAAAGTTGTGCAATCTATCGACTATTGCAATTTATGTTTAATGTATGCAAAATTAATTCGAGCACATCACCCCAGTCTGCTTGGGACCAGGATGGAGGGCATCTGCGTACGCTGCGCCTTCTCTGTGGTGGGGCCAACCATAATAAACTTCTACTATTAGTTAGTTTCTCTTTCTTTTCTTTGCTCTTACCGTTGTGCCGCCATCTTGCTCTGAATTTTTAGCTGCTTTTTAAGCCGCCCAGAGTTCCCGTTGGGAAGATGGATTATAAGTATTTAAATAAATAAATAAATAAATAAATGTATGTTAATACTGCTGGTCCACTCCAGGCAGAAATGCTTCTGCCCAATCAAGAGTATGTTTTGGTGTTTCTGCAAGTTTAAAGGCAGTCATTAGAAGATCAAACTGCGGTAAATCCTAGGTACGGATCACAGGAAACCCTTTCTTTCCTTTGATAATTTTTTTTTCATCTTCCTTAACCCAGTGCTTTTTAGATGTTTCAGACTAAAATTCATGCCACTTCACCTATTGGCCATGCTGGCTGAAGCAGACGGGAATTCTAGCTTTCAATACTCTAGTCTAGTGATGAGATGGTATACCCAAAGTTGAGGGGCTTGAGATATTTAATAATATTAGAAGTGAGGGAGTTTGCAAAACATTGGGGAACAGTTATGAATTATAATATGCAAAAACTTTCTTAAACACGCAGTCTAGTTTGGATGTCGGACATTCAGTTAACTTTTCCAATCGTAGTGCTGTCCTGGCTTAACATTATCCTACATGGCTGGAGGTGATGGGAGATGTATTCTGGAATGTAGTAAGTACAGCACAGTTTATATATGCTGACCACAGAAGCTCTACAAAAGCAAAGTATTCTACAGGCAGATTGCATGGCAGTGAAGTGAGAAATTGTATATGATTTGTTGAATATAACTTTTTTGCATGTTTCCCATTGAGAATATTCAAATTCTGAATCCCCGATTGTTGAAAGAATTTTGCCATAGGTTCTTTAGGCGACAGATCCAGCTGAGATTAATTTATTTCAGCTAGCTGAGAAATACCATAGCAGTTTGCAATTACTGTATATCAGTGATGGTGAACCTTTTAGAGTCCGAGTGCCCAAACTGTGATTCAAAACCCACTAATTATTCACAAAGTGCCAATACAGCAATTTAATCTTAATACAGGTGGCTGTGAAGGGGCGATGTTGGGTGCCAACAGAAAGGGATCTGAGTGCCATCTTTGACACCCGTTCCATAGGTACGCCAACACCGCTGTATATACTTGAGTATAAGCCAACTTTTTCAGTCCTTATTTTTGGCTGGGAAAAAAAGCCCTTAGCTTATACTTGAGTCAATAAGTTTCCCAGTTTATTGGGGTTAAAATTAGGTGCTTGGAGGGCTTAGGGAGGCCGGCAGAGGGCAAGTCCTCATCAGGTGAGGAGTGCCTATTCCAATGAGAAGGTTTAGGGGCACCCCCTTTGGAGCTTCATAACTCAGCCCCCTTATCCCCAAATGTTTCCAAATTTCAGGGGAATTCCCTAAGATAAATTTCTGAAGGTAAGCACTGCTACTTTGGTGCCCCCAAGGTAACTACTTTTTGAGTGCATTTTTTTTTTAAAAAATATGCACTCAAAATTATTTTAAAATATATGCAATCAAAATTTACTTACCTTGGGGCTCCAAAATAGCAGGGGTACCTTCAGAAAGCGATTTTAGGTAACTCGCTGAAATTTGGACATTTACGGGTAAGGGGTTGAGTTATGAAACTCCAAAGGGGATACCCCTAGAAAAAACTTTCTCCTCCAAAGCTGATTGGGCGGGAGACAAGGATGCTGCTGCTGCTTCCCATATGATTCCAATTAAAAGGTTTTTTTCCTAGGAGCACCCCTTTTGTAGCTTCATAACTCAGTCCTCTTACTCCGAAATGTTTCCAAATTTCAGGGGGTCTCCCTAAAATCACTTTCTGGAGGTACCCCTGCTACTTTGGTGCCCCCAAGGTAATTAATTTTTAAGTGCATGTTTCTAAAAAATATGCACTCAAAATTATTTTAAAAATATGCAATCAAAATTAACTTACCTTGGGACACCAAAGTAGCACGGGTACCTTCAGAAAGCGATTTCAGGGACCCCCCACCCTGAAATCTGGAAAGATTTAGGGGTAAGGGTATTTAGTTATGAAGCTCTAAAGGGGATGGGCATAGTATTGGCAACTGCAGGGAACGTGGAGACACTTAGGGAATTTATGGTGTCCCCTAATTGCCTCCACATTTCCAGCACATGTTGCCAATTACTACCTCCAGCCCCTTTAGAGCTCAGCCGGTATACTGTATATACTTGGTTATAACGGAAAAAACACCCTCGGCTTATACTTGAATCAATAAGTTTTCCCGGTTTTGGGGGGTAAAATTAGGCCCTTGGCTTATACTCGTGTCGGCTTATACTCGAGTATATACAGTATATTGTGATCCCTTAAGTGCAATATGTTTGTATGGCAAAGTAAAATAACTAGCATCACAATCTGATATGTAATTGGATTTTACTGGTACTCACTCCCAAATAAGGCAGTTCAGGGGATTGTAGCCTACATTTTTTTGACTCCTTAAAGAACTTCACGAAAATGTTGCTGTTCATGGCATGTAACTGTTTATCACTCTCCTTTGGGCAAAATTCCTACGTGGCTAGCAAGATATATGCCAGCAAAGAGGTTTTAGGAGGTTTTTTTTATATGGCTGTAAAGAAGAGTTGAGAAGGATATAAGCAATAAATAATCCCTGCTGTTTGAGCCAATTGTTTATACAGTGGTACCAAGTATAAAGGAATTAATTGTTCCAAATGACATTCTGTTAGTTGTACAGATTCGCCCCATATCAGAGGTTAAAAACTGCAATGTGACATCTTCAGCTGCATGGGATATTTCAAATATTTTACCAGTATAATCAACAAAGCTAATTCCTTAAAGGAGTTAAATGAATATTCTATAGAATAATTAGTTTTGGTGATTGCATTTGCAGTCAATAAAGTTAATTTATTATGCCTCTAGTCCAAACCCTTTATATACTTTTGAGTATCTATGTTGCTTTTTTTGTTTGTGGAAACTCATTTTCAGATATCTATGAACATTATGCAAAAATACAAAATATGCATGAAATATATGATGTCTGGGGAAACGGAATTATAGAAAATAACAACGCATAGAATATGCATGTAACAACTAGACTGATAAAACAACAACAACACCATACTCCGAAGAAAGAACCATTTATGTTAGATAATGATTATTTCAGAAACATGACATTGGCTAAAAGGGTATTATAATATGAAGAGTGAGTCTCTCAGTCATGAAGAACTATCTTTGAGTCTCTCTAAATCAGATCAGGTGCCAAAATGTTAGAATGAAAATTCAAACTAATTCATACTTTCATTTGTTTATACATTTGCAATTTATTCCACTGCAACACTCTGTCCTTGCTATGAACTGAAATTCATACAGTCCTTTTCATCAGATGACTGATGAATTTTGCCTTGGCCTTGTGATCCATGTTGAGATCATAGATACTATATCCTGGAAAAGGTTATTATTGCATTTAGTTAACCAATCACAAAGTGGCATTGTTGTTTCAGCATGACTCAGAATATTCACAAGGCTAGTTCATGACACCAGAACTCTGCCCTAGCCTGTATCAGTTCAGTGGGACTCCATCATATGAAAGGCCAGTTTGTCCTTTTGACCTCTGCCAAAGAATAAGGCCATCTACATTTACATGTCGGTCTTCCAGCTGTGGGTTATCTTACTACAGGAGATCCAAAACAGCTTGAAAACATGACTTTTTTTTGTTTAACAGTAAGGGCCTTTTTACAGGACCCCTAAGATCCGCTGGCCACTTAAATTCAGACCAGAGATCTTAGGGGTTCGTCGCTCTTCCTCTGTCTTCCTCTGTCCCCATCCCCCTCCGCACTTCCTGGTTGCTGGCTGCCTGAGGGAGGGAGAAAAAAGAAAGAAAAGAATGCCAGTTTACCTCCGTTTTGTTCCCGGCAGCATTCAGATCTCTTAAAGGGGCGGGGCGCAAAAAAAGAACAAACAGAAGCCAGGAGAGCCCTGCACTCACTATCCTTACACCGGATCAAATATTTGTCACCATCAAAGACCAGGTACAAGAAAACTGCTGTTTGGTTGCGCTAAAGTGGGCGGGGTCGCACTTAATTGTCTGCAAAGTCCGGAGCTGGTGGGTAAACATTTTTAAGGTCCGGACCTTGCAGCCATTTGCGGCGGAGCTTAGGGGTCGTTTATAAACGCCCTAAGTTTCCAGTTTGCATGGCTGCAGGGTAGCCAAAAAATAACCTTTCCAGGATCTGAACCAAACACAAGGCAATGTGTATTAAGGATAGCATATATTCTCAGTTCATTCTTCTTTGGATGTGATGAGATGAGATGAGATTTTCACCTATTCTGCTATGGTGAAGGGGCAGGTTGGTTTACTCATTTTTCTAGTAGCCATATGCAGTGTTTCTACCTTCACCTTTCAGGGATTTCTCCTTTATCCTTAGGATTGCTCTGTTTTGGTTTGTTCCCATCTGCTTGTGATCTCTGGAAATGAATAAAAGCAAGCCTTCTGCTGACAAAGGCTTCTCCCTCTCTCTGTTTCTATACTGTAAGGTGGCTTAAGAAGAGAGCCACTTCAGGGCAAATTAAACATTTTCGGAGGACAGAGGACACTGTTGGGGCAACAAAGATGCCTGTCGTCACATACAAAAGAATTTTAAAATTTGATAAATTTGCCTCAGGCATCAAAATGTCTTTAATCCTACCTGTCATGATTACCTATCCAAAGAAAGTTAGGCTGGGCTATGCAAAAAAGCAGATGAAATGTGATTATAAAACCACAGAAAATGAAACTCAACTCTTCTCTTCAACAGAACCAAACCTTTCGTTTTCTTATAATCACTTCACTTAAGTTTTTAGATGTGGCCTGTGGCCTGACCTTGCTTGTCTAGAAGAAAATGTACCTTATTAAAAGAAGTGACACTCACAAAGAAGTCTGTTTTGGAGTGAGACCTGTGTTACTAAAATATAATCAAGGCCACAATTAAGAAAAGATCTGTTTTGAGGGAAGAAAGCAAATATAGCTGCTGCTGGATAGCTCAGTGGGTTAGGCATCAGGCTGCAAAGTCCGAGGCTGGAAATTCAGTTCCCCACAGTACCTCCTTGACAATTGCTGGACTTGATAATCCATTAAAATGATTATGATTATTATAGAGCTGTGACCATTCAGTCACCTGAGGCTGATGAAGTTATTTTGACATCTGAGGCAGAAACATTTACTACATTCACAAGGTTAATTCCTTGACACCAATGCTGCTCTATATACCATGAGTTTATTGGGACTGTTATCATATGAAACTCCATGTTGTCCATTTGGTCCCAATCAGACAGTTGTAGGGCTAGTCGAGATTATGTATGTAAAATGTTTTCAGTGTGATTGATAGTCACTGTAAAAGTGGTGGTATACGGCTAAACAAAAATACTGCAACTGCTATTCCATCACTGATGTTTGTTTTTAATGTCAATAATTATACATATTGAGAGAGTCAAAGTTAATGATTTCATTAAAAACATGTATACCTTCTCTCTGGAGGGGCAGGTATGCATGAAATTTGTTTAAACGCATATGCTTAAACTACTCTTTGTTTTTATTGACCAACTATAATGTGGCACCATGAAAACTGAGAACTATATTATCTGACTGAGTGGGTTCTACTTCATGATAACTTGTGCTAATTAAAACGATTTAGCATTTAAGATGCCATAAAACACTTTGTTCCTTTTTGCCATAACAGGCCATCATGCCTGTCCCTCTGGAAGAGTTTCTATACTGTAACTCCACAGCAGGGTGGGGTAAGAAGGCCATGTATACAGTAAGAATAAACCTGGTGAGGAAGACAAAATTCAGGAACAGAAGGAATGAAACTGAAACTTAAAATGACTGTACAAATAAAAGGTTTAATTAAAGATTGTAGTGCTGTTGCCCATAATCCTTCCATTGATAAGTGATTCCATAGTTGGATACCATCTGTTTTCGTGGAATTGTCTCTCTCCTGGCAAAGGTCTCCTTGCCTACAGATCTGAAAGGATGAGTAGGTTGATTCATACTTGAGGAGGTCTTTTGGGTATTTGTGCCCCAGATAATTTACAGCTTTAAAATGAAAGCATATAAGGGTAATAATGGTTAGCTATTGATGCAAGGGTCCCCCCCCCCCAGTGTTTGTATGTTATCATGAATAACTTACAGGACTTGGGAAGCATGTAAGAAAAGATGTAACAAGGCAACAGTAGGCAAAGAAGGAAACAAATGAAAAAATGTGTAATAGTTTATAATAAGCATCAAGTCAATATTCATGAGTATCTCTGTGACACATCTAATTGTTATGCAAAATGCTGAGTGCAAGAAATAAACTAGAACTCCTAAAAATAAAGAGTTCCATTAATTTACTTCTTGGCTGCATCACATGTCAAGAAAATGCCACGTCAGAGCGGATTAAGAGGCTTCCAAACCACACAGCACATATCTTTTCCTCTTTGCTTGGGAGTTAATGCAAAGGAATATACAGTAGAAGCAAAGTCTATGTGATCAGCTAAAGATGCACCTGGATTTCAGAATCGAAGAAAGGTACAGTAGATTTATAAACCTGCACTTGGTAGGATTACTGCTGACTAGAGCTGTTGCAATCCACTTCCACTAGTCCAGAATCTTTCATGGTGTTTTAGTGACTAAAACCCAACTTGTGCCACACAAGAAAAGGGAAGTTTTGTATGCCAACATGGCATGGCATTATCATGGTGTGTTCTTGACTTGGGTTTTGTCTGCATATGCACAAGATAGTCTGGTTAATTTTCTTTCAGATTATTTGTATTTATAAATGAACAGAACCCTGGTACCATATTGCAATGTCTGATCAGAGTTGGATTTTGAAATGGCTGGTGAGGTCAGGGAAAAGGAGGCCACATGCCTGGTAGCCTTTTCGGGTCAAGGTATAAACTGAAACTCAAGTCAGAGGATCCCGTCAACAAACACGCTGAATCACATAGGGAGGAGATTTAAATATTGTTTTCAGAAACTGGCCTTACCATTAGGACAGAGTGAGGCAGCTGCCTCAGATGAAAATGCTGGTAGGCTGAGGGAAAGAGTAGCAGTAATCTCCCTGAAATACAGTGGACCCTTGTATAACAAACGGTTTGTATAACATAAAATCTGTACAGCATAAAAAATTCCGGAGATAGGGGGAAATTGCTTAACAGAATCGCCTATGGGGTGCATCCGTACAACATAAAAATGGTCATAATTAGAGATGGGCACAAAATGCAAAACTGGTGTTCCGTTTCCGTTTTGGTTTGGGCCCTTTTCATTTCGGTTCGGTTCTGTTGAAATTGATTTTTCTAGAAAACTTCGTTCCGTTTGTCGTTTTGGTTCGATTTCCGTTTTCCCATAAGGAATGCATTGAAGCAATGCATGCCTATGGGAAAAAACCAGCACAGACACCGCAGCATTTTTTTTTTTGGCACAGTCCCAAGCGCCGATCAGCTGTAGTGCGGGCTTGGGATTCAGCCCAAAAAAAAGTTTTAAAAGCTCCTGCTTTCTGGGTGCATTGTGGCGGAAGCGCCCTGGCTTATTTTTAAATCTCCTTTGTTTTTAAAAGAACAAGAATAATTCTCGCCATCTTCTACCACCGCCCCCCCCTGCCACCCAGACTCCGGAACAAGTGTGGCTAAAGGATCCCAAACATCAGACCACCACCCAGCAAAACAACCCCCCATAAAAAGGAGAGGTTGCCTTTTTCCACCCCCACCCCCAATATGTCCAATCCTTTCGGTCTCTCTTAACAAAACTAAAATAAAAGCAAGCGATTCCTGGTAGTCAAGGTTTGGGTGGTCGCTTTCTTAAATTCTCTCCCTCCCCACCGCCCTTTACCATACCGTCGCAAAAAAGCAAAATAGCAACGCAGAGAGCTCAGCGAAATACACCCTCTTTTACCCCCCACCTTGATTCGGGATCTCCTGGGGTTGCTGCCTCCTCTGCCTCATGGTCCCTCACCCTCATTGCCAAACGGACGCGGAAAGACAACCCACCCCTTTAAGGAGCACAGCATTGTTCCCCACCAGTTTCCCTCTTCTCCATACACATGCGCGGTGCGCGCGCGCGCACACACACACGCACACGGCACAGAGGGTCCATGACCATGAGGGCGGAGGAGGCAAGCCCGGGAGATCGGAGGAAAGGTGAGGGGAAAAGAGGGTGTACTTCGCTGAGGTCGCTCGTTAATATTTTCCTTTTTTATGATGGCACAGCAAAGGAGGGGAGAATGTAAGAAAGCGAGCACCCAAACCTTGGCTAGGAATAAATCGCTTGATTTTATTTTTGTTGTTTTAAGAGATACTGTGTACCAAAAAGAAGTGGGCATATTGTGGTGGAAAAAGGCAACCTCTCCACCAGATTTTATGGCGGGGGAGTGTTTTGCTGGTGGTGGTCTGAAGTTTGGGTCCGAAAAGAAGGTTGCTATTTAGGTATGCTTGACCGTCCCAGAGTTCCGGAGGTGGCGGTAGCAGGCGGCGAAAATTATCTTGTTCTTTAAAAAGCAAAGGAGGTTTAAAAATAAGCCGGGGAGCTTCCCTCCCCCAATGTGCCCAATCGGCGCCGGGTAAGCAGGGGCTTTTAAAACTTTTTTTTTTGCCAAGTCCCTAGCCCCCTGCACTACAGCTGATTGGTGCTTGGGGCTCTGCCAAAAAAAAGCTGCGGTTTCCTGCGCTGTTTTTTCCCCACAGCTCCAGTCCATTTTATCGCATGCCGCCACTAACAGAAACGAACAGAACCGAACAAATTTTTCTTGGTTCTGTTCGGTTTGAGCCTGACCCGTCCAAATTGTCGTTCGTTCTGTTACGTAACGGAACGACTAACGGATAACGATAATGGAAAATTGTCGTTTCGTACCCATCTCTAGTCATAATTAGGGATTACTCCATTTTCAATGCATTCCTATGAAAAACTTGTATAAAGGAAAATTTGCTTAACATAATTTCATTTGGAACGAATTAATTTCTTTATACAAGGTACCACTGTACAGGCATTTCCTCTGTTGGAAGACAGACCTGTGCAACTGGCTTTGAGCTCCCAGAGTCCTCTGGTGTGAAGTGAGTTAATGGGGTTCTTGGTGTCTGTGTTGAAAGAAGATTCAGCAGCCCGTCAGATTTTTAAGCGCAATAGTGGGATGGAGGGGGGGAGAGATGATGTCCTTTGCTGACATTAATACAACATACAGTGGATCCTTGTATAACAAACAGCTTGTATAACATAAAATTTGTACAACATAAAAATTCCAGAGATAGGGGAAATTTGCTTAACATAATTGCCTATGGGGAGAATCCGTACAACATAAAAATTGGATCACTCTGTTTTCAATGCATTCCTGTGGGAATTTGTATAAAGGAAAATTTGCTTAACATAATTTCATTTGGAACAAATTAATTCCTTTATACAAGGCACCACTGTATTGGGCTGGCCCTGATCTTTGGTAGGTGTGGAATCCCAGTAACACAGAAATTGATAATTGATATCAGTGATTGATGGAGTTTGTGAAATGCACCTGCGGTGGTGAAGGACAGGCAGCTGTCTAAAAGTGAACTGCAGCTGTTTGGGAAAACTCCCTTACACTTTTGGGACCTGCGATCCTGGGATTTTCATTCCCACCACCACCACCAACTAGTAGCCTACAATGCTACTGAAATACTAACTGCATAGTATTAAAAATCCTATGCAATAGAAGTGTTGCTAACACCACATCCAAAATACGTTCCTCTGCAGTGCAAAAGACAGTGTGTTGGAGGAGGGAAAACGCTGCATGATTATTCTGACACATGCAATTTTTACTAACAAGATTTGGGCCTTGGGATTTAAAAATTTCACCCATTTTCTTTTCATTTATTTATCTGAAGGTTTTACTTTGCTTAAAAAATTTCCCATGAATATGGAAAACGGTACAGTACCCTTTTCTGACTGATACTGTTTCACTTTGAAAATGAAAGGCACACAAGCCATCTATTAGGAAATGATGATAACGCAGTTCACAGCACCGCAGAATTGGTGTTTTGGGGAAAAAATCATCAATGGCTAGGCTAGTTGGGAAACTCTGTGAGTTGTAGTCCAAAAATGTAACTTTTACAAGCTGTGTTGCAGCTACTAGTAAAATTTAAAAAGAAGTATAATTTTTAAAATGGGCTTTAGTACCTTGCTGTAAAATAGAACTGCTCTACAAAAGAAATAAGTAGGATGGATGCTGTTTATTATTTTTAACCTTTCTCTGCTACAGAGGTCATTATACACCTCATGGCTGACAAGCAGCACTGTCTGGAGAAAATTATTATTGCTTGTCTGAATTTGTTAATAATTTGATTATCATTGCAGGAGTATGCTAGACATCTCTCCCTGCTTTTATGGTTCAAATGGTATATGTTTGTTACTTTATCTAAAATAGTAGATCTTTTTTCTATTTCTATTTCTTTTTACTGTTGAGGTTGACCTAAATAAGGAACACAGATCAAGTTCAAATCCATGCTGTTAACTTCCAATCTTATTCATTTTTTTGCACTGCATTTCTATCTCCCTAGTATGCAGAAGTTTGTTAAAAGGACTACAGTATGATTTTAGGCACTGTAAAAATGCCAGTTAATTTTGAATAGATCTATAGTCTTAGCTTCTTTTGAAAGACATTAGAGACAGGTGAAGATAGAAATTGAGATAGAAGTTTAATTCCTGACTGTAGAAACAGTCGAGGTAAGAGAGACAATCAGGGTGGATAAAAATCAATGATTAAAAACAAAAAAATTTTAAATTGGATTTTTACAATTTAAATCAGTTTTTTAAAATTTAAATGCTTTTTGAGGAAAAATCTCTAAAGATCGTGTTCTAGTTAAGATACAACCCCCTTACCTCTTAAGTCCTACATTTCAAAAAGTTCAGTGAATAGAATGTTGTTTGGCATGAAACAGGTCTGCACAAGGACTAAATTTTGAGGAGGGAGGGGCAAGCAGTAAAATGAAAGTGAAACTTTTTGAGCACAGTACTCCACATCTTGAGATCTTTATTTGTATAGTGGCCTGAGGGTTATCATTCTCTTTCTCTTCCTTCCTTGAGGAGAAAAACCTGTAATGTCAGCAGGCTGTAAAAGAGACCCAGTTTGGGCATATCTAGACTGTTCGTTTTTTAAAAGATATTTTAACCATATCAGTTAAAAAACATGGATATTTAAGAAAATACAAGTACATATAATGTTATATAATGTTATTGTTTTGGTTAAATAAAACTATTTAAATTGTTATTATTAAGGTAATGACTACTTTTCTCCTTCCAGCAAAGTACAACAGAACAGTTGTTCAAATATGAATGATTAACCTATTAAACTGGAGATACTCTAAAATAAATAAATAAATAAATAAAATAAATAAATTCACTTGCTATAATTTCACAATTATCTATCTATTCACCTTGCTATAATTTCACAATTACCTATGTGTTTCTAATGGCATATAACCACCAAATCAGTAATTTTCTAACTGTAAAACTAATGTGAAAAGCTCTTATTTTAAAAAATGAAACCATCTTGTTCTAAATAATAAGATTAAAACAACTCCAGCAAAAATGAGTCTTTATGCAGAAAATCATGATTTAAATTGGGCCTTACTGAGTAGTGATTTAAATCCACCCTGCATATATAACTATGTCAAAGGAAACAGAGAGCAGAATGTAAATGACAAAAACATCACTCAGTTCCCTCCCCAACATGTCAAAGGCAGGGGGAAGAGGAGGGGTTAAAGAAAGATGTAAAACAGAAGGGTTAGGAGGAGATGGTCAGTGTGGAATGAACTATTGGTAATTTTCTGTAATTGAATCAAAACAGATCCCAGAACTAGATAATGAGAGCATGACCTACAAATGAGGACTTTTTGGAAGGCAAAAGGGCTTCTAGCATGAGGCTTTAAAAAGCCATGTGATGTCAGACTCTTTTCTTGGTGCTTCATCTCCTTTTTCAGTGTACTCATTTTCTCTTGCATTGTTGGCTGTGTTAACTCTGTAAAGCTTACAGTTTAGCTAAAAGTACGGGAGATATTCCATGATTATCCTGTATATATTAGGGGAGGAAAAACGAATGGTGTGCAAAACCTTACCAAATAATACATGATTAATGCAAGCTTGCAACATATTTATTTTCTCTTTCACATCCCTCTCTTCGGAAGGGGGATAGATTCATATTTTCATCCTACAATTGTGAATTAAATTTTTATTATATCGAATGTGGACAAATTGCCATTCCTTGGCCAAAGCGCATAACTTATCTGCAGAAGGTCTAAGGTTCATTGCTTAACCTGGCCAGATAGGGCAAGGAGAGATCCTTGCTCGAAACCTTAGAGAACTATAGTTGGCATAGATAGTAGTGACCTAGTTGGAACAGCTGTCTGATTTGGTGTAAGGCAGTGTTTATTTTCCAAAGTATTGTACCTTATGCAAATCTTAATGGAAATATTGCATGCAGGTGGTTATTGGTTTTCTTTAAAGTTTTTCATAAATATTTACTGTCATGTAACAATTCAAACTTGATGTAAAATGCTGGTTTGATGTTTTTTAAAATAATCTGTACAGTACAGGATGGATAGGGATGCTGATTGCACTGACAGGCTTTAAAAACATTTTAGCTAGTGGTGCGCTAGGATCCTGTTGTTGACCACCAGAAGCCTGTTTGGGTTCTGGGCTGTGCTAATATTTAACAAAATCATTTGCCACTACACTAAAGCCTTCTTCATTTGCTCTTTGCTCCCCTTCCTTGATCATTACCTACATATGAAGCAGGAGTTAGTCTGTCCCAAATTTCACATTGTTGATCCATTAGGACAATGTTGGCGAACTTATGGCACGGGTGCCAAAGGTGGCACTTGGAGCTCTTTCTCTGGGCACCTGACATCACCCCTTCACAGCCACCTATATTCAGGTTATATTGCTGTATTGGCACTTTGTGAATAATTTGTGGGTTTTGAATTGCAGTTTGGGCACTCAGTCTCTAAAAGGTTCTCCATCGCTGCATTAGGACATTATATGTTGGGAGAGAATGCGGTGGAAAACAGATTCTAATTGTGTAGGTTCTCCTTGTGATTTAGAGAATTTCTAACCTTTGGTCTCCGTGTCTTTTAACCATCCAGTTCCAGAATTTCTGATAGTTAATTATGCTGTTGGAACTTAGTGGAGTTTTAAGTTCAGAGCATCTGGGGGATGTTTCAGAAGCACAAGTCACTGCATACGAAAAGCTAGTTTTTCTTGCTGTTTCAACATAGAAGTATGAGGAGGAGGAGGAGGCAGTGGAGGCTAACAGGTTAATCTCTCCCTGAGGATGTGACCACTCAGGCAAGTTGAATTGAAGTGATTTGGCTTTGCTGTGGCTTGGTTCACAGGCTCTTCGGCAATTCAGTTCGGTTTAAGTGGTTACATGAAGACCCCAGATTGTTTCAGTGCCAGTGTTCACACTGGCTCCTCAATCCATTCTAATTTGATACAAGCCCATGCCCAATTCCTTTAATTTTGCTTACGTGGTGACCCCTGGGTCTCCTTTACCACCCCTTTCCCCCCTGCGGAAGGGGTCTAGCACTAGACTGATGTGATAAGGTGATCTAGTGCTCAACATGGTAGTTTAAAATAAAATTTAAAAAAAAATTGGGGATAGCTAGAGAAAAAGATTACAGGAATAGATGTTCCTGCTGTCCAAAAACCTCACACCCCAGTTTAATACGTCATCATAGCACCACCCAGAGTCATGGACCCTGTCCTTTTGTAGAATTAAACAAACAGTGGATAAAGGGAAAGCACCATTCAAGTCATTCCAGTGTTTAGAAAAGAGAAGTGCTCAGTTGCAAGGGAGAAAACTCTGAACCCAAAGCAGAAAGGGCTTGGGTGACGTGCGTTGTGTTGGCCTTTGTGTTGCTTTATCATTGATAAAAACTTTGAATTCACCCATTTTAATAGAGGAGCAAATCTTTAAGTACAGTATTTGTCAGTATGTCTGTGAAGATTCTCAGTCATCCAGGTGAGTTTATCTGGAAGTTGAGTCATGGCTACTGGACTTCTTTTTTGAGAGATAGAAACGTTTCGCTGTTCATCCAAACAGCTTCATTGGTCTGAATACAGCTAGTGCAAATCCTCCATCTTATAGGCAGCTTTGACCTCTTGTCACCCTGGCCTGAATTAGGCTCATAAGATGAACAGTGGCCTAAATAGGCTTGTTAGGGAGACAATAGTATCCTTAGCCTTAAGGTGAACAATGGCCTAAGGTGCTGAAACCTATCAAGAATGGGTCGTTAGCTATGGCCTTGGTGGTGAAGGCTTTTTGATTTGTTGCCCCTGACCTGTTGCCCCTCCTATGTTGGGCCATCCTTCTGTTTAATGGCTGTTTAGTCTCTCCAATGTAGAGGTCATTCCTTCCATGGCTGGAGTGTTGGAGAAGCTTAAAAGGATTTTTGGCAAACACCACATCCCTGTTTATTTCAAACCCACTAACACACTAAGGCAGAGACTTGTCAACCCAAAGGATCCGATACCAAACCATAAAAGGAGCAATATAGTATATGCGGTTCAATGCAGTGAGGAGTGTTCAGACCTCTACATTGGAGAAACTAAACAGCCATTAAACAGAAGGATGGCCCAACATAGAAGGGGCAACAGGTCAGGACCAGAATCAGCAGTACACCTCCATTTGAAGGACAAAGGGCACTCTTTCAAAGATGAGGATGTACACATATTAGACAAAGAAGAGAGGTGGTTTGAAAGAGGAGTAAGGGAGGCCATTAATGTGAGCATTGAAAACCCCTCCCTCAACAGAGGTGGTGGGCTCCGGCATAGTCTATCTGCTACTTATCAGGCTGTGCTTCCCAAAGTCCCCAGGCAAATCCCATACCACAAGAGTATTTGTCAGTGTAATATGAGTATGTGGTGGTGGTGGTGGTAGAAGATGATGGAAGAGAGCTAAAATGAGATAGAATGAAGATTTCCAGGAAAATCACCTGTTTTGGACTTGTTTATGTTTATGAGCCTATATCAGCACCAGGCTGGGGATATGAATTGCCTTACTCAGTAGAAACCTGGTATCTGTTTTCTGAGGTTTTTTTTTTTTTTTTTGCTGTTCTGTAGTAGGATGAAGCTGGGGGTCATAATGCAGCGAGTTCTGCTTTATGCATATAAAGGTTTTAATGTTTTTCTTAGGTATTTGACTAATAATACAAGATGACTCATGTGGTAATCTTGTATTATTACAAGTCACAGGGCTGATAATGCCCACTGCTATTCCCTGCTCTGCATAAAGAGGGCTCTAATATCTGAGCACACATAGCACTGAGACATTCATCCGACTAAATCATAGCCCATGAATTCCTTGTGGCCTGGTTGGTGCAGCAGATGTTAACAGCTGCTGGCTCTAAACTCCTTTAGAGACTTTGTCAGGATGAGGTCCTGGACTCATACTTTTTCAATCAGCAGCACCTCCCTTTGTGACATGTAAATTCTTCCTAATGCTTTTCATTGGAGTTAGATGTTCTTCCTGCACTGATATTAACCATGTTTAACACAGGCCTAGATGTGCCATCTAATCCCTCATAAATTGGGTAAAAATGTTTCCAGTTGAAGCAAAACAAGTTGAAGAGTCGTGTAGCCATCACAAAAACCAAATACAAAAGTGGAACAGTGATACATTTAGGGTACTAGAAAATTAACAAAAAGTTGGTAATATTTCAGGGGCGAAACCCCCTTCCTCAGAGCATAAGGCAGTATTGGCGAACCTATGGCACAGGTGCTAGAGGTGGCACTCGGAGCCCTTCCTGTGGGCACCCAACATCACCCCTTCACAGCCACGTTTATTCAGGTTAAATTGCTGTACTGGCACTTTGCGAAAAATTAGTGGGCTTTGAATCGCAGTTTGGACACTCAATCTCTAAAAGGTTCGCCTTCACTAGCATAGGGGGTGCTTGGGTGAAGCTAAAGAACTGTGATAGAGAAAATCTGTGAATCGGTCTCTTGAAATACCTGCATTTAAAACAAAAATTATTCTGTATGATATGTTTTGATCTAATGCCAATACGCGAACAGTATTTACTCAAGGGAAATACTGTACCTTAAATGAATTATTATGTAGCATTATTAACTACATGTGACACAGGATTTGGGGTAGAATCATCTCTTGGTCCCAGGCGTGTGTCTCTCTGTGTCTCCCTGCATGGCTCTCTCTGTGTGGGGGTCTCTCTCTCTCTCTCTCTCTCTCTCTCTCTCTCTCTCTCTCTCTCTCTGTGTGTGTGTGTGTGTGTGTGTGTGTGTGTGTGTGTGTGTGTGTGAGAGAGAGAGAGAGAGAGAGAGAGAGCCTGGCCTGGGACCCAAGGCTTTTATTGGTTAGAGTGAACCGCATACACATACATCACAATAGGGGTGGAGTGAAACATTAACATAGAAGAGGCCACCTGATGGTGGTCACATAACCTGAATTTCATTGGGGGTGGGATGAGGGTCCTCACATACGCAACCCTTATCTAGGAGGAAATGCTTGCTGGTGGGGAAGAGATGAGAGGAAGGAGTTTGGGCTGGTCATGTAGGCTTCCAGATATCTCTCCTAATCTCCTGGTGCCAGGCCTTGTTTCTTTGCCCTGCAGTTTCCTGAGTCATCCAGTTGGCCTTGGCTTGCTCTCGGGTCATCTAGAGGCTTGGCTTTTCCACACCGTGGCCTGCCCTTATTGTGACCTCAGTCTCTGGGCTAGTTTGGCTTGCTCCTAGTGCTCTTGCCAGGGCCCATTGGGGTACATGGAATCCCCACAATATTTTAAATAAAATAAATAACAGGGAGGGCTTAAGGAAGGACATGTTTGTTTCTGTATGTAAAATTTTAAAAAGTGCTGCTTGTTGAGTGATTATTTTTGAAGAAAGACCAAGGAGATCCTTAGTTAAAAATCTGGGGTGTTGCCATTTTTATGGATAACCTTGGGACAGTCTTTTGGGCTACTGTTCCCCCCCCCCCCCAACTAAAAGAGGACTAAACCAAGGATCTAATGTTGAACTCTTTGGAGGAAAGGCTATATATACGTACTTGTAATACATATTATTTACTGGCAGGGTGGCACATAGTCTTTGCTTTTGAGTCCCTTAAAGAAATTATGTCCTTTCCAGTCTTTTCAGTATTTATACTACACTTGATCTTAGCCAAAAGGCCGAGAAGCGGTATTTATGTCATTGCTTCATCTCATTGACAGAAGCATGATTCCAGTAAATCCAGTGGCAATTTACTTATGTCTAAAAGAGAGGAAATAACAGCTCCATAAAAAGAGGAAAACATGCATTTGTGTGTGTGTGCTGATTTAATGTATGATGTAAAAATAATTAATTTAAATAAATATAATTGCCATTATCTGGTAATTCATATCTCGCTTTTTCATACAATTGTGTTCGAAATGACTTATAATATTATCCAGTGAGAGCAGTGCATAAACCCAGTTGCTGAAAAACAATATAAATTTATTACAGTTAACCCCTAAGCATCTGTTGATTTGCCATACCTCTTGATTGCAACACTGTTCCTCTCTGCCCTTCCATGGGTCTTGTTTCTCAGTTGCTTCTCCATCTCTCATTTGCCTCAAGATTTCCCATCCTTCAAGTCCCACATCTATTCAGTCAGTGCTGTACTCACATATTCAGTCTTTCTTCACCAGCTCACTTTCCAGCATTATCTCCATGCAGCAGGTTTTATTAGGTTTCAGTATGACAGAATCGGGGCAAACCAGGTGGAAAATGCTCCACTCCTTTTTCTCACTCTCTTCATCACCATCCTGCCAAAGCAATATGTATCATCATAGTGAGGCAGATTATGATCCGGTTTGCTGATGTTTTGTGATCTTCAAGTTCTGTCGCCTAATTGGCAGCTTCAGGACCTTGGTTCTTCCTTACTGTCATTTCCTTTAAACTGGTCTTTAAAGGAAATGTCTGTAAAATACTACACATGGCCACCCTACATGTCCATAAATTTACTTGACAAGGGTCTTTGGAAAATATGGTCTGTAACACTTACTGAATGGCTCCTAAAATATTTCTCTAATATTTAAAATTAAGTTAATCTAAGAAAGGCCATTCAACAGTAAGTCTAAACAAGGGAGCTACCAATTAGAATATACTTAATATTAAAATATTAATATTGAAAACACTATACTTGCCAGTTGGGAAGCCCTGTTATGCTGACAGAATCTTATGCTGACAGAATATATTGTAAGGCTTTTATATTGTTGCCAGAGCTTTTGAGAACTAAAGCCTGCTCAGTTAGCTACATCCGATAAAATACCTCTAGAAGCTTGTAACTCCTTATGATATATTTTTTTCTCATGATTCTACAGAGAAGTTGTGTTCTAAAATGTGGGTGCCCCCATGTCAAATTGTATAGATACGTACCACTAACTCAGGACAATACTTCATGCACTTGATGGCCTGTAGCCCACAAAATCTTATGGCGCAATAAATTTGTTAGTCTTTATGGTGCCACAAAGTCTTTGTTGTGTTTCTGCTAGGAAATGCACTCAGAATCTCTTTGTGTGTCCTTACCTCCTGTTCTTTCTAGGAAAAGGGGGTGGGGGTTTGAGGAAGGCCTCTTATTCAACCTTGGTACATTGATTGTGTGACCTTTGACTCCATGGCGGGTCATAAGCTGGGTCATTGCTTTGAAAGGACATGTCTAAGAGTGAGCAATGCCTTATTCCACATGGAGTGTTCTGTTTTAGTGCATTAGCCTAGAAGTACTGGTAGCTTCCTAATCCTCTCTTGTTTGACTCTGCTTGTTAACCCCCAAACAATCCTCTCAGGGACGTAGAAAGCAGCTGTCTTTGATGGAGAAAACACAGCACAGCCAAACAAACACCTCTCAAAGCTTCCCTTTTGACACTGTTGTCATAATGCCTGCAGGGTGGGTGGGTAGGGTGGAACCGCTAATATAGAGAAATATAATTTATGATAGGGAAATTACTGAAAGTGTGAGTTCTCTTCCCTCTTATAGGATGGGAGGATCCTTGCAATCTAAAGTCAACTGAAAACCTTTTCTCTGAACCCTTGGGAACATTGCCATATTTAAACTGCATTGAGTGAACCAGGAGAGAAAGCCTTCACATAAGCATTGTAAATGGTCAATCAGGTGCACAATGCTTACTAAAAATAGCAGTGGACATGACAGCTCACAAACGAGGCACAAACCAATTAAAAGCAATAATAAATCACCTTAGTTGGATCTGCTATGGTTGGTTTCTGATGTCACCTATTGAGGTTTAAATAGTGCCAGCATCTATGTGAATGCATCTTTTCCTGCCCGCCGCCCACCCACGGACCCGGCTCCATTCACTGAAGGTTATTGGAGCAGCAGCCCATCCTTTTTTAAAAAAGAGTATTTTTACCCCACCTTTCTCCTGTTCCATCTTTGGCTATGGCCACAGATTTCCAGAAGCAGCCAAAAATAATAATCCAGGGAAACCAAATAACAGTAAGACCTGAAAGATGAGTTTATTTGGTGTAAGCCTTTTTGCAGACTGCAGACAAATTCAAAAAGACACATTGGCTCTGTGCTTTGGACGAAGTGGAATACAGTACAACCTTTTAAAAGCTTATGTCAAATAAAACATGTTACTCTTTAAGGCCCTTTAAGACATTTTGTTCATGACAGCATTGTTGTGCTAAGGTGCTTGGAGCCCATGGGATGGAGAGAATAGAAACCAGAATCCCATACTTATTAACTATAAACTATGTTTTGTTGCAGTTTAACTACCATACTTTTAGGACTTGCTTGAATTTTACCTGTTTTTATTGCATACCACTTCAGAGTTTTCTAAAGTGAAAAGCAAATATGCAGACGTACTTCCACAAATAAATAAATATATAAATAAATAAAAATAAGCTAGCTAGCAAGCAAGTTAATTAGGCATGTGTAGGACAAGCCTGAAGGACTCAACATGGCATGCTTACTTAAAATTATTCTGTTTTTAGCTACTTCGTTAGCTCATACTCAAGTTCTCATCAGTTTGGGATCGGCTTAACATGGAAGGTGTTTCCATCGCTCAGGGTGTTGCTCCCTCTTAGGAAATGGATCAAAAATAGAACTGCCACTATTGCACTGATGCCATGGCCACATTTGGAATACTGTTTGCAAGAAGGGGTTGCTGCACCTCTAAAGAGATAATGCAGAATTGGTAAAAAGGAGTAGGGAAAAACCCAACAAAAATAATGGGGGTGCTTAAAGCACCTCCCATAGGACATGATTACAGTGTTTAGGGAGTCTCAGAGCAGGCAGAAGAAAGTGTTTCTTCATACAGCAGCTAGTTAAATTATGAAATTTGCTTCCGAAATCTGTAGGGGAATCACAGAGGAAATTCACAAAGGATAAAGTTGTTGGTTGTTACAAGGTATGATGCAGAAAGGCTTGGGAAATGCACATTTAAGACTATGGCAGCCTCAGGGGTAAGGGTAGTTGGGGATTCTGAGAACTATGGCTGAAAAGCAGCTTTTTAAAATGGTAGCAGAATGCTTTAGTTATTGTGGAATAACAACGGGAGACAGCTTCTGTCCTTCTTTCTAGAAGGCTTCTCATGGGGACGTGGTTGATTGCTGTGTGAACAGAATACTGTATGTAGTAAAGAAGGCCCTTGATCTGATTCACTTTTCTGTCATGTGTTCCTCAACATGGAATCCTACTATCCTTAGTCTTTTGGGCACAGGAGCCCTTGCAGTCATTATGTGAATTGTACACACACACACAGCACACACATTTGCTTATTTTTAACCACAGTTCGTTCATTTGTTCTTGGCTTCAGTTCATGTTACACAGGCAGATGCAAGAAAGTTGCCAGGCATAGAAGGCATGAGGATGGCAACAGGCATGCAGGAAGTGCTAAAGAGTGACAGCCCATGCTGGTGAGATAGAGCATACTGTTATACATTACTTTCTGCGTGATTTAGATGACATCATCATATACATTGGAGCTTATGATAGTACTATAAAAAGTAATTTGCTGTCATTCTATTCCCAAATCACTAATTGTTTGGTCACAAGTTTTTTTAAAAAAAAATCACATTCTTTTCACATTATGTTTTCAAATTTCTTTTTTTCATAGTATCAGAATTCTATGAGCCCCTGATAAAATGCACATAATGCATTCCATGTGCTTAAAACAAAATAATTTTGGGAAGTTACAGTTATATGGCAAAAGGAATGTAATTTTAAATTGGCACCTTATAAGTCTTGGGAGAAAGAACTACAAGTTTATTGAAAAAATCAGTTACGAATAACTCATTTGTAGCAAGTTACTTCCAACCTTCTGATGTGGATATTTATTTATTTATTAAACTTCTGCAAAATTGCTACTTTGGGCGGTGTACAAACCAACAATAAGCAATATGCAATACTGTGGTGTTAATTGTGCCTGACGCTTTGCACAACTCTGTGCCCCTATGAGTGAATACACCATCACCACTTGCAATATGAATTCTAGATTTTTTTTTATAAACACATGTATGCCATCTCTCTTACAACTGTTGGGATACACATAGGGAAGATGAATGCTTTTGTAACATGAGATCTACACAGTGAATGGTTTCTAGCTAGTGCTATCAGCAAGATTGTTCCAGCCCTGTATTTGAGAGCCATTTGTAGCCAAGGGAATGGTAGTGATCCACAGTCTCATGCATACCAGATGTACTACTCCTGGAACCAACATTTATTCCTAGCTATTTCCTGCTTTGCAGATCCATTGCCAAAACCCCAAATCCATTTCAAAATTTCTCTTGAGTTTAAAAATTGCTTTGTGGTTTGCTGTTTGTTAACTGCAGGAAAAGGAAATGTCTTGAGGACGTTTTGCTCATGGATATTCTTTTCCTCACTGCATCATGTTCTGCAGTCTCAAACTAAACCCTGATACTGATAATCAGAATCCAAATTCTGCAAGAAGACATTTGGAAGAGCACACCTTTCCCTAATAAATAATGTTTTTGCATTGTGGCACATGCAAATATCTCTGCAGAATTTATAGTATATTCTCTTCTTCTTTCCTCCTAATATTGAGGAAATGACTCTGAACTTTGTAGAACACAATTGCAGATCGGCTGATAAGTTAGCAGGGCAGAGCTGGAAGGAGAGAGAGAGAGAGAGAGAGAGGATCAGTAGTTATACTCAACTTGCACGTTATAACCTGACTGCTAGGCTCTCTTTCTTCCATGTTTATTTGATCTTTCCACCTCTGGTAGATGTTACCCGTATATTGTTGGTGGGTGTTTTTTGGAAGCAATATTTAATGGTCCCTTAACTGCCACTTAATGCTGCCAGTTCAGGTGTGGGCCTAGGGTTGTTTGAAACACACTGTTAAAGCATTGGGAGATTAATGGCTGCAGTGAAAGGAAGCCAGACCTGTGAAGTATGGGTGGTTTAATGTCTGTATGGTGAAGAAACTGTGATATTAATTTGTAATAGGCAAGACCTGCAGTAAAATGCTTCTGTGGAGTACTTGTATTTAGAAAGTCAGCTTGCTTGTCAGCTGTGCCGTTTTCCAGGCAAATCCATTATGATCTCCCCACTATTGCTGTTTGCGATTTCACCCTTTGAACTGCCAGTCAGTATTTTGTAGCTTGTTTCCACTGGATTATTTGAAGATGTGCTTCTCTAAGGCTTCTCCTGCTTTCCTGCTGTTGATCTTAGCTGTGTGTGTGTCATGGATCCATTTGAGAATCTGTTGACAACTGGGGACCTTCTCCCCCAGAGTGAAAGAATGCCTTAACAACATAAATTGACATTAAAATATTTTTTCTTCATACAGGAAATCTTAAAAATAATAGAAAGGAAATGGGAGGAGAAAAAAATGTATAGCATAGCACAGTATAACATAGCGTAGCATAGCACAGCACAGCATAGCATAGCATAGCAAAGGGAGTTTTGTTCTGTTCTGGCTTTTTTTTTTTTTTGCATCATATTCACAAAGCCCCAAAAGACCAGACCTTAAGAAGCCCTGAGGTGGAGTCCCGTACAGTGGTACCTTGTATAATGGAATTAATTTGTTCCAAATGAAATTATGTTAAGCAAATTTTCCTTTATACAAATTTCCCGTAGGAATGCATTGAAAATGGAGTAATCCCTAATCGCGACCATTTTTATGTTGTACGGATTCGCCTCATAGGCGATTCTGTTCAGCAAATTTCCCCTATCTCTGGAATTTTTTTATGTTGTACAGATTTTATGTTATACAAACTGTTTGTTATACGAGGGTCCACTGTACTTCCAAAAGCTGAAGGGTTTCTCCAACCCAGCAGATTCTTCCCTTTTCTGGAAGTGTGGCACTCTTTTGGCTTCATGAAGATACAGTGTTTGGAGACTGGGCTGATGATCAGTCTCTTCTGAGCTTTGAAACCCTGAGTTATGAGTGGCTGGGTTTCTTGTATCTAGTTACTTTCAGGTAATGAGGGTGTTGCTGACTTACATTGCAGCAATTATTGTGATTGGTAGAATTGAACTTGCTTTATTGGTGTAATGTGTGGTGTTTTCTAGTTGCTTTCAGGCGTTACTTTTAAATGCCATTTTCAGGCCGTTTAAAAACATTTTACTGTAATAAGAATTTGTCACATTTTAGTCATTATCTTACTTTCTTCCCAAAAGAGTACCATAAAATGATAGAAAGTCAGAAGCAATGCCACAAGTAACATAGCAGTTTGTTTCACCACTGTAATGAGTAGCCAGAACAAATCAGCTTTCAAACATTGAAATGAGTAACTGGAATGATTTACTTTTAAAAAGCAATTCAAATTTCTAAGTGTAAAGAATGTTGAAAAGTTTACTGAGAAAATTTTCCTGACTATGATGACATATTTTTAATACAGTGGTACCTTGTATAAGGTGAAATGAAATTATGTTAAGCAAATTTTCCTTTATACAAATTTCCCATAGGAATGCATAGAAAATGGAGTAATCCCTAATCGCGACCATTTTTATGTTGTATGGATTTGCCCCATAGGCGATTCTGTTAAGCAAATTTTCCCTATCTCCGGAATTTTTATGTTGTACAGATTTTATATTATACAAACCGTTTGTTATACAAGGCTCCACTGTATTGGTTTTCAACAAGAGGCAGGCTTTATAGTTTATTCTTAGTTAGCAGTGCTTTCTTTTAAAAACAAATCCATTAACACTTATGTTTCAATTCACATTTTTTCCAGAAGCGTTTAAGGCATTTTTATTTGAGCTTGCCATTTCTTCTTTTTCTTTTTCTTATAAATATATGGGCTCTAGGAAGGGTAATACTTGCCAAAAGATGGGCAGTACAGCTGTCCTCTGATTAAGGACCCTCATAGCACAATGGTAAATTACTTTACTTCAGCTAAAACTGTGCTCATGACCTGGGGTTAAATTCCAGGTAGCAGACTCAAGGTCCACTCAGACTTCCATCCTTCAAGGTCAGTAAAACAAGTACCTAGTTTGCCTGGGGGAGAGGCGGCGGCAGGGAAATATGTAGCCAGCATAATTAAATTGTAAACTGCCCAGAGAATGCTTTAAGCACTGTGGGCCAGTATATAAGCAGGACCTTTTGCTTTGCTTTGCTTTTATTATAGATGTAGGCTACACATAACAGCTTGATCGTAGGCTGTTGCAAAAGACAGTGTGTTTGGATCAAATACTGGGAAGCAATAAATAGTTCATCAGTGTCCTATATTCAGAGCTGATAGCAATATCACTTTTATTTATTTATTTATTTTAAAACTTATATATCGTCCGTCTTCCAGAGGAACTCTGGGCGGTTTACAACAAAATAGAAATAAAAACAATAACAGAAATAATCAATTAGGTAGAACATCACAATAAAATTACAAAGAGAGGCCAATGGCGGGACAAGGAGGGGGGGAATTAACAGTTGCCAAACGCCTCACAAAAAAGCCAGGTCTTTAAGGCCTTTTTGAAGGTTGGTGGGGACTGTGCCAGGTGCAACTCACTTGGGAGATGGTTCCATAGCACAGGACCAGCCACAGAGAAGGCTTGGTTGCGGGTCACCGTTTTCCGAGCCTCCCTGGGCGTGGCCACCCGAAGTGAGTGCGCCCGCGACATTCTAGTTGGTTGGGCCTCAGTTGGTCTTTGAGAGATTCACTCTGCCAGGTATTCAGGCCCCAAACTGTGGAGGGTTTTATATATTAAAACCAGGACCTTGAATCTTATTCGGGACGCAACAGGTAGCCAATGCAAGCAAGCCAGTACTGGGGTGATGTGGTCATATCGATGCACACCCGCCACCAGTCTGGCCGCCACATTTGGTACCCACTGAAGACGCCAAATAAGAGTCAAGGGCAACCCCATGTAGAGAGCATTGCAATAGTCTATTCTCGAGATCACAAGCGCTTGCACTACCATTCTCAGGGAGTCCTTGTCCAGATACGGGCTGATCTGGACAATTTGTTGAAGATGGAAAAAGGCGGTCCTGGACACGGCAGCCACCTGGGCCTCCATAGAGAGAGTTGAGTCCAGGATCATGCCCAGATTCCAGACATTGTCCGCCAGTTGGAGGGAAACACCCAAACTAGGGAGAGGGCCTCCATATTCGGATGAAGGAGTCCCAAAGAACATCACCTCGGTCTTCTCCGGGTTGAGCTTGAGTCTGTTGGTCCTGGTCCATTTATGTTTATAAATCAGTAGCATAGTTTTTAGGAGCTGTGATTTTTTTTCTAAAGAATGTTGTCTCTTAGAATTTAAAAATGCATATTTTTGTAGCAAATACTCAAGGCCAAGGTTGAAATTTTCTGTTTATAAAATCAATGTAGTAATTATATATATATATGTGTGTGTGTGTGTGTGTGTGTGTGTGTGTTTATATGTGTATGTCTCAAAGTATAGATGGTGAAGTTCCAGACTGAATGATGCTTTGAATAAAAACATCATTTCCAAAGGACCAAAATTTTAGCTGAAAAATTTGTCTGATTCAAAACAAAAATAGGAGATTGCCTTGCATCTCATTGGACAAAATCCCAAGAAGAAGTTATATTCCTTGTTTGGAAAATGACCAGTATTTTAATTCAGGTAGTCAGGCCTTCCATGAAACAGATGGAAAGTGTAGGATAAACTCTTGGAATGACACCCAAAAGGTATAGATCATAGTCATTTTCTCTGGCATGCCAAGGGTTGTATTTGAAGCTTGAACTTAGTTTCTGTGTAATCAGCTGAAGAGAGAAACTGGTGTTTGGCTGCCTTGTGTTTCTTTCTCTGTTCTTAGTACACTGAGACCTTAGTGATGCATGTACAGATTACCTATATGCTTCCTGTGGAGAAGCAGTGCTAATGGCGAAAAGTTTACACATACTGTACTGCAAAATGATTCTATCCATTGCTTGCCAAAGTTGACTTTTGGATTGTGACTTTTAGTTTCTCCCAGCCAGTGGATTTGAGAAAATAAAAGTGAAATACAGTGGTACCTTTTAAAAAGGAATTAATCCGTTCCAAATAAAATTATGTTAAGCAAATTTTTCTTTATACAAATTTCCTATAGGAATGCATAGAAAATGGAATAATCCCTAATTGCAACCATTTTTATGTTGTATGGATTTGCCTCATAGGCGATTGTGTTATGCAAACTGTTATACAAGGGTCTACTGTAAGTCCTTTTCTCTGGCCCACCCCCCCACCCCCACCCCCAAAAGAGAGAGATGAGTAGGCAAAGAGGTGAAATGCCTATAGCCACAGAATATGTTCAACATTCAGGGGCAATTGTACACTACTTTAATAACTGACCATTGTTCAGTGGGTTGTAGTAGTATCTGTGTAGAAAGGAAACCCCGGTGGCTATTGGTACTGAACTCTGAAATACAATAAAGGAAGTGGATAGCACATACTTCCTTTTATGGTTGAATAGTAGGTAGTCCTCTTTGCACGTTGGAGCGATGGCCAAGCATTTGTGACTTGTTTTTCTTTAAAATGTTGTAGACTAGGGCATACCAAGTTTTCTGGTTGGGCTGTCTCTCCACCCACCCACCCAAACCTATTTTATACCAGAAATAGGAGGGACTCTATTTTGTGGAGGCTGTAGTCCCCAAGGTAAGACTCAGAATCATTGCTTAGCACCTTCTATGCATATCCTAAGTGTGCAGTGTTATGACTCAAGAGTGGTAGTTGATTTCCCCAAGAACGCTGTGCTAACATACTCACCTAAGTATTCGTTCCTGCAATTGGAATTACTGTATTCTGTTACATCTGTTTGAGATCAGATTTAGGCTTGAGACTACATTAAACCATGAATAGTGGGAGCTATGCATCTTAGGCCTGTGGAATTACCATATCAGTCAATTGTGTGACGGTAACAGAGAAGTACTCTTCTGCTAACAGAAAATATTTTATGAGTAATTTCTAATGTAAATGTAAAGTTTTTTAAAAAAATAATCCATCCCATAATCCAATTGTAATTATATTGAGTCTGTTTTGGTAATTTAAACATAAAACAATTATTTTGTCAGTGTCTTCCTATAATGGGGATTGATAACATACAGAGAAAAACAGTTTACAGAAGGCAAATAAAATTTTTGGGATGCAAGTAATTAGTTGGTCTATCAGCCTTAGAATATTCCCTCCCCTCCTCCCGTTAGTCATGTAAAAGTTTTGGTTGCTGAAAGAGCTACTTGCCATGTGCAGGGCATCTCTTTTAGATGAATAAATGAGGAGGAAAGTCGTCGTCCTTTGCTCCTTGGATGACTTTCTGGCTTTTTCCTATGAGGCGTGCTTCGAATTGATTTGCTAATAATAGAATCCTAAGAGTTTGGAATTACAACATCTTGTAACAAGGGAGGACTGCCCAATCTCAAATTTTCTACAGATTGACCTTGAGGAAGGCCCATAGTTATTGTTTTTGTCCTCATGCGCTGTCAAGTCAATGTATAGGGTTTTCTAGGCTGAAAATACTCAGAAGTATTACCAGTCCCTTCTTGTGGGAGCACCCTGGGGCTGGGGAGATCAGACTCCTGACCTCTGGCTCCACAGCCAGATATCTAAACCACTGAGCTGTAGACCACTTTTCCCATAGACCAGCCTGGAGCAGTTACTGTTTAAATTGAAACTTCTAGGGTAGCCAGAATTCGCTCCTCCTCCCAGAGATCAGAGGCTGTTTGGACCAGAGGATTCAGGGAAATGTAACCTAAAACAGCAACATTTCAAAGCTCTGCTCCTCTCTCCATAATAGAGGTGTCACATTTACAAGGTCCAGGTACAAAAAAAAACCCCAAACAAACAAAAACCTTTCCGTGTTTTTGTTTAAAAGGTTTGGTGTAATGCATGTGAGGGAAAAATGTATGCTGGATTCCCTGGAAAACTGTGGTTAGCCTGAATTGACAGCACTGGACAATATGACTTGACTCCATATATGAAGTTAATGTGTGTTGAACTGTGCACTGTTGCCTGCTGTGTTGTAGCTTTCAGAAAGAAAGAGCCCATAGAATGAAGGTGTCCCAGAATAGGAAGCCAGGGGCACCATGGACTATGGTTTATGGTAGACGTCTAATAGAGACTTTCATGGTTATTGCACAAGTAGCTCTTCAATTTTACCGAAAACTGCTTGTGTGTGACAGAACATGCTTATGCACTCTTCTTACAAGTCAGTGCTCTCTGCACTTTCTTTCTCCCCCTGGAAAGGAAACTGCAATCTGGTTGCCGTGGCGACCTTGGCAGGTTTCAATGTGTAGCAGCACTAAAAAAAAAAATGTTGCTTGCATCAAAGTGCATTGATGTTTTAATATGAGTGGCCATAAAAATTATTTTTAAAGGCCATTGTAGTCTTCCTGGCTGAGAATTGTTACCAGGACGAAGTGCTTTTGCTCCCACTTTGAGTTTACACCAATGTTTTCGATAGAATTCTGAAAAGGAGGGGGAGGTTCTTTGTTTCATTTGGAGTCAAAGTAGAATCAAGGTCATATTAGTCTCAGGCTTTACAACAAACTAAACCAGAAAACAACTTTCTACTCAAACTTCAATATCTTGCTTGTTCTACAAGCAGAAATGATCTACAATGAAGTATGTAGCAGCACGTTGTACGTACGTGGTAAACCTTGGTTCCTGCAGAACTTGAACTGATCACATGATGTCTGACCTATGTTGTTTGTTTGTGGGGCTCAGTATTTCTGTTCTGAATCACAGGGGTTCTCCAGGGGATGAGATGGAACATCTGTCCTGTCTGCTCCTATCTGATCATTGTAACTGGATATTATGGAATTTGAACTTGGAACCTTCTGGGTTTGAAAGTAGTGTCTAACTCAGGGGTCCTCAAAGTTTTCAAACAGTGGGCCGGTTCACCACCACCCAGACACCCCTGGGGGCTGGATCACAGTCCAAAAGCAGCTGCGGAGTCTGGCTTGCTCACAAAACAGGGGGTTGGTGGGGGTTGCAATTGGTCCCAGGGGCCGGATTCAGGACCTTGGGGGGGGCGCATCCGGCCCTGGGGCCTTAGGTTGAGGACCCCTGGTCTAACTCCTAACCTTCTGGTCTTTCCCCTCCTTTCTATCCATTCATCATTCAGAACAGGAGGTTTCTGTCTGGAGGGTGCTTACATAATTAAAACAATATAAAAGGTAACAACAATAAGTATATAAATATTAAAAAGGATCAAACATATGTTATACAGAAACATGCAAAACCAAACCACATTCAAAGTAGTAAAGTACAACAATCAATTTCAGAAAGCCCACTCAAGCAGAAAGTTCCTCTGGAAAGGCTTGCCTGAAGAGAAGGAACTGAAACTGTGGCTGAACCCCACTTCTCTCTGATTTTATACCTACAAATCTAATAGCACCAGACATCTTGAATTGATTCCAGAATAAAAAGTATTAAGCTACTCTCAGCTGTGTATGTTAATGATGGTGTGTATGTGTGTGTGAGTGAGTGAGTGAGTGAGTGAGTGTGTGTGTGTGTGTGTGTGTGTGTGTGTGTGTGTGTGTGTGTGTGTGTGTGTGAGAGAGAGAGAGAGAGAGAGAGAGAGAGAGAGAGAGAGAGAGAGAGAGAGAGAGAGAGAGTTAGTACTTGGATGGGAGACCACCAGACAATACCAGGTGCCACTGACCATGCTTAGCTTCTGAATACTTTTTGGGCAACATTGGAGAGAAGTGACTTGCAGACATTCAGGTTTAGAAATAAGCACTAGGAAATTTTACCAGCAGGCAGTGAAAGAAATACAGGACAACTCCTCTTTTGAAGTCTGAGGAAATGTTTTCAAAGTTGAGGCCTGCTTGGCTTACTTGTAGGCTACAGAGGTTTCATAAGTATTTTGAGTACAATGGTCTTGCATCTCAATCATATTTATTCAGAAGTACCTCACTGGAATTTTGGAGGACATGTTCGTTGGATTTTATTTACACCAGAATGTTTCCTGAACTATCTCTTGCTGTTCCTGTCAGTGAATGCAAAGTATTCTGCTTATATACCGCCCCATACCACTTCAAGTCTCTGGGCGGTTTACAGTTTTAATTACAGTAATGCAGGCTACACATTGCCCCCCTAAGCAAGCTGGGTACTCATTTTACTACCCTTAGAAGGATGGAAGGCTGAGTCAACCATGAGCCGGCTACCTGGGATTGAACCCCAGGTCGTGAGCACAGTTTTACCTGCACCACGGGACTGTTTGTGTGTGGGTTTTCTGGAAAATGTAGAACTGGATTTTTTTCTGGAAATATATTCCATATATTTTTCTGTTGCTCTACTTTTCAGTTTCATTTCAAGTTGAGAAAAGAGCTGATTCAGTGCTACTAGCTCAAGGTTCTCTTTCACTAAAGGTTGAGGACGTGAGTCTGTGGGCACAGACAATTTTGTCTTAAAACTTATCCTTGTGAGTGATTGAGAAGCAATAGCTTTTCTGAAATAGAAATAAGTTCAGCAGTGCATTTATTTATCAGTCTATTGAGGACAAATGTTACCATGTATAAGTCTGGTCTAGGCCTGGGTCAAAAGCCAACTGTGCAATGGACAGGAAGATGTTGTCATATGTTATCTTTTAGTTCTCTGTGGGCAGCTGAGCACTAGGGTTGGTCATGCCTTGTCTCCTTAGAATAATAACTTATAGACATTCATATACTATATTTTGTCGGTTGAATATGATTGATTGTACTACAACCACCCAGACAACCATGGATAAATGAGCATATGCATGGTGTGGAAAATTTTCAGCACCAAAATATGGTACAATATTGGAATACTTCCCAGAAAATTTCCCACCCCATATCTCTAATTCCTGGTTTCTACTACTGTGAAGAATTAGGAACATATAAACCTATTCCATTTTTGTTGGTTTAGGGCTGTGATGGCGAACCTTTTAGAGACCGAGTGCCCAAACTGCAATTCAAAACCCACTAATTTTTTGCAAAGTTCCAATACAATAATTTAACCTGTATACAGGTGGCTATGAAGGGGCGATGTCGGGTGCCCAAAGAAAGGGCACCTGTGCCATAGGTTCGCCATCACTGGTTTAGGGTGCTATGGGATGGCTGCAGAGGTGCATACCTGGTCACACTAGAAAAAATCATAGAATCATCGTAGGGTTGAAACGGTTGTTTCAATGGAAACAATCACTCTTAAAGTGACCCTTCCATCTTCCAGGCTGCCCTCCCCCCAAAAAAATTAGAACGACCCAAAAGGTCTATCTTGGTCACTGATCAGGATTAGACTGCAGCACATTTCGCCATGGTTGGTAGGAGCAGGAAATAGATGGCATCAAAACACTGCACAGACAGTCCAAATTATGGCCTGCTTCTTCCTGTGATCGCATCCACAAGCATTTGTATCCAATGTGGTGTAGTGGAAGGAGTGATGGACTAGAATTCAGGATACCTTGATTAAAATCTCTGCTTCGCCATGGAAACTCACTGTGGACAGAACTGATAGTAATAATTATGTACTATTGATTTCATTGATGACCCTTTCCAGGGTTTTCTAGGTTATAGAGCGCTTGTTTACCACTCCCTTCTTCTGGAGATATTCTGGGATTGTGCAGCTTGCACATGATGGCTCTTCTCATGGGACAGGGGAAAACTGAACTTCTAGACCCACAGTCAGATCCCTAACTTGATGAACTCCCCAACCATCACTCCTTAGATATCTCACCTTGAAAGAGCGTAATGATTACAGATACGTTAGTTTTGACTTGACAGCATGTAGCCCATGCATAGGCATGTCTAACTCTGTATAGGATCAAGCGGCACATATGATGTAACCAAATTACAGGTTAGGCAGATGCCTAAATAGACATGGCTGTTATTTTGTTTGGGTTTTTGGTTCACAATAAAAGTGAAACAAACATGTAAGATGCTTGGATTACTACTTAATTTAAGAGTTATCTGGTGCTGTAAGAGCTAGATGGAAGTAGGTATAGGTATGTGAAACGGTTGTTTGCATTTATGTTTTTCCAAATAATTAGAGCTCTATCCAAAATAAGTATTTGAGCTACTTCCTTTATTGTATATCATGTGTGATCCCCCTCCCCCGGTTTAAAAAAAATCCGGCTTTTGTAATGTGGTATTTCTGTGACTCTTTTTATGCCTTAGGATGTTCACTTCTCAAAGCAATCATCCTAAGAAAGCTATCTGGCAAGAAAGAATAGCATCCACTTAATTTTAACACTGCTATTGTTCTTGACCACATTTTGATTGGTTTGTCTGATGCACAAAAAATTCTTTGGTAATCTCTGTCTCCCTCTGAATGCCTATTGTGAGCAGGAGCAATTCAGGGTCACTGCCCTTTAAAGACTGCCAGTCAGATCTCAGGAGAGAGAGGATACGTTAGAATTGCCAGTGATGAGAAAATGTGGATAAGGAAGCAAACAGTTTTCAATTGAAAAATTACAATTCGACCAAGTGCTCTTCATTTTAACTTTTTCCTTTAAATCGCAGTCTCATGAAAGAGTTGTTCTGCCTCAGCCTGCAGGAAGAACTGCCACAAATTTTATGGTTTTTTTGGAGAGGAAAAGCAAAGCATGACGCAGCTGTTTAAAAATAGACTAAATGTTAATAAATATCCCTATTTGCAAGTGTAATGTGGCATAGGATTAGGCTCTTAAAATACTGGGGGTGGGATGTTTTTAAAACATCATGTGTGCATGTAAGTAAAGCACTTTTGAAAAAGTGTAGCTGCATGATTCCTCTCAAAATGCTGGATGCTGCACTGGAGTAGGGTAGAGGCTATATGCTCCTAATAACTACTGGGCGGCCAGCCTTACCATGCCTTGCCATTGACCATGCTGGTTAAGACTGATGGAAGCTGAGGTCCAGCAGGATCTTGAAGGCTAGGCTTTCACCACCATGATACTGAAGTATTCGGAGCAGCTATTTTGAAGAGCAGGGATGGACCAAAGCATCGGCCATAGGAGGTGGTCAAGGACCATCCTCATTCGCCTCTCACGTGTATCGAAATCCACCAAGGTAGAATTAAATCTTATTTCCACACGATTTATCAGACTGCCTCCTGTGAAGGGCAGCCAGTATAGCTCACCTAGCTTGTTTTTCTCCTGTGCTCCCCAGCCCCTTTCCAGTTATCAGCCATACAAGAGGATGCCTTCAGACAGCCTAATGGTTAAGCTGGCTCTGTTGATGAGTAACAGAGAATGGGGAAGAAAGGTCTAAGTTTGTGACAAGTCCTAGTGTCCACATGTAGAACATGGTACAGAGCACTTTGAGACCTGTTCCTGAAGATAGCTGTATTGATATGAATGATTTCCTTCGCAATCCTTCTACAAACACAAACAGTTAAGACAGAAGTATATAATATTCTGTATTTTCAAAATTTCAGTCTCTTTGTTTTGTTTATGTAAGGACATGCATTCTCTCTATGTTCCTTTTTGATATGTTCCAGTTTCTCCTTCCCTAGGATCATCTTTGGATACACTTCTAACTTAGGATGCTTTGTAGTTTGAGGGTGGGATATGTGTATGAAACACTTCCAATTTTCATGGGAACTTCCTGCTTTGGTTATGAGCCACCTATGGTTATAACACTTTCTAAAGATTTGTCAAGCTGATGTTTAATACTAAACTTGGTATGCCATGCTTTCATCCATGGACTTTATCGTTATGCCTAGTGTGTGCAATTTGTACAGAATTTGTAATTAAAGTTGTTCCTTTGGTTCTCTGCAGATGGTAGTAGACAGGAAGAAGCTGAAGGTGAACTTAGCGAGGAAGACCATTGGTTTGGAAACTCTTCGGAAACTCCATCTGAAGCATCTTATGGAGACGTCCAGGAGAACTTCAAGTTATCCTTTGAGGATAGGATCCAAGAACAGTCCACCTCTCCAGACACTTCTTTGGGTAGTGCAACTCCAAGCAGCAATACACTGGAGTTGGCTGCTGTTGAGAATGAAGCTCTACGGGATGTGTTACAGAGTAAAGAACATCTCTCCCCTGGTGTGTCTTCTGTATGTGAAGATGACGCTCCAGGCTCAAATAAGCCCCTGAGTAGTAACCTGAGACGTCTGCTGGAGGCTGGTTCTCTCAAGCTAGACACTAGTATCACAGTTAACGGTAGGGTTGAGTCACCTGTAAATCTTGGCTCAAATATCTCCTTTTCTCCATCTACCCACCATGCTCAGCAGCTAAGTGTCCTTGCCAGAAAGCTTGCTGAAAAGCCGGAACAAAATGACCAATTTGGTGCAAACAACCGGTTTATATGGAATCAAGGCAAGTGGTTGCCCAACTCAACGCCACCTTGTGGCTTATCTCCAGATTCAGCAATCCTAAAATTGAAAGCGGCAGCTAATGCAGTCCTTCAGGACAAGTCCCTTTCTCGAACGGAAGAGCCAATACGGTTTGAAACCTTTTCATCACCATTTAGTTCCCAGTCTGCCAGCTCCACCTTAGCTGCGTTATCAAAGAAAGTCAGTGAAAGAAGCATGACTCCTGGGCAGGACCACCCACCGCCAGCCAGCTCTTTCCTTTCTCTCGCCTCAATGACTTCTTCGGCAGCCTTACTCAAGGAGGTTGCAGCTCGAGCTGCAGGCAGTCTTTTGGCTGAGAAGAAAAAGTCACTGGTTGCAGAGGATCCCCTGCAGCTTTCAGACATGAAACAAGAGAAAGTAACTCCACCGCAGTCTTTGGAATTACTGTTACTCCCAGCCCCTAAAGGAAGAGCTTCTAAAACCACTAACCCAGGTATGGGCAGTTCTTTCGCTGTAGATTTAGAGCAGTGGTTCCCAGACTTTTTGGAATTGTGCCTCCTTTTTTATTTCTGAGAAGCCCTCCTGCTTCCACAGTACCTTTATAGCCATTGAAGTCCTTCTAACAAGAAGTGCAGCCCATAGTTTTATATTAAATATAAATACAAAAACTTAATAAAACTATTTTAAGGTAAAAAATAAGCAGAAATTTGTTTTTGAGAAGTTCTCTAGTAGGTACCCATCACAGAGATGTGTTTCAGTTAAAGGTATATCATATATACTATATTCTGTGTATTCTGTATTCTCATGCCCCTCTCTCTCTCTCTCTCTCTCTCACTCACTCACACACACACACACACACACACAGAGAGAGAGAGAGAGAGAGAGAGAGAGAGAGAGAGAGAGAGATTTGGGAATCCATAATTTGGAGCATCTTTATTCATCTTCAGCTCTGGATTGTGTCAGTCCATTAAGAAAGCAAACTAGAGAAAAATACTGTATACAGTAGATCAGAACTGAGGCTTTCCCAAGTATGAGAAGAAAGTGATGTTTAATAGTTTAGTGTTTCTGGTTCTGAAAACATTGCCTATGCTTTGGAACATCTTAATATAATATATTGCTTATGGAGGAAAGGAAGCGCTTATTGATGGGGAGTACACAGTAGTAGTGAATGTGTTTTCTTTTTTAATTAAACCAGGCTGTATCTATGTTTTCATCATAGACACACACAAATCTGGCCAGTTGGGATTAAGAACTCTTGTACAGTATTTCTTTGTTACATCCTTCTGCTACACTTCTCAGGCCTATATGGTTCAGTTCCCTCCCCACTGTTTTCCTCACAACTACCTGGTGAGGTAGGTTTTTCTGAATTGGAATGACTGTTCCCAAGGTCATCCAGTGGATTTTGTGACTGAGTGGGAATTTGAACCCGGCCCTAACGAAACATTCTTAACTAATTGCTAATCATTTTGGTAACCCTGTGGTCTGTTGTTTTTTTGATAAAGATGGTCTATCTATAGAATGTGCCTCATGCGTGAGAAAAGTCTTGTACAGTAGCTAACAACCACTTTCCAAGAGTACCTCAAAATGGTAAAGTGTTGAGGATAGGTGTGTTGGTTTTTTGTTTACATGCTACACGTGTAGTTTGTTTTTTGTTCCAGGGGGCACAAAGTAACTGGCATTGGAGTTTCCTATCCAATGATCTTTCAGTGCCAGATCAGTTGACCTTCAGCTGTAGAGGTGTCTTTGGCTTTTTATTTCAAGAATAAGCAAGCTGACGCCATCCAGATGTTTTTGACTCAAACTTCTGTTAGTCTCAGGCACCATGGCCAGTGGCCAGCAGTTGTGACATGAAAAATGGAGAGCACCAATTACCTATCCCTGCTTTAGACCACAGCTGTACTCTCTCTCGGTCTAACTACCTATAACTATTTTTTTAGGAATTGTGTTTCACCTCCTGGGCCTGAGTTATTATCTTTCTTCTTTCTTGAGGGTTTCTGAGATTTAAAAAGTTTCACCAGATAATCTCACATAATGGCTGTATTACTGCTTCCACTGCTCCTTTCTTACCTGTTCCTCTACTTCAAGTCCTCATTGATCTCTCTCTCTCTCTCTCTCTCCCCCTCCTTCTTTACATCTAGTAACCACAGGATATACTTTCTATGTGCACCTTACAAAATAGGCATCTATGAGTAGAGCAGTAGAGCAGGACTAGGCAACGTGTCCTTCCAGAAAGCTAATTTGACTGTAGTGCCCATTAGCATTTGCTAAGATTGCAAGCTGCGAGAGACCATAGGAACAGCAGTCCCAGCTTTTCAAGAACAATGTGTTTCCCACCCCTGTCGAATGAGTATATCTATTTGCAAAGCCTTCGAGGCCATTAATTAATTGGAGAAGGTATGTGTCAGTTTCTGCTTGGATAGTTGCTTTAGTAGAAATGAGCTGAATGGATTATCATGTTAGTTGAAGAGTTGAACCTGCCTTCATTCCAATAGATACTGGGAGGCTCAAGGCTTTCTATGGGCAGGAACATTCAGCACAAATAGGCAGTGTTGCCTCTTGAGTCTGCTTAGTTGCACAGCTCAGCACATAATGTTCTTGTATTGCAAGTCTCCAAATCTAAGCATCCTCATTAGCATATTATGCAATTCTTTGCAGTTTATGCAACTCATATTAATTATGCAATTAATTGTTGACCTGTCTCTTCCTAGAAAAATAAAGTAGGAAGAATGAAGCAATTGGGGGGGGGGGTTGTAGACAAGTATTCAGACAGAAGTTTTAATTCAGAGATTTTTAGGTTCAGTCTCTGGCATGCCCAGGCATAAGTAGGAAACACTGGATAGCCAGATCCCAGTTGTCGACTCAGAGTCAGCACTAGTAATAAATAAACCGATTCAGGATCAGCGTCTTCTTATTTCCCCATGTTTTTGGAGGATTAGTTTATACCAGAATATAATAATGATCTGTCTCAACCCTTGGGCTCACCATTTATTGTTGGCAAGAGCTGTAGCCAGCTGTTGGGTCTTACTGTCTTTGCTTTTGCTGCTCCTGAGTAAATGGCTTCTTTGTGTTTGAGCTGAGTGCATTTGTGTCACTTCTATGTTGATTATAAACATTCTTTCTGTAGCTTTTGGATTGTCCAGGGAAGGAGGTAAACTAAGGCCTAAAACTGGTGATCAGTCCTTGCTTAGGTAAAATCCATTGTATCGGTGGAGACTGAAGAAGTCAACCGTTGTGTTAGAGACAGTGTTACAGTGGGTCAATTCCAGTTGGCACTCACCTTTGCAGGGGTTCTCAACCTGTGGGTCCCCAGATGTTCCTGGACTGCAACACCCAGAAACCTCTACCACTCACTGTGCTGGAAGGGATTGCTGGGAGTTGTAGTTCAGGAACATCTGGGGGCCCACAGGTTGAGAACCCCTGCTTTAGAGTAAGGCTAGCAAAACAGATTTTGAGCTATTGAAAATGAGAATATGATTCGTTTAATTGTTTTAATACAATTTTCGTGGATTTTAAATGGATCCCCCCCCAATCTCACATTTTAAAAGAAGAAGATCAGCAAGTGCTAGAGTTTACTGGGAGCACCCAAGATATCACTGCACACATTCAGGTCCCTGTGCAAACTTTTCTAGAGAACATCCATGAAAGAAAGATGGTGTTCTGCATGGAAAGTCCTTAACCATCCCCAGAATGTTTGTTACCCTCCGTAACAGCCAGCGAGCTTTTAAAGTTGGTGTTTGTTTCTTCTTTTGCATGCTGATTTGAATCTCATAAATTAAAATCATTTCAAATAGGACAGCCCAAACAGAAGCAACTATACAAAACAAAAGTAATTTGTTTGTTTTTTAAACGACAAGCAGATAGTTTGTTGTTTTAGTTGTAACAGATTAAGATGGCTATTCTGTGTTGGTTGAAGAAGTCCTTTCTGAGCAACAAACAGAGCCCTAAATGATGGAGGAGCTGCTTGTGTTTTTCTAAGAAAACCCATTAATTATTAGCAAGCCTCCTCCATGTGTTACAATGTGCAGATCTTGGGGGGAAATTACTTTTTTTGGACTATGGACCCAAGACTCTCAGCAGCCATTTTGGAAGATGAGTTCTGGCAGTTGTAGTCCAAAGAAGTTAACTTTTCCAGGTTGTGCTGATATGAAAAGACGAACTGCTTTCAAAAGAGGAGCAGAATCATGGCTTTTAGCCACTCTCCCAATGTTCTGATTTTTCTTCAGACACCAGGAAGAGCTGAAGAACGTCAGTGGCATGGCTGAAGTTGTCCTGATGTTCATTGAAATGCCATTTGCCCATTCAGAGGACTAATGCATGAGTTAAGCTCATCAAGGATGTGGTCTTGTAGATGCCAGCTCCCACAATTTGCAAAAGTTCCCTCAGGCAGAATTCTGGGAAATGTAGCCAAAAAAGTAGAAGTCTATCGATCGGCTTTCCTTATCTGCAGTGGTGACTTCGTTGGCTTGATTCTCCTTTCACAAACAAGGATTCTGTCCCAGTGCTTCCTGAGACTTGCAGGGATCAATGGGAAGGGTAGTTCCTTTGGAGGAGCCCTCTATAGTGCCCAATAGGCATGATGACTAAATGAATCTAGGTTTGATTCCATTAATGCAATGTTTGCAGAACTGTGGATATAGTTCATTCAACAAGGCTACTTCTAAATAAAGCTTTCTTACCTTTTCTGTGCAATTAAGTAATATATTTGGCATATCAATCAATCAATCTATCTGTGTGTATATAAATGGAAGCAGAGATTGGGACATGTCTCATAGGACACTTGTTCTGCAGCTAGAATTTGGATGCAACCCTCCTCTGGCAAACACACAGCACTTCTCTGGCATTTACAATATTTGCTTAGGGGAAAGTGCTGTTTTAATCACATTTAGAAAACTGGACATACAAGGCTGCCAGATCAGTTATCATTTTGTCATTTGAAAACCTCTGGTGGATGTGCTTTTGGACAGTCAGGATAAAATGCCTAAGAACATTAATTTCATTGCTTAAAAAGCAAGCCGTGGCTATCTGACTGGATGTGCATGTTTGTAAGTCATATTTATTTACTTATTTATGAATATTTTTACCCTGCCTTTCTCCTTGGAAAAGGACCCAAGGTGGCTTACAGTAAGGAGAGACTGTACAGTCCATTACAATTAAGACACAATCAGTTTGAGAAACAGGGAACTGAGGGGCATCTTACAGCATTATAAGGCAACATGACAGCTAACAATTGACAACATAGTGTCAATGCAATCGCACAAGGAGAGGTATAAGCACAAAGTTATAAGTGGTTGTAAACACAAAGTCTGTGTAGAGTGTGTAGCCTGTATGGTAGATTCATAAAAAGGCACAGTAGGTAGTCCATCATTCAGTGAAAGCTTGCCTGAAGAGAAAGGTCTTTGTCTGTTTCCAGAAAGACATCAGAGATGAGGCAGACGTGTGGTACGTCTTGTGGGAATACATGAAAGGGCCTTCTCAGCAGCTGCATCTAGACTCTGGAACTCCCTCACACTAGAGGTGAGGACTACCCCATCTCTGATGTCTTTCCGGAAACAGGCAAAGCCTTTCTCTTCAGACAAGCTTTCCCTGAATGACGGACTACCTATTATATGACCTTTATATGAATCTACCATGCATGATCACATAGACATTGTGTTTATATATTTTGTGATTGCATTGACACTATGTTTTCAATTGTTTGTTTCCCTCACTCATAACTTTCCATGGAATTTTTCACTCTCTTTTTAACTGCTTTGTTCTTTTATAGCTTTAATGTATTTATTTATTTATTTTATTTATTTTCAAATTTCTATACCGCTCCTTCTTCCCAGGGCGGGAACGCAGGGCGGTTTACAATGAGAAAATTAAAAGCAATATGTCATCAGAGCAAGGACAAATCCTATGGGAAGGATAGGCGGGATAATTAAAAAAAAACCACTCTAGTCATTATTAAAGGCGTCAGTAAAGAGTAAGGTTTTTAAACCTCTTTTAAAAGACGCCAATGATGGAGCCTGTCGCAATTCCCTCGGCAATTTGTTCCAGCAGGACGGACCCACCACTGAGAAGGCCCTCCCGCGAGTACTCGCTTTGCGGGCCTCCTTCGGGGGGACAGTCCGGAGGGAAAGAGCCAAAGATGAACGGGTGGGTCGGGCTAGATTTAGTTGTCGGTGAAGGCGCTCTGCCAGATAATCAGGGGCCAAGCCATGGAGGGTTTTGTAAACCAAAACCAACACCTTGAACCTACCTGTCCTTAATTCGGGAGGCAACGGGCAACCAGTGAAGGCGAGCCAGGATGGGGGTGATGCGGTCAAACCGACACGCACCAACCACCAGCCTGGCCGCCGCATTCTGGACCCGATGCAATCTCCGAACAAGGTTCAAAGGGAGCCCCATGTAGAGAGTGTTGCAATAATCCAGCCTCGACGTGACCAGTGCCTGTACCACTGTCCTCAGGGAGCTCCCGTCCAGGTACGGGCAAATCTGGGCGATAAGCCTTAGATGGTAAAAGGCTGACCTGGTCCCATAAGACACCTGGGATTCCAGGGTCAGACCCGGATCCAGGAACGCCCAGATTCCTCACTCTTTGCGCCAGCTGGAGGGCGGACCCGCCCAGACTGGGAAGAGGGCACAGTACCCATCCGGGTCGCCCCCGAAGACATTACCTCGGTCTTCCCGGGTTGAGCCTGAGTCTGTGAGTCCTGCCAGTCCAAAACTGCAGCCAGGCAGCGATCAAGGGTCCTCGACGGCCTCCACTGCACAGGTGGAAAAGGAGAGATAGAGCTGCGTGTCATCAGCGTAGAACACAGCAGACTCCAAAACTCCGGATGATCTCAGCCAGCGGCTTCATATAGATGTTAAAGAGCATTGGGGAGAGGGACGACCCCTGAGGCACCCCACAAGAGAGTGTCCAGGGAGCCGACAACTCACCCCCCAAGCTCACTCGCTGGGTGCGGCCCTCAAGGAAGGAGCGAAGCCAGCAAAGAGACCTCCGATCCCCACCTCCGAGAGTCCTCCAGCAGGATACCATGGTCGACGGTATCAAAAGCCGCTGACAGAGTCGAGAAGGACCAGCAGGGTAAGCAACCCTGTCGGCCCTCCTCAACAGATCATCGTGCAGAGCGACCAGAGCTGTCTCCTCCCATGACGCGGCCTGAACCCAGATTGGAAAGGATCCAGGATATGGTTCTCCTCCAGGAACGACTGAACGCAGGGCGGCGACTCGCTCGACTACCTGCCCAAAAAGGGAACATTGGCTATGGGACGATAGTTGGACATATCGTCCGCAGCCAGGCCAGGTCTTTTAATAATGGCACCGTTTCCTTCAGGGGATCGGGAAGAATCCCGTCCCTGAAGGAGGCCGAAGCAATTAGCGAAGCCCATTTTGGCATGCTCCCCCCTGCGATCTTAATCAGCCAGGACGGGCAAGGGTCGAACAGAGAAGCCGCTGGCCTGCAGTGTCCCAGGGCCCTGGAGGCATCCTCAGGTGTAACAGGCCCAAACTCAACAAAACCGGGGCGAAATGAGGCGGCCCAGTACCGGCCACGGCGGGGACAGGATCAGGGCAACCGGCATCCAGCTCGGAACGGATGGCCTCTATCTTAGATCTAAAGTGGGCTGCGAACGACTCACTAGTGAAATCACTAGGAGGAGGCCCAGGTGGACCAGGATTGGTGAGGTCTCGAACCACCCGGAATAATTCCGCCTGTCGGTTCGAGGCCTCACCAATTCTCAGGGCAACAAATGATCTCCTAGCTGCCCTTATCGCTCGAGAATAGCGACTGGTCGACACCTTAACCGCAGCCCAATTTGATGCCGTCCGAGCATTCCGCCATCTGCTCTCTAGCCTTCTCTGCTCTTGCTTCATTGCCCGCAACTCCTCGGTAAACCAAGGGGAGGAGCGGGCTCGGCATCGGATCAGGCGCTTGGGGGCGATCCGGTCCACTGCCCGAGCCACTTCCTCAAACCACCTATTGACCAGGGAGTCGACCGGGTCGTCATCCAGACCGTCTGGCAAAACCCCCAGGGCCTCCGAGAACCGCACAGGGTCCAGGAGCCCCCGGGGGCGAGCCCAGATGGAAGGGCCCTGCTCCCCGCGAGGTGGGGTATTAGCCAGGGAAAAAGTCAGCAGATAATGATCTGACCATGACACGGGACGGGTGAGCAAGCCCCCGACCCCCAGATCAAAACCCGTTGACGTGGAGGCAAAAACCAGGTCCAGTGTATGTCCTCCCTTGTGAGTGGGACCGATGAATGGAGGCCATGGACTCCATGAACTCCAGAGCTGCTCCAGTCAGCTCAGTCCCGGCATGCACATTGAAATCCCCCAACACCAAAAGGCGGGGGGATCTCAATAGTGCCGCCGAGATGAACTCAGAGAGCTCTGGGAGGGATAGGGCAGGGTCGCGGGGAGCCCGGTCAAGCACTATCCCAAACCTGTCCCTCTGTCCCACCACAAGGTGGAGACATTCTAAACCTGGACTCACCAACGTCGCGGATACAAAAAAAGAGTGTACACCATGGCCACCCCACCACCACCCCGGCCTGCCCAACTGCTGCACACAGTAGCCCTGGGGAAGAAGGAGAGAGAGGGAAGCCCCGCCCCCCTCCCCCACCCCAGGTCAAGGAATGCCAGGTCAGCGCACTCATCCACGATCAAGTCGTGGATGACAGGGATCTTGTTATGCACCGACCTTAAAAAGGACAGGCCGGGGGAACAGACGGGATGGATCCCTGACATGTGGCAGTGAGCCAGCGGGTCAGAACGTGGGACAGGCCGAAGATGCCTGTCCCGAGTTCTTCTTATCCGACCGGCCCGCCGGCCCCAAGTGTACTTCCCGTGGCCCGACACCATCGTAATAGGGCAACCAACAGGCTCCATGAGATGTTTTGTGACCAGAGCCACAACCAGCAAATACAAGATAATAAACAACAATAATAGTGCACAAACAATAATAATCACAGCAAAATACAAAACTAACACAGCACAGCCAATACAATACCATCAGAACCAGTAAAATAAATCCGCATGTCCAAACTAAGAGAGAGAGAGAGAAAGAAGATGTAATAATAGATAAAACGACGGGGCAACAGGGCAAAACAGGAGGGAGACATAGGGGGCAACATAGCGTCCAAGATCTGCAATTTCTAAAATTTCAACCCCCTCCCAACACCCACACCTCTCCGGATCTCAAAGGCAACATCACTACGCCGTTAATAGGGCCCAGCGGCAACGACCTTGGGGGGGGCACGCGAACGATGTAACATTGTCTTTTACAGCTGTAAGATGTCCTCAATTCCCTGTTCTCAATTACATGAATATGTCTTAAGTGTATTGGACTGTACATTGTCCCTCATTACTGTAAGGCGCCTTGGGTGCTTTTCCAAGGAGAAAGGTGGGGTAAAAATACTCTAAAATAAATATGTCCCATAAGTGTGTTTTTAAAAGAAAAACATTTTGGGGAAGGACAAGAGCAGACATAGTCCTCCAAGATCTGGTGCAGATGTGTGTGGTCCTCTGGAGCTTGCCTATCCTAGAACACATGATTGCATTCTTGGCTCTTGCCTGTTTGAAAAGAGTCACAGACCACCATGACCTTACGTTGGCAGTACAGAGTGACATGGAAAACCCTTTAATTATAAGATTCTCCTTGCGGTAGACCAGAAACTATGAAGAACCAAACTCTGATGATTTACAGCATCCAGGACAAAGCACGTATATTAAGATGTAAGCCCTGCTAAATATAGTGCAATTCTTTCTGGGTAGACGTAGGTTGACCTTAGTGTAGGAAAAAACAACAACAACTAAAATGTGGGTGCTGCTTATAGCATGTTCTACTGATAGAGTCTCTATCACCCATTTTAAAAATTCTTGTATTTATCTGCATTATTAGAAAGATAGCATTCTGAGCTGATGATATAGGAACTCCATCTAGTAGAAAGTTTACTGCTACCGTTGGTGCTACTGCTGCTAATATTCAACTTATTTGTTTATTTAATTGTAACTATTACAGAGTGCAAGAATCATATAATCCCTAGTTAAATGGTTTAAATACCTTTAAACAAAACTGGGCAACAACTGGAGTGATGGAAAAGATCAGGGTGTCACATTAAAAAAGATTTATATGCATGTCCAAACTTCGGCCCTCCAGATGTTTTGGACCACAACTCCCACAGTATTTTGCCATTGGAAATAAAGGCTTGGAATTCTGGGAGTTGTGGTCCAAAACATCAGGAGGGCTGAAAGTTTGGACATGCCTAACTGCAGTGGAGGTTGGAAGGAAGATGAAGAGTAGAATGGTCTTTAGAAATGGCAGTCAGCTGTTCTGGTCATTGGAAAGTGAAGATGGACTTGAATGTATGAAATCATACAAACTAGATGGTAAAATGAATAGTACCTTATACTGTAGTTCCACATTCCAAGTTGCAAAATAATTTTTCTGACCTTTTCTCTGGCAATTGCTGCCCCACCCCATTGGGAGCCTGGCCTTTCCATCTGGGGCCACCCCCGTAGGCTTCTGGACCCTCTGATCGGTTTTTGGAGGCCCTCGGGTGTATCTCGGACGGACTTGCTGACGATCTGGTCAACTCCCTGGTTGAGAGGTGGCATACTGCTGCTACCGGGGCTGTGGACTGGATCGCCCCCGAGTGCCTCATCCGGTGCTGAGCTCACTCTTCACCGTAGTTTACGGTGGAGTTGCGGTCAATAAAGCAGGAACGGAGGAGGCTTGAGAGCAGATGGAGAAACGATCAAATGGAATTTAATCAGATTGTGGTTTGTGCAATGACCATATGCTACGTTCGAGCGATCAGGGATGCTAAGCAATCATTTGCCTCCCTGAGAATTGATGGGGCCTCGAACCGTCAGGCAGAGCTTTTCCGGGTGGTTCGAGACCTCACCAATCCTGGTCCGCCGGGGCCTCCTCCTGAGTCATTTGCAGCCTTTTTAAAGTCTAAAATAGAGGCCATCTGTGCCGATCTGACTCCAGTTGCACTGATCTGTCCCTGATTGTGGCCAGTGCCACACCCACTTGGTTTCCTCATTTGTTGAGTTTGGACCTGTCACACCAGCTGAGGCCTCCAAGGCGCTGGTCTGCTGCAGGCTGGCATTTTCCCTGTTCGACCTTTGCCCATCGTGGCTTAACTGCCAGAGACGGTAGTTAAGCCCATTCTCAAGAAACCTGGCCTGGCAACAGATATGTCAAATTATTGTCCAATTGCCAATGTTTCCTTCATGGGAAAGGTGGTGGAGTGGGTTGCCACCGAGCGGCTCTAGTCATACCTGGAGGAAGATCATGTCCTGGATCCCTTCCAATCTGGGTTTAGGCTGCATCATGGGACTGAGACTGCCCTGGTCGCATTGCACGATGACCTCTTCAGGGGGGCTGATGGGCTGTGCTACCTTGTTGGTCCTCCTCGACGTGTCAGCAGCCTTTGATACCATTGACCACAGTATCCTCCTGGGCAGGCTATTGGAGGTGGGGATTGTGGGTTCAACTTTGAACTGGCTCCATTCCTTCCTTGGGGGCCAAGCCCAGTGAGTGAGCCTGGGTGGGGATTTGTCGGCTCCCTGGACACTCTCCTGTGGAATGCCTCAAGGGTCAGCAATCTTCCCCATATCTTTAACATCTATGTGAGGCCTGTGGCTGAGGTCATCAGTACGCTGATGGCATGCAGCTCTATATATCCTTTTCCACCACTGCTATGGAGGCGATCCAGACCCTCGATCGCTGCTTGGCTGCGGTATTGGAGTGTACCAGGACTAACAGGCTCAACTTCAACCTCAAGAAGACTGGGGGAACAGATGCGTATAGTGGTCATATTCCCAGTCTATGTGGGTCTTCCCTCCAGCTGGTTGAAAGAGTGAAGAGTCTGGACATTGTCTTGGATCCGGAACTGTCCCTGGAGTTCCAGGTGGCAGCCGTGTCCAGGTCTGCCTTTTACCACAATTCACAATTCTTTATTGAATAAGTCGATTAGACCATTTTAATGCCTTTTACCAGCTTAGGCTTAGTGCCCAGATCCGCCCTTACCTTGATGACGACTCCCTGAGGACAGTTGTGCAAGCGCTGGTCATCTTGAAGATTGATTACTGCAATGCTCACTACATGGGGCTTCCCTTGAACCTTGTCCGGCGATTGCAGCAGGTTCAGAATGCAGTGGCTATATTTGGGGTTGGTGTGGGTTGCTTTGACCACATAATGCCAATTCTGGCCCACCTGTACTGGCTACCCATTGCCTCCAGGATAAGGTTCAAGATGTTGGTTTTGGTTTACAAAACCCTTCATGGCCTGGGACCTGAGTATCGGGCAGAGCAGATCTCCCAAAGGTCAGCGTTGACCCGGCCCACCAGAGCATCTTTGGCGTTTTTGCTCCGCATGGCCACCCCCCGGGGTGGGGGCATAGGTTTTCTATCCGTAATTGGGCCTTCTCGGTGGCTGCCCTGCTGCCTGGAATAAACTTCCATGCGAAATCTGCTAAATTGAGTCCCTCCCAGCCTTTAAAAAAGCATTGAAGACCTTGCTTTTTAAGGAGGCATTCAGCAGTCTGTTATGCTGCGTTTTCCCCTGTTTGCTGTTTTTTTTTCTCCCACCCTTTAGTATTTTTTTTCTTTTTGCCTCTTTGTAAATTATTGTGTGATTGTCTAATTTGTCTTGATTTCATTTGTTTGTATTTAGTTGTAGATTATTTATTTGCATTTATGTATACTGCCCAGAGTCCCTTCTGGGAAATCAGTGTGGTATAAAAAAGCAATAAATAAATAAATAAATAAATAAATAAATAAATAAATAAATAAATAAATAAATAAAACAGGAAATATATACAGATCTGCTTTAATTTAAATATTTTATGCATATATCTGAATTCACTTCTTTTAGCATAGGATGATTGGCTGTGAGTCATATCTACCATATGAAGAATGCACATGATCCTTCCAATAAGCCTCAAGAAAGCCAGGTGCATAACATCTGTGTTCTTAGCCAAATACTATGCAGTGGGAAATTGCAAGGTCATTAAGTGTTTTTCACTGCATTCTACATTGGCATTCGAATTCTCAAATGTTAAAGAAATGGCTGATGAATATGTTTGGAAATTAGCACTAATATTCTGGAAGTATGTCCAACTACCACAAAAATATGCAGCAGACTATTGCTTTTCTGGAAATAGTCAGATATCTTTTCAGCAGTCACAGAAATGTTTATTGTTTCAGTGGCAACCCTATAAATGTCCCCGTTATAGGATTTGAGATTTACATTGCAATTTCAGGTGACTGATTATATCAGCTCAGTGGGCAAATTTGGTCTTCCTCTTATCAGGTAAATTCAAACTTAAAGATTGCCCTACAAAATGTTGCAGCTTTAACAATCTCAATTTTTACCTTGTTTTGGTAACCTTTTAATAATCTCCAACAGATATGTTTATAAAACAAATACAGTACTTGTTTTATAAATAGGCTTATTTTGATATAAGCCGAACCATCGATAAACATTCTGAGTCCAGGTATACCTTTGGGCTCATGTCATCTCTCTAATCTGCTAATGAGTCTATGAAAAGGAATTTGTCAGCTTTTCACTTCTGTATTTTTTTAATTTACCGCTTGTCATGTATTTGACCCAGATGAATTCTGGATTGTTCTATTGATGGTTATTGTAGAACAGCCAATAAAGCTGCCTTACTTCTGCTAACCATAATTAAGATTAGCCAAAGTATTGGTCTTGGAAAATAAACTTGGCCAATTCTAAAGGGCAAGATTCTAATCTCTGTATGGCCATGCTTGAGGCAAAGAAGGAGATGGTACATGAGTTGAAGACTTGTGCTAGTATTTCTTCATATCACAAACCATAGTTTAGAGGTCTATTTGTGAGGTGCTGGACACAAGCCAGGTTTCAAATTATATATTTTGACCTACTGGGCCACTTCAGAAATAATGTCAGAACATGGTGTCTTGATGCACAAATCAACAAACATGAATCTTGAGCCAACGCATTTTGTTTTGCATGCTAGAAGATGAAATTCAAACTTCCTGTTGTGCTTCATAACAAATCACAATAGAATACTACAGCTTATATTCACCATTGTTAACAAATCAGGGTTGAAACATGTCATGATAGCTAAATATGGTTGGTAAATATGGTTACTAAGGTTCTTTTTTGTGGTCTCAGTGAATCACACAACAAATTAGAAGTTGGACAGTTCCATTCATTGCATGTAAAGGAGGAGAAAAAAGGTAGGGGTGTGAGGATGTAAATTAACACAAAGCTCACATTTGCTCATTCTTGTAACATGAGATCATGGTTTGCGCTTAACCAGGTTTTTCATGTAATTCTGTTTACTAGAAATGATCTCAAGATTGCTTTGCATGTGTTGAAATGCGTTTTCTGTCCTAGCAAGCCGTCAAATGTGAACAGCAACATCCAGAGGTAATGTGCAATACTTAGAAATATTCCAGTGATTAATAACATATGCTGAGGACCAATTGCACTGAGTTGCTGAAGTAAAATTCTAATTTAGAAACTCAGTTTTCTTTGAAAGTGTGATGCCTTGTGGTCATGCAAATGTAGATGAAGTAGGAGCTTCACTCCTTTGGGTAAGGACCCAGTTGTAAGTTGTATTCTATTAACTACTCTATTCAGTATTAAAATAGGAAAAAGGGAGGTGGGTGATTTGTTTCCTTTCAACAGTAAGAAGCTGTTCTGTCACATGTAGATTACTTTTGTTTCTTTTAACTGTGTGTATTCTTGCAAGAGAACAACAGTTCATAAGTTAAAATGTCAACAAGACTGTGCCCGTTAAGCCTTTCTATCTGAAACGGCATTCGTGGTCTTCAACCAATATGAAACTAGAACAATAGCAGGGCTCCCGAATTCTTTCAGGATTTGAAACAAAATTGAATCCCAGTATAAATTTCAGTATAAATTTCATTCAAGACCTGTGGATTACAGTGTACTTAACCACTTTTTTTTCCCTGGTCAGATTTCAACTGCTAAAGTGAAAGAGGCGAGAAGACTTGGGCACTTTCTCACTTGCACAGGTCAAGAGCAGGAAAATTAGTTACAGGATGATATGTTTGAGGTTAGGTAAAGCACCATAGCATCCTCTGCTGGTGGTCCAAAGTATGATTGGGACACTGTCCTGCAATCTTCAGCTAACCGTTTCCGTGAAGGACTCAAGGATTCTCCCCCAACCCCACTGCAGAACAATGTGAATTTGATATGCTGAAGGTTCTGTGTCAAAAGAAGTCCATGAGGGCATGAAAGGGGGAAATTGGTGGATGTTTTCGCTCAAGTCTAAAATCTATTTTAAAATGTGGAGAAGAAAACACCCCATGCAACATAAATACAGGTTCTCCTTCTTTCCTCCCTTTTCTTTCTTTTATTATTCTAAGCCTCAGAAGAGGAAGGTGGAAAACCTTTCCAATGTCCAATCTGTGGCCTGGTTATAAAAAGGAAGAGCTACTGGAAGCGACACATGGTGATTCATACAGGCTTGAAAAGTCATCAGTGCCCTTTGTGTCCATTTCGCTGTGCACGCAAGGACAATCTCAAATCACACATGAAGGTAAGGTCAGTGGATGCTGGCAGTGAAGAAACGTAATGCGTAAGGCTGTTGCTGTGGTTTTAAAAACCCAATCCCACTAAAATCCAGATTATTGTTAATAGAAGTATCATGACGAATTTCCTTTGTGGAACAGAAAGGTTGGACAGGGAGAGCAGTAGCCTTGTTGGTCCTGATAACAAATACTTGCTAACTTTTGGCCACTGTCCAGTGAACCTGTTTGCTTCTTTGTTAGGGCTTGTATGCTCTGAAGCTAAGCTTTCCAATTCTTTTCCAGCCAGGAGTCCCCTGTGGTCTATGGGCTTCTACATCCAAATAGACACAAAAAAGCTGCCTTCGTACAGCTTTTCTTAGGGGAAAAAAGCCTTGGTGTCTTTTAGAGATGAACAGGCTTCTGGATTGTGAGATCTGTGTTTTTGGATTGGTTTTCTTGGCAGAGATTACAGCTTGTGCAGTGGCGGTGTTTGAGCAAGTGGTATGATCTTGCATACGTTATGAGCAGAATGTCCTGCTCTGCACATGCTCAGTAGGATGCTGCTCCCAGTTACTCTGGACTTTCTTCATTGGCGCAGTGTAATATTCTGGTGTTATTGAAAAACAATTGAGAGTCATGAATCTTTTCCAGTGTAGTGCAAATCTCCTGGTGATCCGCAGTAGATCCAAATCTGCCTTCTGTCTTGTTAGTACATGCAGTTGTCTGTCTATGACAGTGTTGGCGAACCTATGGCACGGGTGCCAAAGGTGGCACTCGGAGCCCTTTCTGTGGGCACCTGACCTTGCCCCTTCAGAGCCACCTGTGTTCAGGTTAAATTGCTGTATTGGCACTTTGTGAAAAATTAGTGGGTTTTGAATCGCAGTTTGGGCACTCTGTCTCTAAAAGGTTCACTGGTCTATGATAACATGCTGTATAATTGGGGGGGGCATGATTATCTATTTTATAGTGCAAACAAAGTGTGTACTGCTTCAGAGCTCCCTACAACATAAGATGCAGAAAAGCCAAACACAGTTATGTAAGGATTTGGGAACATTTGGCTCTCAATATGCTTTAGGCTACAACTTCTGCAATAAATTATGATTGACTAGGGTGGTTTGCATCTGTGGGGGCAGAATTCCAAAACTTCTGGGGTAAAACTCAGGTCCATCATTCATGCAAGTCATGTCAATATGCAATCATGTTTATGCTTTAAAGCTGCCTTCCTTAATGACTTCCAGTTTTGATGGTCGACATGTCTTGCCATCTACACTAAGCCTGGTCAGTGGCTGCCCACTCAAAAAGCCTGCTTTAAGCTGTAAGTAAACAATGACAGACCTTGGAGTAAGATCAGAGGTTGGATAGACACCTTGGTTACCACCAAATATAGAGATAATTAGGAATTAATCATGCCATCAGCTGAAGGGTCTGTATATAGACTGTAACTAACAGCTGTCAGGAATTCGAAACAAGAAAACTCTTCAGGTCAGTAGGCTTACCTCTTAAGTAAATGTGCTGAGAATAGCCATACCTAACTTTTATTCATTATGGAGTAATAAGATTAGGATGGTTTATATAGTGGTACAAAAATATAAGTTTTCAAGGAGGTATTTGCTTGAAGCTGGCAAACATTTTGCTTTGTACCTGCTGTTGAATAATTCTGTGATTTTTCAACTAGTAACTGTTGAACAAAGATCCATTGTTGAAATATTCATAATTCATATCTTGAGTGTAGAGAAAGGTAGAGTTCAAGCAGCAAATTTTGACTTCCTTGTTTAAGGACATTGAGAATAGTCAGTGAGATGTGCAGGTCACCATAAGGACTAAGGAGACAGGGCGGGGGGGGGAAGCATATATGTGTCCTATTTCCCAATCCCCCCCAAAATTTTATTGTTGTTCATGTTGCTATTAATTGTTGTTCCTATTAAAACTTCACCAGGTTCACCAACACCAGGACCGGGGGGAAACATTTCAGTGCCAGCTCTGTCCTTTTACCTCCTCTCGCCACTTCAGCCTGAAACTCCACATGCGTTGCCATCAACATTTCCTGAGGACAGAAGCCAAAGTGAAAGAAGAGATCCCGGAAATGGATATCAAGGGATCCCCGCTGTTAAATGATAATAATTCCCAAATGGGGCAGCAGGTAGACGGGGGAACCGATCACACGGGGACGGCATCCACACCATCTAAAACTCCCGAGGCAGTTGGGCAGGTTGGGGGTGCCACCCCCCCTCTGCTGGTGAAAGAAGAGCCCAAAGATGACACCAACGGCTCAATACCATCCTTTGCTCCCAGCGTGGTTGACAGGATCGCCAACAACACCAAGCTAAAAGACTCCATTGACTTTGTGACCCATACAGCGTCAGCACTTTTCAGCCAGGATATCTCGGTGAAGATGGCTTCAGATTTTCTTATGAAACTCTCAGGTAGGTATGGATGGAACTGGAACTGTTTCTTCCCTGTCTCACTTTCTCATAGCTTTTCTTCCAGTACAGATCTGCTGCTTAAAAAAAGAAAAGAAAAAAGAATACTGTCACAATATGTATTTATGCATATTTATACTTAAACCTATAGTTGGCTGCCACAACAACGTTCCAAGATGGAGCTTAAAATGCAAACTGTATATTTAAATAAAATACATGCATAAAACACAGAAAGCGCCAAGGATTTGTTGGTGAATGTTGGTTACCCCACCCTGGGAACCCACTGCAGGCTGCACACATTTGATGACAGCAGATTTTTCACACTTGTTCAAAACCAGAAGTGACAAGTTCACTTCTGAGATGGAAGAGAAGTGAGAAAAAGGCTTTTGTTCCAACTATGCTAAAGCAAGGTCCTAGCTTTAGAAAATAATCACTGTTTCTGGAGGCCCTGCAAGGGGGAAAACATAGCTTTAATGGTCCTGGCTGCCGAATCTGAACATCACTGGCCCGAATCCAAGTGGGAGTTTAAGTTTGTGTGAGTAAAATCGTTTCAGTTGCAACAGCAGATTGCACCCATAAACAAGGTGGTGGTTCTGTCCCTGGGTGTGTGCCCAGTCGCACAGTCAAGTATGTACCAAGGAACTCAACCGGTGCCTTACTAATTTAGCAGCAGTTTCCAACAGGCCTTGTCCCATTTTGCTTAGGCTAGTATAAGTTACCAGTTGAATGGTGGCCCGAAGAAATAGCTGCACGTCGACTTCATACAGAGGTTTGGTGGCCACTTGTCAGGGAGGCATTAGCTTTGACAGGTTGGACTCACTGAGCCTTGGGATCTCTCCCGGCTCTACGGATCTGTGATTCTGGGACCTACGTCATCTCTGTTGCTGCACTGATGGTGCCCAAGGTGCCTTTGAGGCCACAACAGCTGTCCAAACAGAGCCTACTGGGTGGGCCAGCAATGACCTGTTGCACATCATGATGCTCCTTCTTTGTGAGATGCTGAACGATATGATATGCCCTTCTCCCTCTTGTCAAGTTCAGGATAGGCCCACCAGTTTTAATTGTCTTCATCTGTAGGCACGTGCCTCTTGTGCCTCATCCCACCTACACATTAAGGTGGCCTATAAACCATAAAGGTGAGATGGAAAGAAATTTTGTAAAGGCTGTTTGTCAATAAAGGAAGATGAGCAAGTTTATTTATTTATCTCACATTTCCTCCCATAGCTTAAGGCAGCAATTTGTTGCCATTTTATCCTCCTAGCAACTCCCCGAGGCAGGGCATGGTGGAGAAGAGTGACTATGTTTCCAGTGCTGTAATCCTCAATAGATAATGGGAATGGTGGAATGTAGAAAAGGTAAAGGTCCCCCCCCCGCACATGCGTGCTAGTAGTGTCCGAATCTACGGGCGGTGCTCATCTCCGTATTCAAGCCGAAGAGCCGGTGTTGTGCAAGTCCATGGTCACATGGCCGGCATGGCTGCAAGGAAACACTTGTTTTACCTTCCCGCTTTTTATGGTGGTACCTATTAATCTACTTGCATTTACATGCCTTCAAACTGCTAGGTTGGCAGGAGCTGCGGTTATTAACAGGAGCTTGCTCCGCTGTGTTGCATCTGGGATTCAAACTGCCGAGCTGCCGACTTTGCAGTCAACAGTTTTGGAGCCTTAGTCTGCTGAGCCACTGCTCCCTAAGTAAACTTACTTATGACTATACCACTTCTAAGTAAACTTGCATATGACTATACCAGCACAGATGGTAGGTGTGTACCATTTGAATTATTTGCACTTCAGCTGCTAGAATTCTCCATTAACTCCCCAGGGTTGTTCCAGAATACAGACCCATGCCTTTGGTTCATCACAGGTTACCAGCCACGGTGGGGATACATGTTATCTCCAGGCTTTAAAGGAGGGTACCTCAAAGTGTCAGACGCAGGGGAGCCACTGTAAGGTTCAGGAAGCTGGCCTAGATAGCCTTCTGACCTGATCCATCAGGGTTCTTACTCACCTGGAGCAAGGTCTCATCCTCTAAGGATGCATTCTAGGCCTCCATCTCTTGTTGCAATACTTCCTGGATGTCATAGTCTTGCTGCCTGTTTGACTCTGTAGAGGGTGCTTCAAAGAACTGTGGCATCTAGGAAGTATCACAACAATAAATGAAGGCTTAGAGTGCTGCCTTGGAAATTCTGGGAGTTGGAATGCAGAAAATCTGAATGGCATTTTCCTAATAAATGGTGAGAGGAGCTGATGAGATTTTAGAATTAGGATCTCACTTGCTTCCCTGGTTTTAATAATTATTTGATTGGGTGGGAGGAGTCCCATTGTCAAGGATTTTGAATTTTTTTCGGAGCAGAACCCACAAATGCAACCTATCTGAATTCCCTTTCTCTTCTGTTGTAACATAGTCTTGTAAACACACACCTAATTCAAATTTAAAATATGCTTAAACTTCAGCCCTTTGCTTGTCGTGAACTTATGGTAAGACAGTACAGTAGTTGATAGTGGAAGTGTTTTTTCCTAGAAATAGAGGGCTTGAAAACCAAACACACTTCTGTGCCTTATGCCTGGATTTTTTTTTCTTTGTTTCAGAAATTGACAATTTACTCTTTAGTGGTTAGCACACAGGAATACTAAGAACCCAGACGTGCATTTTTCATGCAAAAAAGTGCCTGTGCTTATTTTATAGCGCCTTAACGAAAGGTCCTGAAGCCTGACTTGTGTGCACTGTTACCTAGCAACATGTTATAAAGTCACTGAAGGAGTGAGATATATCTCCAAGATGAAAATGTAAACTTGGTAGATATGTCAATGCCACACAAGGGGAAAGATGTTATGTTAAGGAACGAAATTAAACCCATTGATCAGAGCCGTGTGTATCTAAAATAGTGTGCCGTTGTACGTTTGGCCAGCACCGCTATGCTTAACCGAGTTCCAGCCCATAAACCAGTAAGCGATTATGTTTTATTTAGCAGGCAGCCCAAATTTACTAGCAACGTTTTAAGAAAGCATTTTCATGTATTTTAATACGGACAACAACAGAAAAGGAGAAGCAGCCTGAGAATCATTTACTGTTAGTCTCCCCCCCCCCACCCATTGCTCACTTTGGCCCAGATCGATGCGCTGCAGATTTCTTTTCACATGAGCAAAATGGAAGGGGTGATTAAAGAAATGAAAAAGGGAAAGGTGCCAGGGCCAGGCAGTACATACCAAATCCATATGCTTTGCTTATGTCCTTTCTGGGCAGTCATCATTTGAAGAATCCATGGGAAAATAAGCTCCCCCTCCCCAACTTGTTCAGTCAGCAGGACAAGGTTCTAAAACAATGGGTGTCCTGTTGCGTTACGGATCACACGGACACAGAGTTTCGGGGTACAATCTGGTGCTCAGGCAGCATTCCTGTCTCGTCTCTCTGTCAGGGTCCATGGATGTCTGTGTGATGTATGAATGTGTGGAGGCATGCGTGTGTGTGAGTGTGTGATGATGATTCGTGTGATGATTCTCCTACCTGAGCGACCAGTCTTTATTAGTAAGAGAGAACAATAGGTACAGCAGGACGTCTCTGGTGGGAGGGGAATGCACGCCTTATCTCTGAGACCATACACGGTAAACAAGTACACAATGGCAGAGGAAATACATTCCATAGGTGGGAGGGAAAATGTTCCCTAGCTAGTGAGGGATTATTGATAAGGACAGGAAGAGCTCTTGGTCCTGAGCAGATGTATCCTGATATCCTGTTTTTCTGGCCTCCTGACCTATGCTTATCAGCATCATCTTAGCTGCACACTGGGTGTCTGCTCGGCCCTGGGGATTTCTGGGAAATCCAGGTCTTCAGCTTCCTCTAGGTGCGCTTTGTGCTTTGCCCATTTCTTGGGGTTCACAGCTATCGGGGTATGAAATCCCCACAGTGTCCTATAGTGATCCATTTCAGGAGAGAAAGGGCACCCGAAAGACTGTTTCAGGCATTAACTGTCCAGGCAGGATTGTAACATCTTGTGTTTCCAAAGGGCAACCACAAGACTGAAGTCTTGCTTCTTCCCATGAAGTGATACCAAGCTGTGTATTCTAGGGCAGCGTTGGCGAGCCTATGGCACGGGTGCCAAAGGTGGCACTTGGAGCCGTTTCTGTGGGCACCCGACATCGCCCCTTCACAGCCACCTTTATTCAGGTTAAATTGCTGTATTGGCACTTTGTGAAAAATCAATGGGTTTTGAATCACAGTTTGGGCACTCGGTCTCTAAATCAGTGCTCCCCAACCTTTTTATCGCCGCGGACCGGTAAATGTTTGATAATTTTTCCCTGGCCCGCTTGTTTTGATTTAGTCCATCTTTTCCTTCTGCGAAAAGATCTAGGCCTGCTCTCTTGCTGAACAGAACTCCCTACATTCTCTCTCTCTCTCTCTCTCTCTCTCTCTCTCTCTCTCTCTCTCTCACACACACACACACACACACCAACGACGTCCATCCCCACAACCTTCTTACTGTGCCGGAGGCACAACTAAGCCCGGTGACGGCGGGTGGGCAAGGGAGGGAGGGAGGGAGGGGACGTGTGACAGAAGTGTGTCACACACACAAAAGACACACGCGCGCAACCCCCCTTCTCCCCGCACGCCCACCCCTCGGTGTGTGTCCCCACCACCACCACCATCTCCTCTCCGCCCGGGATGGAAGCGGCGGCGGCGCACGACCCAGCCAGCAGCTCTCCAAAGCGGCCTACGGGGGGGGGCGCTCCCGGCTTCCAATCCAGGCTGCATCGCCGGCTTTTCCTGACGTGCGCCCCCTTTCAACCCCCCCTTTTGCTCGCCTCTTCCTCCTCCTCCTCCTCCCCTCCCACCCGCCGCCGCTTCCAG